>JAOQMR010000005.1:2484811-2494986 GCA_027563865.1 Erythroxylum pelleterianum
GGTAAGGGTTTGAGAGTGTGTGAAAACACTAGTGAGTTGAGTGTTGAGTGTAAACACTTGTAAGTGTTGTTTTTCTCTCTAATAAAAGGGTGTGCAGTAGCTCCGGAGACGTAGGCACAATTTTGACCGAACTCCGTTATCAAATTTTGTATTCTGTGTGTTTACTTTATTAGCTTTCTAATAGCGTGGAAATAGTCTAATTTCCTAACATAAATGTCTTGTACCAAATCTTGTCCATTTTTAACCTGCAAAATTTGGTGGCATCTGAATCATGTAGGCCTGGACAAATGGTCGCCAGCGACCTGCACGTCATCGGGTAGTGATGAACGGAGATCAGCCAAGGTACTCAATGGGGTTGTTTTCAGATGTTAGGGAGGACTGCTTGGTGAAAGCCCCAGAAGAGCTTGTGGATGAAGAACTTGCTATTTAAGCCTTTCAAGTTTAAGGAATTAATAAGCGAAATCGAAAAAGAGGCCAGCACTAAGGAGGCTAGCACTAGATCCAAGCTTTGCGTGAGTGCTTTTCGTAACGTCTGATCTTATAATGATATATAAAAATATATGCTGTGTAAGGTTTGGCCAGGTCTAGGTGCTTGTGATGTGTGATAGGTTCCCTTCTCTAATAAAATAAAGCATACAACATATATGTCTTCTCCAAAAAAAGCTGTGTGACATCATTAATTATTATTACCATAAATAATAAAATAATATTTTAATAAAATAAAATAAAATATTTCTTATTTAATGATGTTAGATATTAATAATTGTGATATTCAATCTTGGAATTAAAGCTTAAATACATATGTTTTTGTAATTCTAAGTCGAAGATGATACTTTTTCCTTTGAAAAAGCTCTATCACCAATTTTTAGTAGCCATTAATAATAATAATAATAATAATAATAATAGTAATAGTAATAGTAATAGTAATAGTACCCAGTCTGAGAAGTAATTCTAACGGGTATAATTAATTAGGCCTTTATTACTTTAAAATTAGAAATTACAAAATTCAAGAAGACGATGACTTCCAAAAGGAAGACTATATTTTCTTATTATGTCGATCATTTTGAAGGTTTACATTTGTATGATAGCACTGGGACAAGATTTCTTGTGCCGAACACAAAAACAAGAAACACGAGTACAAAATAATAGTTAGAAAAATCGTATACATGATCAAGTTTAAAGGGTGTTTCTAACTTATCAAATAAGATAAATAGGGATGATTCAAAAGGAAAATTATCTTAGATATGATAGATTAAATTTAATTTAAAGATAAAAATAAGATTTAAAACTACAAAAATGTGAAATATGAAAATGTACATTTTTGACGATAAATTATAGTTGTCATTCTTAATTATTCACATAAAATTAGGTGTCAAATTTTATATTTAAAAATAAAAATTTATAAATTTATAAAAATATTTTTAATTAAAATATAAAACTATTTTTAAATTTAAATTGAAGTTGTTGTCTAATCAATTTAAATTTAAGAGATGACAATTAGTAAAAAAGTATACCATGCTGGGTCTAGATATGATGATGATAAAAAGTGACCCTTAGTAATGGACTTCTCTCGACAAATTTATAATATGGCTCTACATTTTAAGAAAAGAAAATGTTAGATTGTAGATTGAATATTGATGAAAATATTTAGAATATAAGAAATAGAGATTGATACAAAGTGTCAAATTCTTATAAATTTATGTGAAACTCTTATAAATTTATAAAATGAGAATACTCATTAACTTATAATCAATTATTTTTAAAGATATAAATTTTTAAACCTAAATTATAATTATTGTTGAGCAATCTTAATTTGAGATTTTACACAAAACAGATATAACAGTCAAAATTTTCATGCATCTTAAGATGTTTAAATTATATTAAAGAAATTATTAATATGAATGTGATTCTAAATATACAACTTAAAAAAGAATTTTAATATTGTGTTAATTAATATTCTTTTCTAGTCATATTTGGAACTTTAATTAATAGATATTAAAAAATAAGGTATATACAATAAAGATTGATAAATAATTTAATAAAATTCAATTAATTGAGTGTGTTTGGATATTAACAGTAGCTACTTCCCTATATTAAGTCAAACTATATTCGTCTAAAGGCTTCTAAAATATTTATCACATTATTTCAAAAACTCTCCTAAATTACATATGAGTTGAAACTTGAAACTAAGCTTACAAGATTAATATTAAAAGAATATGTTTAATTATAATTTACAAATTTATAATTTACTTAATTAAAATTAAAATTTTAGGTGATAAATACATTTTTAATAAAATAGAAAGACTCAATTAGAACTTTTCCTTATTTATTGCTAACAAAATTAGCGTCTTCACATATGCTAATGAGTGTCTCTTATTCTCACAAGTGATTTGATTTTAGATATGTACGATGCTTTTTTATATATTCATTCATTTAATATTTTTAATAAATTGGTTCGAGTATGATCCATTGAACTCCAGATCCTCCATTTATCTCAAATCGATGCTTGAAACTGGTAGCTTTCAGAGTTTCAATGTCTCAAGAAGCATCTCAATTTGAGAAAGCAAACAGCTGTAGCCGATAAAATCTATAACAACAAACGTCATCGTAGCCACAGCATCAGCCGAACATTTTTGTTCTCTTTTGAAAACTCTGGCATTTGAATGATCAATACTATGTTGCTTTGCGATCTATCAGAGCTATAAATTATAAGTTGATACACGTTAAAGCAATGTTGCATCCACAATACATCAACAACCCTGGAAAGAATCATGGGGTCTGAAAGCCATCTTAGTCTTCCAACTATAGATTTCTCTAAGTCTAACCTAAAGCCAGGCACTCCAGAGTGGGATTTAACCAAATCCCAAGTTCTCAAAGCCTGTGAAGATTGTGGTTGCTTCGTTGCTTTATTCGACAAACTTTCTTCAGAGACTCGACAGGGAATGGTAAGTGAACTTAAAGAGCTCTTTGATCTACCTAGGGAAACCAAAATGAAAAATGTCCAGAAAGGAGCTTACAGTGGCTACATAGGACAACTGCCAAATTATCAGCTATATGAGAGCCTCGGACTTGGAGATCCAAGCTCTTTGGAGAACATCAAAAGCTTCTCCCACATGCTCTGGCCTGACGGAAAACCAAGCTTCAGGTTCTTTATTTGTAACCTTCTTTTTTCACAATCACGTCAACCATACAAGTTCTGCTTAAATGAATTTAAGGTTAAAATCAAGTGATAAACTCGATCCAAGTAATCTTTACTAAATTGTTCTCCAAGCGTCGATCGATCACCAGAAATCTTCAAAAATTGATATCTTGGTGCATGCCTGTTTGACATGCAAATATGGTTTCAGCGAGAACGTGGTCTCATTCTCAAAGCCACTACTTGAGCTAGAAGCAATAGCAAAGAGGGTAATTCTTGAGAGCTTGGGAGTTGAGAAGTACTTGGATGAGCTCAACGAGTGGACCAACTACAATCTGAGGGTCATGAAATATGACGAACCCCAAAACGTTGAGAAACACCAGCCTGGATTGCCTGCTCACCTAGACAAGAACACGATTACCATATTGCACCAGCTTCAGGGTGATGGCATAGAGATAGAAGCCAAAGGAGGAGAGTGGATCAAGATCAAAGCTTTACCTGGCTCCTTTATCGTCATTATTGGCGAGGCCTTCCATGTAAGTCCCGTTACTTATGCTTACAATTAGGAGATTATTCATATAATAAGGTTCTCAATGTCTAAATCGGCTGTACAAATTCACCCAACTTATTTATTCTCAAAGGTTAATATCGAAAATTAAAAAATTATAGCTTTAATAATCAACATGTGAGTCGGATTTAATTTTAAAAAATAAGTTAAAATTTTAATAGCTAGATTTAAATTATATAAAAGAATTCAGTTCAATATAATATATATAAATAACGGGTAATCATTTAATTTATAATTTTCTTTCAATATTTATTTTAGATTTATTACTACGGGTATATCGTGTTATTTAAATCATATCAAAATTACGGATTTTTATAAATATTTATCTAATTTAATTTAATTGTGAATTATGAATAATATTCTATATTATTATAAGAGATAATATTTTTATTTAAAAGAATATATATTCATTGTAACTCAATAAATGATTAATACTTTGTATAATCACTTTTTTTTTAAAAATGACTTTATGATATTAACTTAAATTTAAGAGTTTTATAATATATCTAATTTAAATTTGGAAATATTCATTCTATGGGTCAAGTTAAATATGAACTTAGTTATTTAAAAAATAATTTTTAAATATTTTTTCAATTTAGTACCAAATTTTGTAAAGTTTTGAATTTGGTAGCTAACTTTTTTAAAATTCGTACAAATAAAGTCAAAACGTTATTTTTAAAGATATTTTCAATTTAGCACAAATTTCGTAAAGTTTTTAATTTAGTAACTAATTTTTTAAAATTCATACAAATCAGGTCAAAACTTTATTTTTGCTAATGTGGTTAATAAATAGATAATTAAATTAAAATTTTTAAAAAGTTTAACATTAAATTAAAAAAACTCCAAAGGCTAAATATTTTTAAATCTATTATGTCTTTTTAAAAACTTTAATTGGATTTTATTTATATTTGGCTTAATCCAATACATACATCTACAGACACAAAGAGTCATTTCTTGTTTTAACTCAAACAAAGTGGTAGAATATGCATAGCAGAGTGAACCTTCCTAAATAGCGTCTGCAAGGTTCTAAACAAGAGACTGCGAAAATTGGTGCATGTTTATATAAGCTAACTATATTATGCATTTTGAATGCATAGGCCTGGACAAACGGCCGCCTGCAGCCTGCATATCATAGGGTGATGATGACCGGAAATCAGCCAAGGTACTCAGTTGGATTGTTTTCAGGTTTTAATGAAGAGTTCTCGGTTAAAGCACCAGAAGAGCTTGTGGACGAAGAACATCCTTTGCTTTTCAAGCCTTTTAAGATTGAGGAATTGGTAAAAAGACTCCAATCAGGAGCTGGCAGGAAATCCAAATATTGCTTGGATGATTTTCGTATTCTGTGATTATATCAGACAGACGCTTGGAGCGGCTTGGAGATATATATATGTTGATGTTTTGATTGTTAGCTGTGTCTGTTCTGTGATTTGAGAACAATAAAGCAGATAACTCAATTGCAGTTGTGAAGTACTATAAGTCTCTGCCAGCAACTATTATTGATAACTGATGTATTAATGGGTTATAAGTAGGGTTGTCTACGGTAGGATTAAGCCTGAATTTTTTTTTTGGTGCAATGAAGAATTAAAACAATAAAAACAATAAGACAAAGAAAAAAAAAAACAAGAAACAAAAAGTCAAGCCGTATTAAGCCTGAATTACCTATAACTCAGTTCTTGCCTATAACTCAGATCTAACATGTCCCTTACATGCGAACAAGATCCTCTGTCCAGTTTTATAGTGTCTTATTGTGTCCAGTGAATCTCAACCATTCATTTATGCGGGTCCCGTGTAGGCTCCATATAAATAAACGTGAAGCCCGCATAAATAAATGGTTGAAATTTACTGGACACAATAAGACACCATAAAAACTGAACATAGGATCTGTACTCCCTTACATGGGGTCCGTGCTTGACTAAAGATCAGACCGATACTAAAATAATATTATTTTAGAATAATTTACTAAACTAAGGTCATTTTCATCTCTAAATTCTTAAATTTACAAGCCAAAGTTATTCTAAAACAATGGTAATTTGTTGAGTTCGAGACTTGAGTTTGGTACAAATTTAAATCAGTTTAAATCTTACCAGTTAATTTTAGACTAGACGAAAAATTTTAATCCTAATTATAAGTTTTAAAACTGAAATATTAAAATTGAAATTACAGTTGTGATTCATAATTTAAAACCTTGATGGATTATAAGTAAGTAACAATCGCTCACTTCTCTCGTATAGTTACAATTAAATTTTCAAAGTTTATGTTAAGATACATGCTATGTATCTTATTATTAATTTTGACATTATTTAGTATTTAGATTTGATTAGTTTCAAATTCTAATTGAGACAAGATTTGATAATGATTATTTTCTGTTTAATTTGATTATAGGCTATTTTGGATAAGATTGGTAACTGATTGAATGGAGAAAAAATCTATTTGGTGAAAACTTCTTGAGTATTACATACAAACATAACTGAATGGGTCTAGTGTGGATGAGGTTGTTGTGAAATTTTGGAGGACATTACGAGATTAATGAAGATCACCTTGCGTGTGTGACTCCAAGTAAGGACTCCTGACTTGCGTCTGGACTCCTTATGTGGGTATGGGCTGAAGCATAGAGCAAGTGAGTTGCAAATTTTGTGATGCTTTATACGTGACTCTCTTTTTTGGCTGCGTGGTCGACGATTTTGTTCAATGTCCTGTGTTTGCTAGTTTTGAAAAATATCTGCAGTTGTTTTACTTGTGGGTTAGCGTGATCTAATTGGTTGATTGGTGAGTAAGAATACTGCACTTTTCTATGGTTATGTTGTCATGAATATATGTGTGTAGCGTTTCTCTTCTGGATTATTGTTTGTCTCTTATTGGGTTTTTCTGATATATGTGTAAACCTTGTGAGGCTGTTTTTTTTTTATGTTTGGTGTAAGAAAATTTCTAGAAGTTCTTGTGATTTTAGTAATTACCATACCTGATCGTTTGAGCGACTTTTGTGGGCTGATTGGGTGTTGATTCTGTATGTTCTAGTGGCTATCAATATTGGAGACGATGTTCAAAAAATTCTGTCATTTGAATATGACAGTTTCAATTGGTGAACAACTTTCAGATTAGTCTTTAAAGAAGCTGAAAATATTGGGAAGTTGTTTCTTTCTATCTCAAATATATTTGCTTTCGTTCTTTATTATTTTAATCACTTGAGTTATTTATTTATTATTTATTTGTTAAAAGATCGTTGAGAAAAATCCTCTGTTAAGGTTAGTATGAGGCGGTCGTACTATTGGTTATGAAATTTTTTCATGATTTGTAAGGACGAGGGGTAGTGTCAAGGGTTGAGTGGTGTCGGCTCAGTAAAGCCTTGTATAAAACTATTGTCTTTAGTAAAAGAATTAAATTAGGTGAGGGTCCCGTAGACATAAGTAAGGTGTGCAAAACTGCGTTACCAAATTTTAGTGTTAATTTATATTTTTACTTTTAATTTTTCTAGTTTTTTATTATGCTGGAAATGACTGCGATAGATTGAAGATTTTTGCGAAACTACTACACCCGTACGGCCTACGGTTCTTACAGCTTACTAAATAGTCATTAAGAAGATCATCCTTCCTCAATCCAATTCTAGGGATTGAGGAATAAAATATACGAAGATATCCAATTCTAGGAATTGAGGAATGATGATCGTCTTAATCTCTCCTCTAGATTAAACTTGAATAACTATTGTTCTAAGTAGGGTTTGATATTTTCTCCCAAAAATCTTCTTATGAAATTAAATAACAATATCAATAACCACTAAGTAAAAATTCCGATAATACTAGAAATCTGAAGAGACTATTTCCAAAATACGACTAACATCCACCAAAGCAATCCCTTACATTAATTTCTTGGTTGTTGTTCGTTATATTTCAATTTTGAATTGGTTGCCCAATTCTAACAATGTTTTGATATGCAACGGAAAGAAACATCGAAGGAACTAAAAATTGTCTTAACAAGTATCACATATGCACATTTATTATTTTTTTATCTGTTTAGTTTTTATTCTTTAAAAGTGATCAAACTCTTATATTAATTTTTATATCAACAATATTTTGATATAAAAATTACTATGTCCTGACACCAGCACTTAAATAATACTCGAATTTAGATTGTTCCATTTGTTAATCCTTACGATGCAACATCAACAAGTAATTACTGTACAATCAGTTCGGTCAAATGTTTTTTTGTTAAACCGAACTACCGAAGTACAGCTCATATATGCATTATGCGATCTCTTACGCTTATTAGCGTTGTTTACTACTGTATATCTATTTTTATGTCATTAATGATATCCTAAATCTAAACTAAAGTATAATTCTAATTTAAATTTAAGAGGATTATATATTAGAGTAATTAATTAATGATTGATTAAAAATCTTTTTACCTCTCCTCTCGTACACACTCTAAGGCATTAAATATAAATCAGGTCATGCACGCTAAGGTATTGAATCTCTTGCATCAAGAAACATAACCAGAGATTCACCATGGGCTCAGAAGGTCACCTCAGTGTTCCAACAATAGATTTCTCCAAGTCAAGCCTGAAACCGGGCACTCTTGAGTGGGTTTTGGTTAAATCCCAAGTTCTGAATGTTAGTACGTACTGGGTTCTTTATTACATACCTCAGGGTCTCGTGAAAGGATCAAAAACGAAGGTAATGCGGAATACCTGAATTTCGGTTCCACTTCTGATTCTGATGCCGATTCCGAGCTCCAAACGTCTCCAAATCTCCTGGGGCTTTTAGTGGAAAGTGCTCACCGACTCACAGGTAAGGCCTTTCTACAGTTTCCTCAAGTTCCAAGCTTCCTTAACGGGTCAGGAACTTTATGCTCGTGAACGTTCTCTAAGTAACTGCAGGAGACCTTACCTTTATATAGCTTTCATATCGGGCTTCCCCATCACAAGGCCGATATGGATCTTGTCCATACTAATCGGGACCCAATTTTCACCCAGACTTCGACCCATTAATCTAGATCCTTTATTAGGCCACTTTAATATCTTTATCTAGATCAAATGGTGTAACTTAACTAATAATTTATTTAAAACCAAAATTGCAATTAATGTTAGTCCAACTTAATGAGACATGGACAAAATTGTCCCTAAAGACAAAAATGTTTAACACTGAAAGCCGCTGAAGATTATGGTTGTTTCATAGCTTTGTTTGACAAACTTCCTGTAGAAGCTCGAAAGGGAATCGTCAATGAACTAAATGATCTTTTTGATCTACCTGTTGAATCCAAAGTGCAAAGATTGTCCACAAGACCATATTATGGCTACATAGGGAACTTTCCCCATTTTGAGAACATTGAGGTTGGAAATCCCACTTCTTTGGATTTGGCCTGAGGGCAGACCAAGTTTCAGGTTTCTTATCAAGTTGTTCCTTTTCTTTTTCCTTCGTGCATGTGTCATCTGCTAACATGTCGAACTTATTGGTTTCAGTGAAAATGTGCAGTCATTCACTAAGCCAGTACTTGAGCTAGATTCCCTAATAGAGAGGATAGTTCTTGAGGGCCTTGGTGTGGAGAAGTACTTGGAGGAGCTCAAGGACTTCACCACCTCCAATCTGAGAGTTATGAGTTATAATCGATCAGTAACGGTGACGAAGATCGATACAACTGTTTGCTCACTTAGATAAGAACATGATGACAATATTGTACCAATTTCAGGGTGATAGGCTAGAGATAGAAGCTGAAACTAGAAAATGGATCAAGCTCAGGCCTTCTGTTGACTCATTTGTGGTTATATTTGGTGGAAGCTTCTAGGTAAGGCTCATTCTAACATTTGTTTCCTATCCAAGAATATGGAACTCAGACCTTTTGCAGGACTTGATTTTGATCATGCTCATTGCTCTTGAATTTTGTAGGCTTGGGCAAATGGTCGTTTAAAACCTGCATATCATCGAGTGGAGATGACTGAAAATCAAACAAGATAGCAGGAATTTTCACAGGATTTGATTACACTTTTACTGTAAAAGCACCAGAAGAGCTTGTGGATGAAGAACATCCTTTGCTATTTAAGCCTTATGTCTATATAGACCTGATAAAACAAATCCAAACTGACTTAAGTAAGGGATCAAAATACTGTTTGGATGCTTACCGTAATGTTTGACCATATGGTATACATCAAAACTAGATGTTTGAATCTCTATCAGCTATACACACCTTATGTTAAAAACAACATTATGTTAAAAAACACACCTGAAGTTTGATAAACAGTAATTCATCAGCTATATACATAAGGTGTGTTTTTAACATAATGTTGTCCAAATAGATGTCGTTTTTAACATAATGTTTGTTAGGACATGTTTTATATATATCTTATTTAGTTTTGGCATTTTAAATTGGACATATGATTTATTATATGCTTTGAAAATCACTAGCGTGAAAAAGGGATAGCATGGGTTAATTGATTATTGAATAAAAGCTGCAGAAAAAATATCTGAGTTGTGTAGCAAAGAT
>JAOQMR010000005.1:2522763-2532811 GCA_027563865.1 Erythroxylum pelleterianum
ATTGAATTATGAAGAAGAGCGGAACAATGAAGCCCGCAGAGCCGAACTAGTACTCCTTAGCGAAGATAGAGAGAGGGTAGCCGCTCGATCAGAAGCCATTAGAAAAAAAGCAACAAGGTTCTACAACAAAAGGGTAAGGCCGAGCGGTATAAAGATTGGTGGCTATGTTTTAAGAAAAGCTGAGGCGGCTGGGAAACATCCCGGAAAGCTCGGAAAGGAGTGGGAAGGACCCTATCAAGTGGTCAAACAAACCGGACACAGCTCTTATATCCTGCACGACGCGAATGGCAAGATTATGCCGAGGCCATGGAGCTCTCAAAACCTGAAGGCGTTTTACCAATAGATAAGCTCGGTTTTATTTAATTTTTGCATTCTATTAGTGTTAACGTATTTGTAGTGGGTACCTTTTTCCTGACCTCGCCAGTCAGGTTTTTTAATGGCCCACGCCCTCATTATCATCAATAAAAGGGTTCCAAACTTCTCGACAAGGAAAGTCTCATTAAATTGAGCCAAGGGGAAAAACTTATCATTAACTGATTGACATCGACACAACTCGACCAGGATGCCGAGACGAGATCCTTGGCATCGCTCGGCCTCGAAATTGCTTGACATCGATATCGATCGACAAGGTTGCCAACACAAGATGATGGAACCACGCGATGCCAAGATAAGATCTTGGGTCGCTCGACATTGACACCGTTCGACGAGGTTGCCAACACAAGATGTTGGAACCACGCGATGCCAAGACAGAATCTTGGGTCGCTCGACATCGACATCGATCGACAAGGTTGCCAACACAAGATGTTGGAACTGCGCGATGCCAAGACAGAATCTTGGGTCGCTCGACATCGACATCGATCGACAAGGTTGTCAACACAAGATGTTGGAACTGCGCGATGCCAAGACAAGATCTTGGGTCGCTCGACATCGACACCGTTCGACGAGATTGCCAACACAAGATGTTGGAACCACGCAATGCCAAGACAGAATCTTGGGTCGCTCGACATCGACACCATTTGACGAGATTGCCAACACAAGATGTTGGAACCACGTGATGCCAAGACAGAATCTTGGGTCGCTCGACATCGACATCGATCGACAAGGTTGCCAACACAAGATGTTGGAACCACGCGATATTAAGACAGAATCTTGGGTCGTTCGACATCGACATCGATCGAAAAGGCTGCCAACACCAAAAGTTGGAACCAAGCGATGCCAAGATAGGATTTTGGCTCGTTCGACCTCGATGCCATCCGAAGGAAGGATCGTCCGACCTTGATGCCGTCCGACGGATGCCCAGGAGCAAAGATTTGGATCGCTCGGTCTCAATATCGCTCAACATCTTGACACACTTGCTATTCAAGAAAGTGACCACTCAGACGAGACTAGCGCGAGTCAGTTTTCATCTAGCAGAATTTTAAGTCTTTATTTCCAAAAAGTTGGTCCTAGTCACAAGCCCAATCGGGTGAGCTTTTCCGTTTAAAAATACCTATCTTTCCTACCCAGTTTACTACCTATCTTTCCTACCTAGTCTACTGCACGTATCATCAATGAGCTTCTCCATTCCAAAGTCAAAAAACCTGCCCATTATAGGTTCTGACATATTTGTGCTGACAAGTCTTGGGAAAGCCAAATTCTTTACAAGCCCACAATTTTCACCACAACAAGTTCTGGTCATGAGCCTGGTCAAGTGAGCCTCGAGGATCCCACAGCCCGAGTTAATAAGTGCCCTCGGGAGGAGGGGCAGTTGGAGAGGTCGTCAGAGCGACCAAGGCAGGACCGGAGTTTGCAGGAAGAACCAGAGAGACCCCCCTCACGAAGTCGCTTTCCTCTTTATCCGAGTTGGGATCCAGCTCCTCATCTGGAACCGCCCCTCTTTCCCTCTCAACGTAACCCCCTCATTTGATCCTATCTTCGGCACTTCCATCGCTTCTGCCATTATCTCGAGCGATTTCCGAAGATCTCACCTCTACGATTGACCTCCCTTCTGGGACTACTTGAAGACGAGGTTACGAAAAAGAAAATTATTTGGCGGTCGAAAGTTGGAATCTAGACGACGGAGGAAATGGAATCTCGATGATTGCAAGAAAAATGCGGTAGTTAAAAAGAAGTTGGAGAATAGAAATTGGGAAGGTAAGATGTGCAGAAATGGAAATAAACGAAGACTATCGACTCCAGGATTTATAGCATCAATTGGGCGGGAATATCAATCGTCGTAAAATGCGTGGAGAATCGGGATCATTAAAGGCCTGAAACGGCGTGACTATCGAAAGAACACATATGACGACATAGAACAGCGCATGACAACTACGCGGTAGTTAAAAGGACGCGTCGCTCCAAATTTTGAATGACGCTCAGAAGATACGAATCGTCAGCACCCAGAAGATACGAATCGTTGGCGCCCAGGAGATACGAATCATCAAGTAATAATTAAACCTAGCGTGCATGACCAAACATTGACGACCGAACGACCGCTCTTCAACACGAGCCGACCGATCGTCCTGCCCCCAGTCAAACGGTCGCGCGCTGAGCATAGGAGCTCGATCGGCTCTATGGCCTAGTAAGACTTATCGCGTAATAAGCACCGATTCCCGATCGACCAGCCTTATCAAGAGTCATCATACAGACGAGCCATATAATGTACTCCAACGACCCTTCTCTTCGATTAGAGTCGAGGAGTAGGGGGCTTATGGTTGGGTCGGCTGAGTGAGGCCCAATTCCAGGCCCAGATACCAACGGTCCAGTCGTAGGAGATAGTCTCCCATGCAAACGTAGAGACCTAAACCTAGTGATTCCAGGTATATAAGGTACTATTTCTCCATAATTCAGGTACAACACAAGAAACCCTGCTTCACTTTGTTTACAATTATCACAACCCCTACAAAAAGACTAACTTGAGCGTCGGAGGGGCTTGCCGAAAACCTATCCCCGGTGCGCCTTTATTGTTTTGCAGGTGATCTCAAGCCAGAGTTATTCAGAATCATGGATCCAAACGACAACATCCAGCCCTAGCAAAATCCGGCTGAACCAAAGGCAAAATTATTATAATCATAAAGTTGAATTTTATTTAGATGTAATGAAATCCTAGCATGAAAATCATTACAGGCTTCTATGGATCTTATATGCCATGAAACGGTTTCATTGTCATTTAATGCAGAAAGCATAGACTGAAGTTCCAGGGTCCATGTTGGATGGAAGCTTACGAGCCCAACTGTATAACCATTATAGAGATAAATGCAACCGTAACTCGCTGAAACACCACTGTATATGGTGGCTTTGGTGTCGTACGACTAGAGAATTTCCCCGATTCTAGTATCAATTGTATACAGAGTACTGAAAAATCGAAAGGGGTTAATTATTTTGCAAATTTTCTTTGGCACCAATAAATATAAAACAAGCTAAACCGAAATAATAAAAACACAAAAAATTTGATAACGCAGTTCGGCACACCTTGTCTATGTCTGCGGGGCCCTCACCTAGCTTAATCACTTTTACAGAAGTACAATAGTTTTACACAAGGCTTTACTGAGCCGACGTCACTCAACCCTTGATACTATCACTCAACCTCACTTCCTGTGAAAGAATTTCACACCAATAGTACAATCGTCTCGTACTAACCTCGTCAGAGGATTTGTCTAACTACTTTCACTCAAAAAATAATAAATAAAAATAGATCAAGTATTTAATCAACTGAAAATTAAATAACAAAAATACTTGAGACAAAGAAGACTTTCCTATGAATTTGCCTTCTCAAAATAATCCTGCAGAAAATCTTATCCGTGGCTGATTCGTTTTTCACTGCAGATAATATTCACTTTGCTCACAAAATAATTTTTCACTGCAGTTACTTCCTCAGCATCAACTAACTGTAAACCACTTTCTGCAGCTGCTTCATCTGCAGTAACTAGCTGTAAGTCACTTTCTGCAGTTACTTGATCTGCAGTAACTAGCAGCAAATCTGAGCATTTTCTTGTTTTTCCTTCACTACATTTTTGTGCCTGTATTTGACCCTTTCTAATCCAAGTTTGCCTCGATACCATGAGATGCTGCTGGAAATTTAATGAAGAGTGTCTAGATTTTCGGTTTTGACCCCTTTGAAACATCATTTGTAGTAACTGATAACATCTTGACCTTATATGTCCAATGACTCCACAAAAGTGACATGTGGATATAAATCTTTGATTCTTTCTTGATGTTTCTTCTTCTCGGACAGATTTGGATATGTCATCTTTCTTCTCATTCACTTTAGAAAACTCACCCTTATAGCCAATGCCTTGAAGATCCCCTTTAACTTTACCAATTTCCTATAACTTTTCTAGCTTTTCGGTACCTCCATTTAACATTCTCAATCCCTTTTCGGTTTTTACTAATTTCATTCTAGCTTCACCAAGCTCATTTGACGTCAACATCAAATTCTTTTCTAACTCTCGGATGGTGTTTTTCATGGAGATATTCTTTTTCTTCAATCTTTCATTCTTTCTATATATTTCCCGCCATTTTTCGTACATTAATTCGTAAGCCTCATAAATATTCTCCACTTTATCACTTGACCCACTTTCATCACTATCATAATATGAGATCGAGCTTTGAGCTGAATTGGTTGCATTTTTCCCGAAATTTCCAGATTTACTCACTTTTTTGTCTTCAGTTACTTCCTTCTAGGTTACTGTTAAACAAGTAACTGGACTTTTGCTGTACAAAGTAACTAAAGCATCATTCTTCACAACTTCTTCTTCACTTCTGGATTCGTTATCACTCCAAGTGCTCGTATAAGATTTTCCTCTTCTCTTATTCATAGTATTAGCACACTCTGCTTGAATATGTCCGAAGCCTTGACACTCATGGCATTGAATTATTTTTACCTTTCTTTCGCCCTTTTGAGTTTTGGCTTCTTTGAAGTTGTTGGTCGATGAGCTCCTACCTTTTTCCCTTAACTCGGATCTGTCCTTTTTCACTCTCTTCAACCAATTACTGAACTCTCTTGTTAATAGCTCCACATCCTCATTCTCGTTGGATTCATCTTCCATATTATTTGCAGTTTTTCTAGTTTCCACCTGTAATGCCAGTCCTTTGCTTCTTTCTTGCTTACCTCTCAAAAGATTCATTTCGAAGTTTGTGAGGATTCCAATAACTTTTTCCAATGACAGATTATCAATGTTGTGAGCTTCCTCTATTGCTGCAATTTTCGGAATAAATCTTGGAGGCAGTGATCTCAATATTTTCTTGACTAATTTCACGTTGGAGTATTTCTTCCCAAGTTGATGTGTCTAATTCGCTATATCTTGTAGTTTTTCATGAAAGTCTTCAGTAGTCTCATTCTCATCCATCTTCAACTCTTCAAACTGTACCGCTATTATCTGTAGTTTCGACGCTATCACAGATTTTGACCCTTCATGAATAGTTTGCAAAGCATCCCATCAACTACACTGAATATCACATTCATTACTTGTGAATTTCTAAGTGCACTTTCTTCTTCAGCTCTTGTCCATTCAGATAGATCTTTTTGAACTATCTCTCCTTCATTGTTAGTAATTGTCAAATGTGTCCACCCATCTACTATCAATTGCCAAGCTTTGTTATTCTGAGCTTGGATGAAGACTCTCATCCGTGATTTCCATGTAGGATAGTTAAAGCTGTCCAATAGTGGTGGCTTGATAATCAATGATCCTTCTCTTATAGTCATGTTTGCGAAACTAGGATTTGCACCAACTTGCTACCAAGTTTTGAATCGGTGACCTCGCTTTGATACCAATTGAAAAATCGAAGGGGGTTAATTATTTTGCAAACTTTCTTTGGCACCAATAAAATATAAAACAAGCTAAACCGAAATAATAAAAACACCAGAAATTTGATAACGCAATTCGACACACCTTGCCTATGTCTGCGGGGCTCTCACCCAGCTTAATCACTTTCACAGAAGTACAATAGTTTTGCCCAAGACTTTACTGAGCCGACACCACTCAACCCTTGATACTACCACTCAACCTCACTTCCTGTGAAAGAATTTCACACCCAATAGTACGACCGCCTCGTACTAACCTCGTCAGAGGATTTGTCTAACTACTTTCACTTAAAACAATAATAAATAAAAATAGCTCAAGAATTTAATCAACTGAAAATTAAATAACAAACATACTTGAGACAAAGAAGACTTTCCTATGAATTTTTCTTTTCAAAATAATCTTGCAGAAAATCTTATCCGTGGCTGATTCATTCTTCACTGTAGATAATATTCACTTTGCTCACAAAATAATTTTCCAAAGACACACGTGACCTCCACTGCTTCAAGATAATTCACACAAGCTGCTACCGCCTTATCAAACATGAGACATAATAGTTAACTCCCAAAAACCATCAACTGCGCAACCATCTAATCTTTTGTACTTCACACAAAAAAATTCCAGCCATGTTCTCACCTCTAATTGATGCCCACTGCCACTTTTATTTCAAGACACCCAAATTTCCTTTAACACCCACAAAACATTTAATTGCAAAACTCCAAAAAACAATATAAGCTACTTTTTCAACACCCACTACACCACTGTAACTCCTCTTCACTGTCGCTTCCAATGAGACATGCACATGGTCACAATATTTTATTCAATCAACTAACACTTGCAACCACACTCAATGCCATTCTCAACTAATATAAATTTCTGCAGTATAGTTCAATAATCGATTAACACATGCTATCTCTTTTTCAGCGTAAAAGATTCACCTTAGAGATAGATCTGTAGTAGATAGGAGATATGCACAATCTTTCAAATATTGAGAGTCCCGCTTCAACTAAGAGTTCCACTGAAAATATAATTTTCTCATAACTGAACCATTATCCAAATATCTTTTGAATTCAAGTCAATATCCAACTAATATTTTATATGTCCAATTAATAAATAATGCTAAAACATATAACCTAACAAGTACCATTAGAAGCAAGGACGGAGTTATTTGAGGTCCAGTGCAAGATTTTAAAAAATTAAATATTTTTATTTTTAATTAATAATTATTTTCTTGTTTTTGGTATCCATAACAAGAACTAGAATAAGAATGGCAACGCCGGCTGTTAAAGCGGAGACTGTAACTATTGAGAAGTCCAGAATCAAGGTCGTGAGAAACTCGTCTGAGTCCAAACTCACCGAACTAGGCGTCCGGAGTTGGCCTAAGTATGATTATGCTCTTATGTGTTATTTGGGTTTAACTGTTTGATTTTGTTTTATCAAGTTTTGGTCTTTTTTCAGTTTGTTAAAAAAGAAGAATGGTATTTTGTTGTGCACAGAAGTGCATCTCCTTGATTGAAGAGTTCTTGGTTGAGATTGTGGGTCTTGTTTGAAAAGGAAGAGAAGTTTTGAAATTTACTAACTGGGTCAAATTGAAAATGGGTGATACTGAATGGGATTAGGCCATCTTTTTGCTTGAATTTGTTCTTGGTCAGTTAAGATGAAAGTTACAAACCTATGAGTGAAACTCTGATTATCAACATCAAAGTTTCTCCATTTTCCTAGTTCAGAGTTACAATAGAAGAAACTACTTAGGTATTGAGTTACAATACTTTAAGGCCAATGAATAGAGAATCAACTATCCAGTTTTCAATTTAGTAATTTCATGTTGAACTAAATAGTAATTTGCTCTCTTTGCTTCAAATTCTTGATTCTTAGCAGTAATCCTATCCTTCTGTCTTTCGTTATATTAATAATGAGAATTTGCGAATGTTAACATCATTTGCCTACTTCTTGATCGTCTTCTCTAGAATGTTAGGTAAGTTCCTGTTGCATTGCAAAACAAATCTTGCAAATTTAAAGAACATAGAACCTGATAGTTTGAGATTGAATAATAGCTTTTGTTTTGAGAAAGAATGTTGTGAAAAAAATGAAATATACCGAGTAACTATCAGTGTAGTATTTGAAATAGGAAGTACCTGTAAACTTGCGTGTGCTTATATATGTGGCTTCAGTTGGATTTATAAAAAATTGTACTTATGACATGGAATCGCTATTATTTGAATGCTTAGAATTGACTTTTCGTTTTTTCATATGGACATAGGTCTTCAAATTTTTTGTGATTGTGTGATCTAGAAGAGTCTAGAAAGAGAGCTATGGTTATTTTGGATCTATTGTTTGTGATTCGTGTTATCTTTGTCATGGTCATTGTTATCGTTATATATGGTGTTATTGCCAAGAACGTTGGGGTGAGGAGGTTGGGATCCTACGAAGCTTTACCTACCACTACAGCTGTTGATTCTAATCACATTCAAATGAAGGCTTTGACTTGCACATAGACTTGATCTTTCTTTCTCTCATTCTTTTTCCGTGTTTATTTTCACATTTTCTTCCTTGATATTATTATTATTATTATTATTTTCCTTTTATTGAGTTTCTTATTAGTTTCAGTTTCAGTTTTATTATTATTATTATTAGCATTATTATTATTATTTTATTATTAATATTTTGTATTTGTATTTGTATTAAGTATTTTTTCATATTATTATTATTATTTGTGATTTATTATTCAAACTTGCATCATTCTTATATTGTCTCATTTGCATGTGAGTCTATCGGAAACAACCTCTCTACTATGTAGGCGAGGATCATTGTAATTTTAACTATTTTATATTCTTAATAAAACTTTATTTTTTATTTAGTTTTGATATGAAAATTTTTGTGAAATTTATATTTTATTTGGGTCCTCTTATCTTAAATTCCTGACTCCATCATTTATTAGAAGCTACCGAGTCGACAAAGAGTACATTTACTACTGAGGCAGGACCCTTAGAAGTATCGCTGCTGGGGTTTCTTTGTAGACCATAGGATTTGGCCTTAGCTTGCATTCAGAGCTATTAAAAAATGCAACTATATTAACAGAGCATTTAATTAAATTTGATTCATTATTTGGTTCATATATTTTGAGATTCATTGTCTTTTTCTTATGCATGTATCTTGCATTTACTATCTTATGTTTTCCAAGAGTTGTATTGTTTCAGAGACATATCTTATTTATTTATAAATACCATATATTAGTTCATTTCTAAAATAGGACAAGAAATCCAAATCAAGTAGTTATTTAGATTGTTTGAGTGTCTTTCCTTTATCTTTCTATGTCCCTTATTTACTACAAATTGGTATCAAAGCTATATTATTTTGAAGATGTCTAATTCCGTTGTTTCATCCCCAAACTCATAAAAGAAAATCATGATAAGTGGTGTGTGTGTGTGTGAAGGCGACTCTTGGCTCTCAAGATGCATTGGAGATAGTAGAACAAGGATATGATGAATCGGAAAATGAATGAGCTTTAAATGAACAACAAAGGAACACGTTACAAAAGAATTGTAGAATGGATCAACATGCTCTTAGCATCATTCATGCGGTATTATATGATGAAATGTTTGAAAAAGTGTCAGACGCAACAAAATCAAAGGAAGCTTGGGTGATTCTTCAAAAGCCCATAGAGGAGCTGACAAAATGAAGAAGGTACGTCTTCAAATATTGAGAGGAGAATCTGAATCCTTGTTCATGAAAGAGATCGAATCCATCCATGACTATTTCATAAGAGTCTTGACAACTACCATAAAATGAGGAGATATGGCGAGAATTTGGAAGATGTTCATATTGTGGAGGAAATTATTCATACTCTTGATTCAAAATTTGACCTTGTTACCATGGCTATTGAACAATCTCAAGATTTGAAAGCCATAACCATTGATAAAGTATAAGGATCCTTGCAAGCTGATGAAGAAAGATTGAAGAAAAAGAAGCCATTAGTTTAAGCCTTTCAAGCAAAGGTCTCTTTGAAAGACAAAGAGGTCGTGCTCAAGGCTATAAAAGAGGTAAAAATCATCGTGCTCGTGGTCGTGATTGTGGAAGAGGCACACACCACTTTAATAGTGAAGAGTCAAGCTAACAATTTTAAAACTCAAAAGGTCGTGGAAGTTATTACTATAGGAGAGGAGGATGAAGAAGTTATGACAAATCTAATACTCAATGTCATAATTGTCACAAATATGGTCATTATTCCTATGAATGTTAGAGTGCTACTAGCAACCAAGGAGAGGCTC
>JAOQMR010000005.1:2552293-2567453 GCA_027563865.1 Erythroxylum pelleterianum
CTGAACCGATGAAATGCAAATTAACGATGAAGCTGTGTAAGGATCATGGATCTTCATAAGACAACAGAAAGAACAAAACCAGAGCAGTGACAGGAGCCTTGAAAGGTGACTGAACCGATGAAATGCAAATTAACGATGAAGCTGTGTAAGGACCATGGATCTTCATAAGACAACAGAAAGAACAAACCCAGAGTTATGAAGATTTAGAATTAGAGGATCGATCGCAAGAAGAGATGTTGTTGATGTGCACATGCTTTGTCCAGTTGTAGGATCACGTACAGCACTAGTTTGGCTCCAAACGAATCTGCTGATTCTGGTTTCCAATGACTTTGGACCACTAGTTGAGAACAATTGATGTAACGCTTCCCTTGTCTTACGTTTGGAGAAAGCAAAAATGCAAAATGGAGCCTAAGCTTTTTTTTTTAAATAAAAGAAATAAAGTTTAAAAATTTAGAGAAATTCTTTAATCTTTAAAATTATTAATTTTTTATACTTTTCAAAATTTTCCAAAAAAAAATATTTCTACTAGACTTTAATTAATCAAATAATAGTTACATGGCAAGTCAATTCAACTCTTAAATTTAAACCAAATTAATTAATCCGATTCAAACTAATAATCTATTATAATCATTTTAAATTATTAATTTAAGTGAAATTTAATTAATTGGGATCAAAGTTTTTGGCCTCCCTTGTCTGATTACATATCATGATGGAAAGAACAAGTTGCCACATGATTCTTGAAAATGTCAGATGTTTGATCACTCTTAGCTAGAAAATGAGACAATGAAAAAGGAAATCAAGTTCCTGGAGAGGACTAGCATCGAGTAAGATTTGAAGCAATAGGGTTAACATCCTGTGAACTGAATTTTGATGATTACCAATCTTACAGACAAACTGAGAAACAAAGACTTTGATGTAAATTTGTATTCTTTTGTGTGCTGAAGCAGTTAGCAGAAGACTGTCATACTGAAAATTTGTGCAGAAGAGACAGTCTTCTGCTAACAGTCTTCTGCTAACCAGAAGTGATCCATATTTTTTTTTTTTTGAAAAATGAATGATGCATTTTCTATAGACAAAACTATTAAAAGAGTGGAGTTCAAGTCAGGCACTGTACATACAGACTAGTATATGACAAGAGGAAATTAGCGACATATCATAGTGATCCATATTCTTGCATTAACTTTTGCTGATGATTTCATTTTATACCAACTGTAAGTGCCTGGTTCCCTAAACTGATACTGCAAATGTTGCTGCTAAAATGATCGGGGTTAGCGCAATGTGATTCCTCGGGGAATATGAGCCTTCTGTCCTTGAGCCTATAACATCAAAACAAATTCCAATCAATCAAAGCTACATGATATATGCAGAACCAGCAAAAACGTGAAAGTTTAAAGGAATTGAGCTGCACCCTTCTCTGTAGCAGGTGACATAATTAATGTAGCTTTGATCATGTCAAGAAGATGATGAAATATTTAAGAGGTAATAGGCAATACCATTTCCAGATGAGCCGGAAGCAGGAGGAGTTGCTGGAGGAAGTAATGACAGTGGAGGTTGCCCGATGACTGTGAGTCCAAGATTAAGGCAATCTGCTCCAAATGAGCCTGACAGGAAAATCTTATCAGCTATTAACACCAGGTTCTATGTGCATAAGTTATCCATCCATTCTTACATTGTACATGAAAACTTTTAGCACATGACATTTCCTACTCTGCAAAGTTAGCAATAAAACAAGATCCTTAGCCATTGATCACAAGTTTCTACTAGTTGACAAATCACGACATTATAGTTTTTAAGCAGAACAATTCTTGTCTATCAAGTCCTCAGTTCAACAAGGCCATATGAATATTCCATAATAGCAAGGATGTTTTTGCACACTCTGTTCATCACCTTGTGCTTATATGTTCATAACGCCCTCGATAAGCCAACTACATCCCGACATAACTGACACTTTGTCCTTGTAGTTATAATAAAATTAGAGATCAAATGAAAAGTGTCTCACATTCTTTAAAACAAGCTAAGTTAGTCTTGTTAAACAAATTTGCAGAGCCTTCATCGCACTGGCATATGTGACCACTTCCATTTGCCATGCAGGTTCCATCCCCACACCAAACAAGATTACAGGCTGAAAAGAAAGAAAAAGAAAAGGCAATTCATTGGGTAGAAAGCCACAAGAATCCTGAATACCATTAAAGATCAATGACTAAATGTCTGGTCTCAATTACGGCTTGAGATGTTAAATAGTGGTGCCGGGACAGAAACCGGAGGTGGCGGCGGCGGTGGTGATGGCGGAGTGTCATTGCCACATTGAAAATCAAGTGTGCCTGCAAATTCCTTAGTATTAGTCGTTAATGGAAAGAGATTCAGAATTCCTAGAAGATTGATGATTCTACAGTAACTGGAATTTGATTGCCCCTACATATCATCACAACCTGATTCAAATATACAGATTGGTAGTAATTTCTGGGAACACTAGCATCACAGTAGGTAATATCAGTGCTCAACCTGTGAATTCCAGTTGCATTCATAGGAATATCAATAATCAGCAAAAATAAGAAATGACATGGCAGAATCTGCTGTCTCTCCGAATTAGGAATAATACATGTAGACCTGGTAACCTAGAAATGGTGATTAGTTCATCAATATATGCAGCAACCAGCTTACAAATCCTTGAAAACACAAATAAAGTTACAGACTTTCCAAGTTAGCTAAATCTTAGACAACCCTGGAATCTGCAGTACAGCATATCTCAATGAAAACAAAAAAAACTACAGTCCATGAAAATATGGGTAAAGAAAAAGTGGAGAACACAGACTTACAATTGGGAACAACGCAAGAGGGAAAGGTTAGAGGACCAAGCTGCATCTTTCTCCAACCAGGATGACACTGGCAATCAAAACCAAGTGTAGCTGATTCATTGGACACACATGTTCCTTGTCCACAATTAATCAGCGCGCACATAATAGGAGTTCCTGCAAATATATATATATATATATATATATATAGTACTCACAAGCTCAGTGACAATATCAAAACCCAAATCCTATAACCCATCAACACGATCCAGAAATATTCCACAAGCACAAAGCAGGAGAGAAGGAAAAAAAGAAAAAGCTGAAACTGTCAATCTTTCAAAGTGAAGCAAAGAAGAGGACACAGAGTTTGATCATTGCAGCATCAATACCTTCTAATACTGTTGCTGTCAACTTCTCAGACCTGACTGATGGATTGCATGTGATGAGAGTGAAGAGAAAGAGATGGAGAAAGGATAATGTAAGTTTCAAAGTGAGACCACCCATTGTTGTGGATCATGAAGTTTGGTGGAGTTTGAAGGAGCATTTATAGCACATTAACAGTATCCAATGAATGTAGCAATGACTTCCATCAGTTTTTCAGTCAACTCTTTGAAACTCCGCCATAGCTTTTTTCCTTAGAAATCAAGTGACATCAGCCTTACACATTAATCAATTGTTAATATAAGGATAAATTATTTTTTAGTACCATGAGGATAACGAGTAAAACCTTAAATATATCATAATTTATATTGAACATCTATTTTTAAAAAAATTAATACTTAATTTTAATATATATATATATATATATATATTATGGAACCTTGATAAATCATAAAAATATATTAAAATATTCCTAAATTTTGTAAAACTTATCAAAAATATTATAAATATGATAATTAAATCCATTTTAATACTGTAAATTTTTAACATTATAAACTAATATATATTTTTTATAAGTTATTATGTATAGTATTATATTATACAATAACATCATATGTATATATTTGTTCTTTCTTCATTTTTAATTTTTTATATTCTTATAAATGCATGTAAGGCAAGAGTATTAAAAAAAACCATATTCCCTATGTTATTGAAGCAAATGATCTCAAAGGATCAACATTCAATTCGCATGGTCATGATATCGATACTTTCAATACGATATCCTAAGAACTATCGCAACAAAATAATTGAAAATTTGAAAAATCATAAATAGGTGAATTACCATAAAATTGTAGTATAAACAAACCCAATTAGAAAACTAATCAGTCCTGTTCTCAATAAATGAATAAATAAATGTCATGATTTTATATTAATACTTCTAAAGTTTACGGTAAAAAGGTCGGACCAAGCCGATTAACGAACAAAACTTAATTTGACTAGGTTGAAATATATTTTAAATATTAAATTATTTCCATCTTTATATATAACTTTAAAATAAGTTAAAATTAAAAATTTTTCTGGTAGATTTTTCAGAATAATTAATGAACCTATTTTTTAATCTCTTTTGTCCTTATATTTTATACATAATTCTCACAATACCTACAAACTTATCTTCACGTTTATCTTGCAAATTTATATTCTCTATTACAATAAAATGCATAATTTTTTATGTATTTAACTATTTACTCGACTTGAATATTTATATTGGAATTTATATAATATTATTTGACTTTTTTATATGTTTTAATATTTATTTTTGATATTAGTTTTACTTGTGTTATAATCCATATAAAAGATTTGGTTAGATATATTTTTATTTATGTTTTATATAGTTTAAAATTATATAATAATTAATATATTGTGCTTTACATGTTGTTTAATATACTTTATATAATATTTATATGATAAATAATTTTTATTACAAAATAAAATATAGTAAAAATTAAAAGTACTTTTTATTTTTATATTGTCGAATAGTGTACTATATGAAGCTCTTTCAAAAAAGCTTTTTTTAAAATGACAACCAAACAGTCAACTAACTTCTTAGAAAAGTTTTTCTTAGAAAAAATTTACAAAAAAACTTTACTGATATAAGCCCAACCAAACAAAGGCTTATATGTTCATGCTTATCAATGATGGTTATTATTATTATGAGAGAATCTTACCTGCAATGCCACAAAATTTACCAGAAAACTGTCACGCACAGCACTAAATAGAAAGCCGCCTAATACACCAGCTACGCCCAACATGTAAAATGGGTGCATAAGGATGTTGTGCCCAGCTTGGAATACAATCATAAAATTGAAAGTACCAAATTCGTGCCAAAAACACATAATTAAGTGACCAATTCGTTCACTAATCAGGAATCACGATTCGTGCTAAAAATGCATAATTAAGTGACAAATTCATTCACTAATCGGAATTATTTCCGAAAAACGTTGATGTTCATTATGTTGCAACTCCTTTTAGAACAGAATAGTAAGAAGAATATTTGGGATGCAAAGTCCTATGATTCATTTCAAACTTCAGCAGTTCGATTATATGCTAATGGAATGAGGTTTTTACAGAGAAACTGAGTTACATCAGATGACAGCCATTACTAATACAAAATAGCACAACAGTCCAAGCCGTCTCCAACAATTGGAATACAATCAATTGAATGAGAAACACCAGAATGAAGAAATTAGAGAAGTGCAGCACAGCATACCGGAGGCTTGTTTTCTTCGAAGAACCATTCAAGCTGACCCGAATTCAGAAAACCACTTTTCGTGTTTTTCGATATCAGCTTGGGAAACACTTGGTTGTACCTTCTTCAGAGCCTCTTCAAAATCACACATTGCAACTGGATCCTTTGAAATTTCATCCTTAGACATGTTCTTAATCTCATCCCTCGTCTTTCCAGCTATCTTGCGCCTCATGCCATTTAAGGAAGCGTCGCGGCACACATTTGTAAGATCATCTCCGCTGTATCCTTCTGTCCGACGTGCTACGTCATCAATGTTTACATCAGCAGCCACCTAATATAACAGCATCATCCATCAAACACTAGACCAAGTGCACATTATTTGTGCCAAGTTGTTTGACATGAAATAAGATCCATATCCAAACAACAAATGTTAGAATGAGATGGCCTAAAAGTAAGAGTCGGCAAGAATTGCAAACATACCTCAACAGTTTTTAAGTTAATGTTGATAAGCGCTTTCCGACTCTCAAAATTTGGAAGTGGAATATAAATACGCTTTTCCAACCTCCTCCTGCATTTATTCATATCAAATAAGACAAAGCAAGAATCGATAACCTGATAAGCTGCAGATATGAGATTCGATATACTATCCACACACAAAAAAGAAAATACAACAAACTGAAGAAACAGAGGGGCAGCCAAACCTTAACGCTTCATCTATGTCCCACGGAAAGTTAGTAGCTGCCAAAACCATCACTATTTTCCTACTGCCATCTTCATTTGTGGAACTATTGTTTACACCATCTACCTGAACCAAAAGTTCAGACTTGACCCTTCTTGATGACTCATGTTCCCCTGAAGCACTGGAAAGACAAAGTCCCGAGTTTAGTGGCCAATGAAGCTAAATAAAATTGTTGATGAACATAAATCACGCAAAAGCAATAATTAGCGGTTGCCAATTAATGTGTAGTTACATGTTAATTTAGCGAGAGGGAGAAACCAAGAGAGCAAGAGAGATTTAAAGTAACTTCATGTGTTTTTGTGAAAAATACAAATTGGAAGTGGACTTCATAACACAAAGAACTCATATACTTATCTTCAACCATCTAGCAGTTTGGTGGAGTAAGCGAGACTTAAGCTTCAAAGGTTAAAAGTAAAGAACTTACCCCCTGGCATTGCATAGAGAATCAATTTCATCGATGAAAATTGTACTAGGAGCATAAGCTCGAGCTAAATCAAACAAGCATCGAACCATGCGTTCACTCTCTCCACGCCATTTTGAAGCTAATGTGGCAGAGGAAACGTTAAAAAATGTTGTGCCGCACTCAGTAGCAACAGCTTTAGCAAGTAATGTCTTTCCAGTACCAGGAGGGCCAAACATAAGAACACCCTTCCAAGGTCTCCTAATTCCCTGCAGAGAAGATAAAAGAAAACTCAGCCTTAGTATGACCTAAGATAATTGTTAATCAAGACCTTCAAGAGATAAGAAAAATGAGTTTAAACAATTATAAAACAGAAAATTAAAAATTCTGGCATGATGAAAATATAAAACTCAATTGTTCAAGAATACCTGGAAATATTCAGGCATCCATAAAGGAAGGACAACAGCTTCCTCCAGAAGTCTCTTTGCCTCACTAAGCCCAGCCACATCATCCCATCTCACTCCAGGACTAGTTTCCAGTACATCCCTTTCAAGCATTGCAGCCAAATCAGGATCAGGTCCTTCATACTGTATCTTCTTAGATTTTCCATCTTCAGCATCACCATTCTAAAAATTGCAATTGATTTAGGTTAATGTGTGCAGATAGAAGGAAACTAAATGGCCCAATATTCATTGCAAAAGACTTGGAGTCATCCTCATAGAATATTAATGTCAATAGTGATTTAAAAATGAAATATAAATATTAAAGAGTCCGTCAAAGGCAATACAAAATATGACGACAATTTACAAGAGAATTCACCAAGGCAAGAAAATATATATATATAGCAAGCCACAAGGCCACCTACAATATTATTGGAACCTACACAAGAACTTTCTGTCAATATTGCATAACATCGAACAACTAGGACAAAGTACATCATTATGGATAAGACTTTGATAAACTGGAAACTATCACAAGGAATATATGATGGCTAAGTAGATATCTACTTATCCTATCATGTACATAAAACTCTGTTAGCAAATTCAAATTCCTAGTCCACCATATATATCAAGTCACTTCAAGCACTAGGGAGTACATTAGGAAAACTTACAGCTGAATCCCCTTTGGTAGATTTCCCTGCACCAGTGCTTTTCTTTCCAGCAGTTGATGCTCGAACCCCTGAGTTCACCCTTCCAGAAGCACCGGTCTTAGCACCACGGCCAGTTGTGGCAGCTCTTGATGAGCCTCCACGAGCCCAGCCTCCTTCTTGAGGTGATTTCCTCATACCAACTTGACCACTCCTTCCAGATCTCCTACTTGTTGGATCATGACTTGGGGGCCTCCACACATCAGGATCATCAATGGGAGCACCAGAGGAAGTCGGATACTCATCCAGTGGCTGGAAAACAAATGACGATTTAGCATTAATTGGTGGTGATGCAACACGACGGCCCACTGGAGTTTCTTTGAATGCCCTTCTCTCAGCATCCAATTGTTTCACCACTTCTGCCTCCTCTGAAAGAGCTTTCTTCACATTCATCCATTTGGTACGAATCAAAGGATCATCAAGTGTACTAAGGTGCCTAAATATTAGTATCAATTTTGATTAGAGAAAAAGCCCACCAAGCAGTAGCTAAAAAGCTATGTAAGCAGAATCCAACACAACGTTAAGGTACCAGAAATATATTCCAAAGAGAAACTTTTCAAGTGTTGTTATGTGATTCATCCATACAACTCAGCCATTTTAGGAACAAACATAAAAACAGACCCTAGTTGTAGCAAAAGAAGCGTCCTTTCAGCTCAACATTCACTTCAACTTTGCATTTTGAGCAAAAAAAATACGATGAAACGAACAAATTGGACAGGCAAGCGAGTGCGAGTTACCAGGAGAAAATATCAAGTTCTACCAAACAGACCACAGGAAACTTCAACAATATCTAAAACCAATCAAGCAAAGATATTTGGGAAAAAAAAACGAAATTCTATTAAAATGAAAGATGCCCATTTTCACAAATCTCATCTCCATCAAAAAAGTTCATAACTTTAGGTACAGATTCGACAATAAACAACAAAAAAGAGAACTTGGGGAGTTAGCTCAGGAGAGAAAGAGGGGGGCCAGGTACTTGTTGATCTGGGCAATGGCGCCATCAAAGAAGATGATGGAAGTGTCGTAGAGGCCTTCAAGAGCGTACTCTCTCGCCAATTTCAAGTGATCTTGTAATCCTCCAAGTGAATTTCCCACCATGTTTGTCCTCTCGCTCTGTATCTCTAGAAATTTTCCCTCTCTACAAAACCCTCTCTCTCTCTAAGCTTGACCAGACACAAGCGCTTCCTGACGTCGGCGTCTAAACGGTCACGGAACCGGTAAGGAAGTGGATCTGAAATGACAGAATTGACCCCACCACTACTTATTGCTCTCTTCCCTTTTTCTGGGTTGGCTAACAATGTAACTTGGGTGTTGGTTTGGGGGCTTGATGGTCAAATGTCCAGTTCCTGAAGATTGTTTGGAACGGTCTCCTAGCCGTTAGATGTAAGTGTGTCGTTGGCCCAATGTTTAAAGCATTTTTCACCTTTTAAGCTTTTGCTTCTACTCGAGTAGAGCTATCCTTTATTTTTGAATTTGTATTTGTAATTTCCACGAATTATTTGAAGTTAATGAATTAAATTTAACTTAAATATACTTAAATTTGAATCGAATTTAAAAAATAATAAGATTTAAGGATTTAAGTTAATATATAATCTTAGATGTATACCTTTTCAGGCCACATTTCAGGCATTGTTTGCAAGCCTAAGTAACATGATAGTTTCACACATTCAAATGCTCAGGCACTGCTTTTTCAGACTGAAAGTTACAATATTGCTACCACTTGACAAGTAGCTTAAAACCATATTCAATTTTATCCAACTAATGTGGTGTGATTCCTGACAATTTATTGCTTCAAGCAGCATGAGTTTATTCAAATGCACCAGTCATGAACATGCTGCAGACTGGTAATCTGATTTTTCCAGTGACTTGCCAAACTAACCGGTGGAGTTATCGAGCTGCTCCACCACCATTCCGTTGTTAACCGATTCCTCCACCATCCCGTCGTTCATGAGTTCTTCTAATCCTCCTCTCAGCCTTGCAGCAGCAACTTTGCAGTCATCTTCTGTCAACCCCCCAAATGATATCCTGATATGACCAGGACATCCGCATGGACCCCCTGGAATCACCACCACCCCGTGCCTTGTAGCAAGCCAGCGAACAACTTGAGCGTCATCAACGTACTCGTCTGGAAGCTTTGCCCACAGATAAATGGCACCTTCTCCACCTTTCACAGAATCTTCTCCTAATGGAGAGAGTGCAGCTAAAAGGATTTCTCTGTTCTTTACAAGCTCTTTCACTCGCTCAGTGACCCATTCAGGACCCATTTCTAAGGAGTAAAGGGCAAGGAACTGAGATAGTACTGAAGCACATATCGGTATGTTGTCTTGGATTTTGACTAGTTGAGTAGAGAGGCCCTTCACTTCTGATGGATATGCTATCTGAGGGAAGAAAAAGTCTACAGAAATAAGACTGACAACAGAGTAGACTCATGCCTCCACTCAAATAAAGAAAAAACCTCTACAGCCTGAATGAAATTTTAAGGGCACCAAGAAGATACAGATAAACTTACATATCCAACTCGCCATCCCATCATCCCATAAGCTTTTGAGAAAGAAAAGATATTGACAATGTGATCTCCTTCAATACATGTATGTTTTAGACCATCATACATGAAGTACCTACAAAGAATGAGTCAATTGGAGCTACATAATTAGATTGCACCTTCAATAAACATTAAGCATTGAGAAAGAATACATGCCAAGTAGAGACTGTTCATATGAAATTAACATGGTAAGGAGTGAAAAGAAAAGTTATAATAGCACGGAGCACGGGTCTAGGATGATAAGTTAAATTTAGAATCACTAAAACTTCCTCAAAGAATATAGCAGGTCTGTTAATGTCATTCTTCTCTTATAGGTAAAATTGCAATCCCTTATGCACAACATATGCATCAACAGGCAGCATATGGGAGGAAGTTTCGGGAAAAAAGACGGAAATCAAGCTCGCAATGATTCCACAACTGGTGAGATTTCAACAACTTTTATACCTATGCTACAAGGAATTACCACAGAAAAGGAATGACTTACTCATAAGTATTATCTACAATAAGCCAGGATCCTGCTTGTCTGCAAAGATCTGAAATCCTCTGCTCAACACAAAGAAAACTGCCAACTTAGCGTATTGAAGATGGACAAGAAGAAATTTAAAGTATGACCATTAACAAAAGGGTGAAATGTGATTAAGAACTTTCAAGAATGCGTATTGAGTATCATGAACAAACACACAGAACATGTAGCCATGGGGAGAAAGAAAGACGGAACCTTGAGCAGGGGCTCAGGAATGTAGGTCCCAGACGGATTGCCAGGGTTAACCACAGTAACAACCTTTGGGACTGGCTTAGTTTCTGCTAGTGTCTTCTTTAACCAATCTGAAATTTGAGGCAACACTCATCAATTACCTAAGCAAACACACAAAATGCAGGAAGAAACTCCACTTAGCACCTCCCACAGAAACACAAATCCTTGCTAGTTTTGATCAAAGAATCACAAACTGTCCTGTATGTTAGATGCACAAAACTTCATTACAAGTAATAGAGAACCTTTCAAATACATTTTCCACATTATCCAAGGAAAATAAACCACTATGAAATGAATGGTTATGAAGCATCTGCCTTTACTATTTCGATAAAGAACCTTACATATAAATTAACCACGTTATCCATGGAAAATACAAAAATGAACTGAAAGGTTATGAAGTATCACCTGCATCTGGGTGAAGTGTCACTGGATTACCAGGACCCACTAGTATATTAGTGATATCTGTCATCTGGAAGGACATGTAGGCATTGAAATAGTAGGGAGCAAACATGACAACTGAATCCCCAGCATCACACAGTGCAAGAACAAGATTCACGAACGCCTATCATTCACGAAAGCAACTATTTTTTCAATACTCATAAACGATTATTTCAACCATGGAGCAGAAACAATAGTCTTAAGAAAAAAAAAGTAATTGAAATGAATGAAAGTACTTAAAATTTCTCTCTAAGGGACTCTTAACAGCATTCCAACCCTCAACTTCATTGCTGGTGTCACATTCTTTAAGTAAAAGGAAGAAACACAGAGGGCATGTTCCCCAGAGGCAAGTTCTTTTTCATTCACATTAAAGTTATAACCCACCTGATTTGCACCTGCAGTAACCATTACTGAAGATCTCACCAACTTATTTTCCTCTCGCAACTGCAACAGGAAGTATATCAGTCACAACTATCAATGTGCAATACTAACTTCAAGGTAAGAATTCTCTAGCAAGCGACTGAATTTTCTAGCAAGTGAGACTGGCAAGAATATATGGCATAGCTCATCAGAACATCATCAACCCAGAGAAGAAGTAATAACGTTTGTGATAACTTCTGATATGTCTTAAAGCCACCTTTTACGTGCTAATTACCTCATTTAGTCATTTTTCTCATGCTCTGGCTCCACCTATGCCAATGTTGGCCAGATCAACAATCATCAACTTTAAAAGAGTAGACATTGTTTGTACCTTTTGCAGCAATGCCTTCCTCAGTTCAGGAATTCCTTCATCTGCACCATAACGACTTACAATAGGGTCCCCTATACGGTCTTTAATCTTCTCCAGTGCCTCTTGTGGTGGTTGCCAATAAACTACCCCCTGCAGAACATTGTGACAAAATTGAGATTGACCTACATATGATGTGCACTAAAGGGCCAAACATCCTCAATGCTTCTGAGTTGTCAAACTATATATGTATACATATATATGATTGTATCCATGAATGCACATACAAAATTGAGATTGACCTACATATGATGTGCACTAAAGGGCCAAACATCCTCAATGCTCCCGAGTTGTTGAACTATATATGTATACATATATATGATTGTATCCATGAATGCACGTAATATACATGTGAATGCGCCACTGCCTTGCCAGTCCATTTGGCAGAGAATAGATCAAAACCAATAAAAATAATGGATCTATCCGCTGAAATGTTGAAGACAAGCTAGAACATAGCAAAATGGCCCTCAAGTTTGACATTAGGAAACCAACATACCCTTTAAATTGCTTTAGGATATCTGCTAAATGTCATCTGCTACTAATTATTGATGCGATTCCGTCTCAGAAATGTCTAGTTCTCTTCTTTTTTCCACATCATTTCTTCCAAAGACTCTTGATATTGTTTAACACACAAGATATTATCAGATTTCGAAACTCATCATGTCCTTATCCTTGAAAAGAATGTCAAGTTTTTGATTCTCCACATGGTACCTCTATAATTAAAGTACAGAGTAATAAACAAGTTAGCAATGGAAATTAAAATGACCAATGCTCATTTCGGTTTTCAATGCCCTTATACCATTCATAAACAAGAAAAACAGTTGTGGAAAAGGAGTAACAAACCTGGGCCAGTGACATGGCATTTGGTACTCCTCGAACTAATTCCTGTATCTGCGAAACAAAAGACAAACACGATTTCCACAGTATGACATGAGTTGCCGACTTCGTCTGTCTTACCAGAAGGTTAAATATTCAAAAAGACACCAAGACCTCATCTTTAGGCATAATTTAACGTTTGCATCGTGAACCACTCTTTCCTCTCACATTCACCAACACAAATGCATCGCACAGTTAAAAGTAGGAACTTTCTTAATACAAGACACTATCTTTCATAGCACAAACTAATCGTGAATTAAAAACATAGTTATTTGAACACCTTCTCAAGTATATGTTGAGCATTCTATGTTTCTGATAAGCGTGTGGGAGTGTGCTTTTGAGAAAAACAGAGATCCGGCCAGAAATGGATTCTGACTTCTAATTAATACCTCAACCATAACAGGCGTATCAATCGCCAAAGCCCTCCTGGCAAGCCTTGCATACGTACCCATCTCACTCTTCCCTTCAACACCAACAATCTCCTCAGCAACTCTACCGAATGACCTCTAGTCTTCACAACCTGCCTAAACCACAAGGCCCTTAGAACAACATTTATAGCCGAATAGAACTGGCCACATCTCAACGACCCCACGAAGCAATCCATCTTCTATCATATAAACACTGTACCTTCACGTCATTTGCTATCGTAGAATACTCCAAAAGCAAAAAGCTGGAAAGGCGGACCCCCTTTTTGGCATATCTTTCATACTACGCTGATATCTGACATGTGAAAGTGTCGATAAAAGTACAACGGATGACATATCACCTTATCTTAAGCCAACCAGTTAAGGACAAGACTTAATGACTCACTCAAGATAAAACCTTATAGCAATTTATTATAAAATTTAACTAAATCACAAAAGTTAAAAATATCATTTTGTTAAAGTTTTCATAGAAACTCGTAAATAAAGAATGTTCTTAAGATCAAGACAAAGCAAATAATATAAGTTTTGTAACAAAACAATTTTCGTTATAAAGCATCATAAACTAATATTTTTATAATTTAGAATAATACAAATACTTTTTAAAATTAAGAAAAAATCATTTTTCGCTCTAAAATAATTGTTAAATATTAGGAGTTAGTTTGGCAATTTTGAGGACTCTGTCTGTTGAGCTGTAAGGACGAAAGACGAAGGCAAACAAAACACATACATTACTTGATTACGTTGGTTAATAAGGAGAAACAATATTAAGGTGGTGGTGTTCGATGAAAAAGACCAGACGACCGACAAGCAAAAAATGAGGAGATCCTGAATTGATTTTAACCGACATTTGGGATCAAGACAAGACCCCACAAAAGTTTGGTGTGAAGACTTTTGAGCATGACAGTGGAAGCGTCTACAGTGGCTTTCACCTACCTACGTGAGTTTACAACTGTTGTCTTATCACAATGTATCTGTCTTATGCATCCGCGTGACCTATGATAGATATTATTGCATACAATAAAATATCGTAATATTGGACAGAAAATTTGACCCGTTTTTTTTACTCTTTTCTTCGATCTCGCCACATTCATCAAAGAATAATTTGTTCCCCTGTGTTACTTTGTTTTTAAAATAAAAAATTTAAAAACAAATATATATTTAACTGGATTTGATCCAGTTCAACAATTCCTTCATCTACACCATAACGACTTACAATAGGCTCCCCTATAAGGTCTTTAATCTTCTCGGGTGCCTCTTTTGGTGGTTGCCAATAAACTACCCCCTGTAGAACATTTTGACAAAATTGAGGTTGGCCTACATATGTTCTGCACTAAAGGGCCAAACGTCCTCAGTGCTCCCGAGTTGTTGAACTATACATATATATATACATGTATATATATATATATATACATATATGTATACATATATACATATTGGTTCGGTCGGATTTCGGCTGAACTGTACAATGCCGTTTGGATCCATAAATCGATCGTCTCGTGTAAGAGTTTCAACGAGAGGTACCTGCAAAACAAAGAAGACACGTCGAGGGTTGTGTCTCGATTAGCCCCTCCGACGCTCAAGTCAGTCTTTTGGTGAAGATGAGATCGCTGTAAGCCAGGAGAAACTAGGGTTAT
>JAOQMR010000005.1:2567553-2579426 GCA_027563865.1 Erythroxylum pelleterianum
GACATCCTTAATGAATGGACCGATCGGCCCACGGGTCGTTGTGACTAGGTCTAGGCCCAACAAGACCGACCCGACCACATATATATGTATATATACATATATGTATACATATATATATGTATATATGATTGTATCCATGAATGCAAGCAATATACATGTGAATGCGCGAGTTGTTGAATGCGCGAGTTGTTGAACTATATATATAGGTATATGTGATTGTATCCATGAATGCACGCAATATAAATGTGAATGCGCCACTCCCTGGCCGGTCCATTTGGCAGAGAATAGAGCAAAACCAATAAAAATAATGTATCTATACGTAGAAATGTTGAAGACAAGCTAGAACATTGCAAAATGGCCCTCAAGTTTGACATTAGGAATTTGGATAATAATTAATTGCGGTACTACCTCAAGATTAAAACAGTTTAAAAAATTCAATTAAGTCACGCTACTGTATTAATACTAAATTTAAAAATTAAAAATATTTGATCCAAAGATAACGAAAGTCCAATATTTCATCCCACAAGAATTTCGATACCGAAGACATCAAACATATGTGTCATATGTGACACAGGTCCAATATAATCATGCATATCTTATATCTTACTAACATGAATAAGAAAACGGAGTGTGACAAACTAGGATGATACGTGTATGATCTAATAGTATCACCTTTCGTTTGTAAGTCTCGATCTCTCTAAACCTTATGATAAACTGCATAAAAAAAATCTTATTTTCTCTCACCAAATGTTAAACTGCATTTAGAGAAAACTTTTATGTTCTCTAACTGAATGCTGAACTGTATTAAAAAAACCTTTATAAGATTAAAAAATTATATCCCTCAATGTCATTTTAAAATTCATGCATATTCGTATTAGATTGTATGTGTCACAATGACATAGGTTTAAGGTTAATCTGTATATATGCCCAATGACCTTTAAAATACTTAAGATTGACACAATCTTAAGACTTTCACATGTATTAATACTTTACACAATAACATGTATTATTGAGGATAAAAAGATGATCATATTTATTAATAAACAATTATAGTGTCATAATACATCAAAATGTATAAACATACAAGGAGCAAAAGCAACGATCCCTAACTAACACTGTCTAAGGACTTTAACACACCCATACTGGATACTTGTCTTTCAAACACAAGCGGATGAAGTTCTTTAGTTAAAGAATCAACTAACATCTCCTTAGTCGTTATACGCTCCACTTCAACGTCACATTTTTGTATCAATTCCTTGATGGTCAAGTATTTAACCTCCAAATGTTGAGACTCTGTAATATTCTTATTGTTACTAAACAACACAGCAACAAGATTATCACTGTTGGACCCCGATCCTTAGGTGAAATTTAAAAATATTAAACGAATTTGAATGAGTGTTTTATTATATGTTTTGTGTGTTAGATGAAATTTATACTTAAAGGATAGTGATGAGAAAAGAATTGTTTGATCTTGATAACTTTAGGATTTGAATAGATTTGTATGGGTTATGAGAGTAAAGTGAATGAGTTGATCGAAATGGAAGTTGAAATTAAGAAATAAAGAGTGAAAATGTGAAAAGTTGTTAAATTAGAAAAGTTTGACTTTTTGGAGTAAAAGTTGACCTTTTGATTTAGGTCAAATTTGAGAAAATGATCTACATGAAACTTGTAGATTATGTTGAGAGTTTTCTGTAGCCATAAAGAATGATATTTTTCGATATCGGAGCTAGAAGATATGAAATTTTGAAGGTTGAATGTGTTAGGGGATGACAAGTATAGGACAGAAACTTTGATTTGAAATTTGACTCCCTTAAAGGTTAAATTGATTTCTCTGCCCTTTATGGAAGTTGTAGGATTCATTTTGATCTTTACATTGATATAAAATATGACATGTTTGGACCTTGGAGTTGAAAGATATGGTTTTTGGAGGTTATGTGATTATTTAGGGATTTATTAATTTGGATTGAAAGTTTGATTGGGTTTTTGGACCCTTTTAGTGATGAAATTGATTTTCGAGTTCTTCAAGGAAGTTGTAGAGCTTCCTTTAAGCTTTTTATTGACACCAAATTGGTTAAATTTGGAGTTCGGGATCAAAAGTTATGAATTTTTAAAGTTTAGTGTTTAAAAAAAAGAAAATAAAGTTTGAGCCATTTCGCGATCGCGAGCAGTCCTTCCGAAGCTCGCACTCGCGAGCCGTCAGGAGTGCGAGACGGATCTGCTGTTTCTTCGAGGCTCGCACTCGTGAGCCGTCGCGAGTGTGAGACGACTCTACCGTTTCTCCTCGGCTCGAGATCGCGAGCCGACAGCTACAGTGCGACTTTGATTTTTAAATTTTGTGAAATTTTTTCCATTCTTTTGCTTATATATTTTTCGTCCGACATTCGATTGATCCGATTTTTGAAGTGTTAGATTTCTAAGACTTTCCTCTATCTGTTCATGAAGAATTATGAATTTTCGAGATTAAATTGAGGATGATTAATTGAAATCAAAGTGAGATAAGTTAGATAATTTTCTGAACATAGTTCAGTATTTTGAGAAATTCGGGAGCTGTGGAGCTCCGATTGAGTTGATTATTGAGGCTAAATAAAATTGAGACATGGGGCTACAAATCATATGAAGGGATCGAATTCCAATTTAGTCCCTAAGAGGGCCAATTTTTGGATTGAAGTTGGGTTAATGTTCAGTCTCGAATTAGTTAAAGCTGAACAAGTATTTTGACCATAACTCTTTTGTTTCTAAACCGATTTGAGCGTTCTTGGTGTCTTTTTAAAGATGAGAAATAGAGAACATTTTTCGAGAAGAAAGTTTTGCCAAATTATGTTGTTTAGCTGCCCAAAATCAGGAAGCAAGATGGCTGTTTTCAGGGACAAATTTGGAACATCACTTAAAGAGTTAAGTTATAAGGCATATAATGAAGGGCTGTTTGGTCATTTTGTTTTCATTTAATGAAAAGTGATGAGGTGGCTGTCGTGTATGCTGCCAGAAGTTTCGAAAATAAGAAATAAAAAGAAGAGAAGAATGAAGAGAGAAGGAGAAGACGAGAAGCCGATGGTGGAGAAGAAATCGTGAGATGCTAGAGTTTCGGATTTTTTTTAGTCTTTAGCAAGCTTTTTCGTTCATTCAAGGAGGAAAAGTGAGAAAGAAAGTGAAAGTTTCCTTAGAGTCCAAGAAGAATGTCGAAAATGAAGAGAGAGAAGGTAAATTTCGAATTTTATTTTAGTTGAGAATTTTGATGAGTTTTGGCTTAGAAACCTTGGAAATGTTATGGGATTGAGTTTTCCAAGATTAATTGAAGTGATTAGGCTATAATTGATGATCAATTTTTGGATTTTATGAATTAGGATTTATGTCCAAATTTTGTAAATTGGGGATTTTCGAAATTGTTGAATTTAGATGGATTGAAATACGATGAGTTTGTGATTTCTTTAGTCAATTTTGAAGATTATGTTATTTATGATGTTGAATTTGGGTATTTGTGGTTTAGGAAAAATTATTTTGGAAGAAAGAAGGAAGAATTGGAGAATTGATGATTAGGACAAGATTCAAGCATCGATTCAAGGTGGGTATCATATTATAAGTTGATTTATGAGTTATTTATGTGGTTTTGAAAAATAAAGAAAGCAAATTTTGAAACTATTGTTCAATTTGATAAGTTCAAATGACTAAATTTATTATTTTGGGGAATGATTTATGAATTGTTCAATTTATTGTTTTTCGAATGTTTGGAAATATTTTATCCTTGTTTCGGAAAATTTTGATTAAATAAAGAAATCGTTACATGCATTGTTTTTGAATTATTTAATGTATATTGATAAAATTGTTTATGATTAAATTATTGTTTTGGAATGATTTAAGAAATTTAGTTTCTAATTAAATTTATTGTTTTGGAAAGATCTAAGGAATGGATAAAATTGTTTAAGACTAAATTTATTGATTTGGAATGAATTGTTTGATTTCATTGTGTTTGATTTATTGAAAATTTAATTAAGTGGTTTTGAAAAATCAAGAAGAAGAATGATTTTGAAAATTTATTTAAGAAATTATTATTTTATTATGTTCGAACTATTTAAAGAAATTACTACAATTGTTTCGGACAATTTAAATAAAATGATTAAATTCAATGCTTTTGGAATTATTTGGAAAATATTGATTATGAAGATGATTGAAAAAAAATATGATTTCTACATGCTTTTAAAATTGCTATAAAAAATTGATATGTAAAGGTTTGGAAAATTATGACTTCCGAAAGCTTTTGAAATTGTTATGAAAATATTGTTTATGAAAGTGTTTGAAAAATTATGATTTCTGACTGTTTTTGGAATGTTTGAAAATTATGACTTCCGAATGCTTTTGAGAATTTTTTTATAACATATGGTTTATGTAAATGTTTAAAAATCTTGATTTTCGTTTGATTAAATTCAACGCTTTTGGAATGATTTAAGAAACTAAAATAATTATGAAATTCTTTGATTTTGAGGCTTAAAAATCCTTTGAATTTAAATGCTTGGAAAATGATTATGGGATTTAGCAATTGTAGAATTTTATAAATTGAATTTGTTTGATTTATAAGCTAAATTTGCGTTCTTGAAAAATAAAGAAAGTGAAAGAAAGAAAGTATCGGATTTTATTTAATTCCAAATGTTTTTAAAGAATTTTTAAATGTTTGATAAATTAAGAGAATTTCTGAAAGTTTGGAAAATTTATTTCAAAGGTTAAATTCATTGTTTTCAATGATCTGATAAAATCTCTGAAATTCATTATTTATGAACGAATTGATGAATTATGTAAATCGTTACGTTCATTGTTTAAAATGTTTTGATAAAATCTAAATAATTGCTCAATTCATTGTGTTTGTATGTTTTCTTATGAAAATTGTTACATTCATTTGTTTTAAATGCTAATTATGAAAAAGCATGCATACTTTGTTGATGGATTGTGATTGCGTTGAATTTGCTATATGAAATTATGTGTATTTGTGAATGTTAGTGTGTTTAGTATGACACGATGTGAAAAATTTAAGTTTTGAAATACGCCTTCGGGCATTCCGATTTTCGAACATGAATTATGTGTACTATGTGGGTTTGGTAAGGTCCCCTCCGTAAGAGTCAGTGCAATGGTCTCCCTTTGATAGGCTTCTCCCGCCTGCCCGCTAGTGGCATAGGAGCTCCGATTACGGACTCCCTTCCGTTCACGGCTGCACAGGACCGCTATGCGGGAATGTGCAACACGTTCCGTTAGGACCAAACCAAACCATTTTGATATGTTATGTGTTTTTGATTTGTTACTTTGTGATGCATTTTTATGTGCTGCATTCATGCTTTGAAATTATTAGTGATTTGTGAAATTTGAAAAATAAGAAATTGAAGTTTCAATCGAGAAAGTCTTGAAATTGTTCAAAAATGTTTGAAAAGATGAAAAGCTTGAAAAATAAACCTTTAGGCAAAAAATTTGTGAAAAATGATTTTTGCTTATGTTTTAATTTATAAATATGTTATCCACTGAGCTGTCAAGCTCACCCCACCTTTCATCCCCATCTCCAGGTTTTCGAGCAAGAGATCGGATGAAGACGGTCAAGACATCATTTTTGCATGTTTCTGTAATAGGGTTAGTTGAGATTTTGGCATTTGATTTTGTATCGTGGTTTGAGAATGCCACTTTGGTTTGATGATGTATACGAATTATGAATTAATGTATAGAGTTGGGTTTGTGTATAATTTTGGGATATGAGTTATGATTGGTTATGAATATGAGTGGTTTAGATTAAATTATGAATTTGTATTTTGATTTTGAGATGTATATAAGTAAGATTGTTTCTAATGATGGATATTGATTTGAGACTTATTGAAGTGTTAGATATAGAATTGTGTTTGATGGTGTTTGGATTCCGGACAGGAGGTCCGATGAAGTGTGTATGGATGGTTTTGGGTCTATAGAAGTGTGCAAAATCTCTTTGCAGATTTTGGGTTTTGTTAAAGTACAGCCGTTATGCTGCCCAATTTTTGTGAAATTGGGTGGGACTGGTTTGTACATAAGTTATGAATAAGAAAGTATAGAAAATGAAATAAGAGGAATTTGACTAATTGATTAGTTAAGAGATAAGTTTTGAAAAAGATGAGATTTGAGTTTAAGACGAATTTTAAGAATTGAGTATTATTTGAGGGTGAAATTTCCAGTGGGAAACTATTATGGTTTGATTTGTATAAGATTGATTAAGAATGAAATGAATGAAAAAGAAAGATAGAAAAAAAAAGTCACACCGATTTTCGGGTTCAGTTTAAGTCTAAGGATTCCAACGCGACAGTTTTCTTGTCCGCTTCGGATGTCGGATCGGCTTTGTTTTGCACTTCGCTTTTGTTTCCGTTGGCCTTTCATTTGTTTCCGCGCACGTTGCTACCCCAGTTTTGATTACATCCGTTCTCGTTTGTTTCCGAATTCGATTAGCTTTCGTTCATCGTTTCGTATTTTACATTTTTGTCCTTTAGCTTTCGTTTTGATTAGAGCTTGCTTCTTTCGCTGCCGTCCTTTGTGCTTCCGCTTTTCGTTTCCGGAAGTTTCCGTTCGTTTTTGCGTTTGTTTCCGCGTTTGTCTCGTTTCGCTTGCGCTATTTTCGCTTTTGTTTCCCGTTTTTTGTTTCATTTTTTGATTGGGATCCGGTTCCAAGATCAGGTCCCAACAATCACAATACAACCAAATGGGTCTAGCCATTGAATCTATCACAAACAATATGGAAATCAAGTTTTTTAGTAAAACTGCTTGTGAAGTAGTTTATAGCACGCAACAAACTCTACATATATAGTCGAGGAAGTTATCAGTGTCTACTTAACACTTTTCCACGATATTGCACCTTCTGCTAAAATAAAAATGTAACCTAAAGAGGACTTCTGATCATCTGAACACATAGCAAAATCAGAATCTGTATACCCCACCAAATTTAGATCGTTGACTCATCTGTATGTCAACATATAATCTTTAGTACCCTTTAAATATCTCAATAATAGTTTGATTGCATTCCAGTGATTTATATTTGGGTTAGCCAGATATTGACCCAGCAGTCCAACAGCAATTGCAATGTTTGGCCTAGTGGATAACTGAGCATACATCAGGCTACCAACTATACTAGAGTATGGAACATTTCTCATAGCCTCTCTCTCAACTTCATTCTTTGGACACTGTGCTAAAGAAAATCTCTCACTATGAGAGATAGGTGCCACAACCGGTTTAAATTCAACCATATTAAACCTTTGTAGCATATGTTCAATGTATGCACTCTGTGAGAGGCTTAATGAGTGTGGAGATCTGTCCTGTGAATCTGTATACTTAGGACAAAAGATGCTTCACCAAAGTCTTTCATGTCAAAATGTTTGGCCAAAAGTTGCTTAACTTTAAACAACATGGTCAAGTCATTTGACACGAGCAATATATCATCCACATACAATAGTAAGAAGATGACTTTGCTCCCCTTGACCTCATACTACAAGCATCTTTCAACTTTGTTTTCTACAATGCCGAAATTGGTCTGAACCTCATCAAACTTCAGGTACCACTGTCTGGAAGCCTGTTTCAAATTGTATATTGATTTGGTCAATTTGCAAATGTTGTCAGTTGCAACTTGATTCTGAAATCCATTAGGTTGCTTCCTATAGACTTCCTTATAAAGGTCACCATTTAGGAAATAGGTTTTAACGTCCATCTGATGTAGGTCCATGTCATAATGAGCTACTATTGCTGTTGGATCCGCACAGATTTTAACCCCCACGGGAGGACCTGCTCTGGATCCAAGTACCGCACAGATTTTAACCCCCACGGGAGGACCTGCTCTGGTACCGGCCCAAGGGATGATCCCTTGCGACCCCATTAATTGGTTTTGTCCTCTTTGGTTTTAAACTTGGGTGAGCCACTGCTCGAACCCAAGACTTCAAGGTTTTGTTGTTCTTTAAGAACACGCCTCTCACCAATGAGCTGTGCGGATCCAACAATTGTCATAATCACTCTAAATGCATCGTTTGAGGATATAGGAGAGAACGTAACGTTAAAACCAACTTATTCTCTCTGAGTAAACCTTCTGGTAACTAATCAAGCTTTAAATTGCTTAACTTTACCTTGAGTGTCCTTCTTGGTCTTAAATAGTCATTTGCAATTGATGAGTCTGCAATGTTAAGGCAAATCAACCAGCTCCCATACCTTATTGTGCTTCATAGGCTGCATCTCATTCTTCATTGCTTCCCACCATAAGTCTACATAAGGTCCAGAAACAACTTCTGTAAAAATGACTGGATCCACAATATGTCCAATTTCATAGTCCTGTTAACCCAAATAGACTATGTAATCAGATGAGATAGTAAGGCATATCTCTCTAGTGGATCTATACAACTACATTGGCTTTTGTACCCCAGGAACCTATTCTTGTACAGGTATAGGTTCATGTTTCTGCACAGGCATGGTACTTAGATCTTGATCCACTGGACCTGACTGTATGAGAGACAAATATGAAATAATTATCATATCCGTCCTGCTATCATCTAAAGGGCAATAGGACCCACCGTCTTCATAAACATCATGTTCCAAAAACTTTGTTGTTTATGATTCGACAATTCTGGCTCCTCATTCTCTATGGTAAAATCTGTAGCCTTTAGAATGGTCAGGATATCCTACTAGATAGCAACGAGTTGAACAAGGATGCTATTTGTTTTCATAAGGATTATATAATTGTATCTTAGTATGGTAGTCCCATACACGAATGTGTGAAAGGCTTGGTTTCCACCCTTTCTAGAGTTCGAAAGGTGTTTTAGGCACTGACTTGCTTGAGACTTTATTTAATATATACAATGTCATCTTAATAGCTTCACCCCAAAGGTAATCGGGTAGGTTAGTCTTGCTTTGCATCGACCTCAGAATGTCCTTTAGGGTACGATTGCGCCTTTTAGCCACACCATTTTGTTCAGAACTACCCGGTATAATGAACTGAGTCACTATTTCAACTGATTCCACATACTTGACAAACGAACATTTTTCTTGTCCTGCAACACCATGTTTGCTATGGTACTCTCCTCCTCGATCAAATATGACAATCTTGATTGGTTTTTTCAATTAGTTCTCAACCTCAGTCTTGAAGATCTTAAATTTATCAAGAACTTCAGACTTTTCTTAAACAAGAACACGTAACTGTAACAGGAATAATCATCTATAAATGTCAAAAAATATCTAGAATTGCATAACATAGCTTTATAGGGTCCACTTATATTTGTATGTATGAGACATAACAAATTAGAAGCACAATTTGACCTCTTTTTCTTTATCTTGGTTAACTTACCTCTGCAACAATCAACATATGTTTCCAGATCACCATAATCAAGAGTTGGAAGAATGTTTTCCTTTATTAATCTCTTAACCCTAGCTTTGGAAATGCAGCCTAAACGTTTATGCCACAACATGTACCACATTTCCTTTATTAAAGGTCTCTTACGAGTAATAGGTTTGACAATATAAGAAGAAACATACATTTCATTAGGGGTAAGACACATTCTATAACCCGTAAGACAAGAAGGCAATTTCGATATGTTTACATTGAAAGATATATTTACAACTGAAGTATCAATTACAAAACGATAGCCCTCTTTGTCCAAAATTGATACAGATATCAAATTTTGTTTAAAAGGTGGTATATAAAATGTGTCCCGTAAATTAAGTACCAATCTTATATCGAGGTTCAAACCTGCATCCCCTCTGTATAAAACATCTACTTCTTTATTATTACCGACCATCATTTATCCTCCCTTTTAGTTGGCTTTCTCTTGGATCTGAATCCTTGCATTGTGGAAGCAACATGATTAAATATGCACTACTATCTAGCCACTAAGAGCTGGATGTGGCTATAGCTAAATTGGATTCACGAATCATATAAGTCAAGGAGTTACTTGATAGCTCCAGTTTAACTTTCAGACTTTGTACTTCTGGCAGTCAGATGTCATATGTCTCTTCTTCTTACAGAAGAAGCACCTCATATTCTTTAGGTCTTATGGACCCTTCGCAATGCTGGACTGTCTAGTCTGAATATGCGAAGAGGTTTTGGTTTTCTTAGCCTTAACCTTTTGGGACTTAGCATTCCTCTTACCTTTGGCTACATACAAAGCCACATAAGGAGTGCTCTTCAGCTTCTCCTATGCTACAACACATTGGGAAATCGAGGCGTTGATATCCCAAGCCTCATCTTGAGAAATGTATGAAGTGAGTAGTATTTCAAATTCTTGAGGAAGAGTATTAAGGGCCTGTGCACTATCAATGTATCAAGAATGGGAACATCCAATGCCTTATGCTTACTTTGAAGGTAGATCATCTTTATAATGTATTTCCTAACACCTCCTTATCCGGTGTACTTAATAGAGAACAGATCCTTAATTAAGGTACTCAACTTAGCATTGGACGAGACCTTATATCTTTGGGAAACAATACCCATAAATTCCTTCGTTATGGTAGTGACCGGTATTCTACTCAACAAATGATCTGGGATTAACCTCTTAATGGTCAAGTAACACATTCTGTTTGACCGGTCTCAGATTGCAAAGGTTGCCTTACCAACTTCCAAGCTGATGTTTGTAAGTAGAGATAGTCTCTCTGTTAGCATAGCCATGTTGATGTATGTCATCTTTAAGGCAAATTTGACATCCTTCTTCCACTTCTTGAAATTGAAATCGGTTAAGGTTTCAATAGTGACAACATTGTTATTGACAGAAAATGTGACTGCAAAAGGACAATGCAAAGATCAACACAAATGCAGAACAACAGTGACACTTAAAGCATTAAAACAGTATCTATACCAAGAATCCGATTGCATATACTATGAAACACCTGTGGGCTGAATACATAATATATGCAATTAGACCTCCACATAAAAGTAATAAGAGTACAAACCATCAACTCTCATGACACTACTACCTGTGGATGAATAGATTATTTAAGCAACGACTTTCTTCCATCTAATGCCTTTACACACATCTCAAAATCTCATGTAAAGCCAACACCTATGGGCAGAATAACCAAAGATGAGACCAAAGACATCTTCCAACGTGCAAGTAGAACAATTCAAATACTGACTTGAAAGGCTACTGTAGTGACTGCAATCTCATCAGTACTCAAAAGGCCCACAAACACAAGGGATATATCCTTATATTATCCTTGCACTCTATATGGAAATACATTATGTGAAAACGAATCATCAATTAATGCTAAACCTAAAAGCCCAGTGTTATCTTCAAATACTCATACTGAAGACATTCTTTCAAAGCTTTATTTGAGTCTTTCGTAGCAAAAAACCTTATCAGAGCGACTATTATGCTTCACTAAACATAGAACCGACCACTCGAGACATGATAATCTCATGTATCTCATTAATGGCACATTCGTTGCATGAAAATGCACTTAAAAAGGGCTTTAGAATGTCCCATTTCCTTTTATGGAGTAAAATTATTAACGTCATTAATCCAGAAAAATAAAAAATCACTTAAAAATTTGTCCCCAGAAATTGACCCAAAAGGACTAGGGGCACCCTTACGGAAATTTTGAAATTGTTTCCTTTTTTGGCTACTGACGTCAACAAACACTATAGTGTTGATGTTAGCATGACGTCACTTTGATGTTATGGGTGCGCATCAACCGGTAACTAGTGCCCTCACGAGCCAACATGTGCAAACCCGTTAACCCTATATGGCATGTGTAGCACACACGCAAGTCACGTGTCCTCATCCGTGCTTGCCATGTGTTGGGCCCCGATTTCTTTTGAAACATGTTTAAATTATTTTGAGGTTTTAGTTTGATAATTTTAATTTGGTTGGAATGAATTGAGGATTTTAATGTGTAGGTTCTGATTATTAATTGAA
>JAOQMR010000005.1:2579526-2609553 GCA_027563865.1 Erythroxylum pelleterianum
GCTTGGATCGAAGAGTTGGCTAGATGATTTTTAGGGGAGGTGCTGTCCAAATTTTCCTAAATTTGGGCAGCAACTTCTATTAGGTTTTAGACCTCATAAATGAATGATTTAGAATACGAGTCTTCTGCAAAACTTTAGAGCGTATTAAGATCTTCGAAACGGTATAAAGAGGGTCATATTTCGACTTAGGATGAGAAAGTTATGGACGTTTAAAGTTTGCTGCTCATTATGCATTTAGGGTTCTCGAGTTACTATTCATGTGGCAATTTGGGCAGAACCTTCGGATAGATTTTTCGCCCCTTTAGAGCGGGAATCGGAATTTCCTTTCTTCATGAAAGTTGTAGAGGGTCTTGTTATCTTTAAAATGAGGTATGATACGTCCCGATCGGAGTTAGGATTAAAAAGTTATGAGGGTCGGAAATTGATTAAAGTACTATTCATTTGGTCAAAAGTACTATTCCTTTGGTCATTTTGCAATTTCGCTTATAACTTTCTCGTTTGGCCTCCGATTCACCCGAAATTCGAACCAGTGATTTCTCATCAAGTCTTCTACCTTCTTGCATAAAAATGTGAAATTTTCCGATTAATTTGAATTTCCCGGAAATTTGCCCTTAGGTTCGTTTGACCCGCTTGTTTAATTTGCTTGTGATCTGTCTTTGATTTGCGTTCGATTTTCACTCCGCGTTCGCTTTGCGTCCGCCTTATGCCTATCAGTTCGATGTGTTTTGGCTTCTGTTTTCATTTGTTTCCATACTTTGTTATCCAACTCGATTCATTTCAGTCTGTTTCGTTTTCGATTCTGAGCCTTTGATTTGTTTTTGTTTTCGCTCTTTCGTTTCATCTTCCGGTTTAGACCCGAATCATGAATAAGTATGAAAATGGATTTTAAGATGGAAAAAAAATTTATATCGGGACTTGCGGATTAGTCTAAGGTTTCCAAGGCGAATTCGGATTCCGGTTTTAAGATGAATAAGATAAGAAAAAATATATATCGGGATTTTCGGATTAGGCTTCAAATTCCAACGCGGATTTCGGGTTAAGTAGTTGGGTTCCGGTAACGGGATCCAACACCATGTGTTGGAACAGTTGACGGGCGCGTGAACCCTTTTGGCCTATCTATATTCATATTATACTGATATGCAAATCTAACATGGAAAAGTATCAATAAAAGTACACAAACCATTGAAGTTGACATATCACCTTATCTTAAGCCAACCAATTAAGGAGAAGACTAAATGACTCACTCAAGATAAAACATTTTTTGCCTTTCTAGTTGATGCATATCAATTATTAAGGAGTATATGAAACACCGAGATCATAATTTAAAATAAATTTAAAAGAGTAAAAGACGTATAGTTTTCAAATTTTTTTTCAACTTTTTAGGGTCAGTGGATAGATTTGGCTATTCATTATGTTAACTCTTATAATCTTCGTTTTGATATGAAAATGAAAGCTTAAAAAACAATAACATCCTTGCTTTGAAACGAAACACGACAATGCAATGCCTTGGATTTATCCCACGAGAAGCTGTAGGAATGACAATCGGAAGGGCCAGTGGCTCGACCCATGAAATATCAGGCCATACGGACCTAAAGTGAGCCGGCCCGGCCTAATTTATTACTTTTTAAAAAAAATCAAAAAATGATATCTATTTGTAGCTCTCGGTCAAGCCTCGAGTAAGATTGAGTTTGGACAGTTCTAGCTTGAGTATGGTTTGTGGCCCGATCAACCCAGGCTAGACTGTTGACTTCGAGTCGGACCCAATTGTCATGCCTAGTTACCGTTTCATGTTTGTTATGTACAATACAATATATATACATTTTTATTTAACATTTGAAAATTTCGTGCTTCAAACAAGGTCAAGTCAGATAGTCCAATACTAAACTCGACACGAAGCCCAAAATTAAAAGAAATTCAAATTAATCGTAACTCGATCAACTCACCCTGAGTTCAATTCAAAATGCCATCCTTGCTAAACAAGCTTTATGTAACATTCAAAAGAAGAGGTCAAGATTAACAATGTTGATCTAAGTTAATAAGGAGTTTGGTTTTCCTCAACCTATAATTTGAGAAAAAATAGTACCAGGTCTAACCTCTTAAGATCTCAACTTGAAATTAATTTTTTTTTACATTTGAACTTGAATGAACCAAAATACTCTTATTTGAGTATAAATATAATCAAATCTATTTTGACTTATTTAAACTAGTTCCATTAGTAAAGTTTTTAAAATTTGTTAATTTGGAGTCTATGTTTAGGCATGATAGTTACTGATGGAATAAAATTACCCAATCTGACCTGACTCAACTCAATTTGAACCGAGTTGATTGAGCTCATAAGGCTTTCCTAGCTTGGCTTGGCCCGAAGCTCAAAATTATTACATAAAATGATATTGTTTTAAGTAAACTGTCATTTTTAACTTTAAAAATATATTGAATTGAATCTTATTAGACTTTGAGTTGCCCAAACCCAAGCAAGCTCAAGCTCAGGCTTAGAGCCTTGAGTCCAATCAAACTTTGTGTTATGTCGAGCCTGAATACAAAATTTTAGGCTAAGCTCAAGCTCAAGTCAATTTATTATCCTCTTTAATGATAGTTCGACTCTAACCTAATTTAATTCAACTTGAAGTCAACAAGTCAAGTTTTGTTTAACTAAACTTTGGATCTGGCCTTAACTGGTTTACCAAACTCAAGGCTCCACTCGAAAGGCTTGAAACCCTATCGCTCAACTAAAACAACATTATTTTGGGTAAAATTTTTGAAATGATATTTTAGGTAGTCCGCTCAAATGCAAGCCCACCCATGTTTCGGGTTAGTCACAAAAACTGTACCGGCCCATTCCGATCCATTACTATTTTTACCCATAATCGATTAACTTTGAATATTAAAATCTAAATTTATTAATTTCAACCCAAACTCAAATAGAAGATAGATGATTGGGCCAAATATCTACCCAACTAACTCCATTGACTTATCCGTTGTCGTAAGCTCGCGCTCTCTCTCTCTCACATCATGTCCACTTCTTTAGATCTAAAGATTTTGAATTCTTATGAGTGAAGGGCAAGCATTCTCATTCTCATAAGTAAATGTTTGAAACCAAACCCTCGTATGGTGGGGTAGGCTACACCAGATCACTCCTTATGAAAAATAAACACACACGTCATAAAAGCTGCAAAATCCACATGCTTATGTCCTCTCTTTCTTTAATTATCTTTTTACCGTTTGATTTCAAAACAAACTTTAAACTTTAATTTAATATTTATACAAAAAACAGATATTTAGTTATATTATTGATTAAAAATTAGACAAAAAATAAATTTTATGATAATTACGAGAAGTCTTTTTAAAACGAATAAAAAAATTCAAGAATAAATAATTTCAGGTAATATTTTAAAAAACCAAACCGGAAATTAAACCGATAATAGAAGTTTAAGATCTAAAAGTGTAACTAGTATTACACTGATATAAAACTTGCTAAACATTGAATAAAATTAAAGAATTTGAAATATGAAAATTGTTTTTACCCGTCAAAGAATTTGAAGTTTAATTAAAAAATAAATTGTAAAATAAAATAAATAAATTAATTTTAAAATTTAAGAACTTATTAATTTACAAAAAATTGATCGATTAATTAAAAAATTAACCGATTTTTAACAACTAGATTTATTAAAGTAAATCGAATCGAAAAATTAAAAACTGAATTCGAAAATTAAACAATTCAAGATTTTTACAGATGGACAAGTCAAACCGGTCGGTCTTTCAATAATAGGTTATAGGCATTAGGATATTTAATATAAAATAAAGATTTAAATGTGATTAAGTTATCTTTAAAAAAGAAAAAAGCTCACTAATTACTAATTAATTAGACTATACTCTCATACTTGCTCTAGTCAACGGTCAAATCTCCTTTTTTATATATACTTTGTAAATTAGAAAACTTCAAAATGTGTGTTAAAATAATAAATTAATTATCGAATAATGTAATGTCTTATTTATTTATTTATTTATTTGTTAAATATGCTTTTGAACTTCATGTCTTCATCACTATCCCGCCTCTCTCTCACTCACTGAACAACTTTTATCAGTTGTTCTTCTCTCCAAGCTCTTTCATCCTCCACTCTTGGAGCTTAGGAGATCCTTTCAGGTCCATCTTAACCCGCATGCACTCACATTGTGTGTGTGTACCACTCCTCTCTTGTCATTTCATTTGTGCGCATTCTTTTTGGTTTCTGGGCTTGTGTTGTGGGGTGAGAAAGATGCGTGCTTTCTAATGTTCTTGTTACGTTCTGCAGTCTCGGTGTTCGTATCTTGTTCGTCTCGTAGATCAGTCAAATGGTTTCTTTGTAATTTGCGAAATTCTGAAATTTTTGAAGATGGGTTCTTGATAGTAGATGGAGTGGTGATGTGCATTCTAGTTATTTGAATCGGACAGTGTGTTGGTGGATGAGAAAGTAATGGAAAATGTGCAAGAATTTTGAATGTTTCACTTTGTTTCTTTCTCTACTGAAGTCAATGTTTTACTTAAACTGGAAAGTGTAAAACTGTCAAATTCTTAAGTGTGCTTAATTAGTTGACTTAAAATTCTCAGCTTTCTGTTTATATCTTTTAAGTAGCAAATTACCATTTTAGGAGATTGAGTGAAAGAGGATAAGAAATTTGTATCCCACTTCTCAGTTTCTGGAAACATACATTTGAAATTGGTCATGTGATCTACAAATCTTGCGATGGACAAGATATGAACTTTTTGATTATTTGCGAAGATGAATTTTCGATGTGTTGCGTTACGTTTGTGAAAATGTGATCTTTTCATCTAAAAGAGATTCCGCTATTGGAGATGTTTGATGACATTTTCTTGGAAAATTTCTGCATAAAGGTGGGGTGAAGTTTTTTCTAACAACGAATTTGAACATCCAATGTCCCGACAATTCTTGTCTTGGTGTTCTGTTTTGAGGATGTTAAGGGTTACGCTTTAAATTGCATCATGTTCTTTTCTCTTGGGTTAACAATGACGGCCAGTTGATCTATTAGGTATCCTAATATGTTAATCTGCGTACTGCACGAGTTGATAGCTGTATCTATGTCATGTTACTGTTCATTTTGCATCTCCACTTCATAGGCCAATTTATCAAAAGGGTTGCCCTTTGATGAGTATCTTTCAAAACAAAACCCTAATATTCTTTCTGAAGATTGCTTTGTGTTGTGGTATTTGTTACAATTTTTGTATAGTTGTAGTATTGTTTTTGTTGATATGGTGATTCTATTGCAGGTTTCTGATCTATTTTGAACGAATTGTTACAGGATTTGTAAATATGAGAAAGGAAAATGCAGTTTCTGTTAATGTTGGACAGCTTAATGCCCGAATGACAAGGGCAAGAACAGCTGCCTTGCGTGCATCTGGCAAGCTGCTGCCTTCTAAGGCACCCACAGAACAAGATCAGAAGCGAATTTGGAGACCAAATTCGAAAAGAGCAGCTTTGGATGAGAACAATACTCGAGCAAATGAAAATGTACTTGTTCGGTATAAGAAGAGAGCGGTCCTTCAAGATGTCACAAATGTTTGCTGTGACAGCACCTATAGGAGTTGCTTCAGGACAACAAAACTTCAGGTTGATTTGCTATCCTGCTCTTGCTGTGGCTTCTAAATCATTTTAAGCATGACTTATTTTCTGATCAATTTTGTTAGAATTGAACAAAACGAAATGGAACCAAAGCATAACACTTCTGTATATCTGACTTGCTTACCTTAATTTCAGTACGTAGTTTGAATGTTGACATGATCTTTTACCATGTTTCAGTTGGCGAATGGAATACAAGGAATGATATTGTCTTGAGACAAAGAAAATAAGAGAAAATTTTAACCATTTCTTATGCTTGCATGTTCAAATATGTAATCTTAACAGTCAGATGTGTTTGAAATGCCTAACTTGAAGTCAAAATTGTTTTCACTTCCCCCTGAATTTTCAAAAGTTCACATTTAAGAATCTGAACCTCTTTTGCTGATTAAAGGCTAAACACGACAAGCAAGCTAAGAAAGGTGTGCTCAAAGTGTCCAAAGTGGCCCCTTCAATTGCTGCGAATCTTCAAGTTAAATCAAAGAAAAAAATTGTTCAACAAGCAAGAAGAGAAGAACCCAAGTCAGAGGTCTTAAGTTCTAATACTTTGGAAAAGGAGGTAGCTTCTCGATTGAACACAGAGTTGGACACAGATATCAACCAGCTTCAAAATCAGACTTCTAGAGTGCTTTTAGAAGCTCATGGTCCTCCGAAGATAGGTTACATTCTCTTCTCTTTCCCACCTAATGAAAAATTGGCAACCTAACAAATATATCTGCATGTTTTCTTGGTTTTTCTTATTTCCTCAATCAGTTGGGGTGAGTTAGAAAATCTACATGTGAAGTTCATACATTTGATGTCCTGTGTCAGGAATGAGTAAAATATCCTTAAGATACATGCTGTAACGCATGTCCCCTGTGAATTTCCTTCTCATCTACCTGTGATTTTTGGATTTTTTTTCTGAATACTTGAAAGAGGTAAACAAAAATATAATTTGCATGAAAATGTTGCCTCAAAGATTGTAACATCCCGGTTCTAGCACGTCACCCTCGCGGGGCACGGACTCGGATATGTCGAGTTCGGGTTCTGCGGGAGTGGGGTGCTACAAAGATGGTTTGTAACCGTGGTATGGCTTATCATTGTTGAATAACTACAAATTCTCTCTAAAAAGTCTGAATAACCACAAGACATGCTTTCAGTGCCTTTAACTTCCTTCCTCTTCTGTTTAGGATTTTGGCTTCAGCTTATCAACAACTTCACATTGTATATAACTAGGTGAATGGAAATATCATGGGTCACAATTTTGCTAGAAATAAATTTTAAAGTAATAACTGCACTTTTTTTCTTCTGCTGTATGGCTTCATAAAAGGTGGTGACACTTTACTTTCTTGTGTTACTAGCAGAGAAATGTAGTCTGTTCAAGAGCTCTTTAACATCAAGTGATATGGGCTTTACAGACATTGACTGTGACGAAAAGGATCCTCAACTCTGCAGCCTCTATGCTCTTGATATCTATAGTAATTTACGTGTTGCTGAGGTTCGTGCTGTCAATCCCATTTCTCCTTTTCAAATTTTGTTTTTAAAAATAAATAGTCAGTTTCCAAGGTACAAACTTGGTCCTCTCCAAGGAAAAAGTTCTTACTAAATTCAAGAAATCTAAAAGTTCCTTTGGTTTCAATACATTATGCATGGTAGTACACTTGCTTGGTTGATCAAAGCATGATGCATTTTCATTCATCATGATAGATGAATTGTAAATTTTGGATTTCGCTCCAATTTCCTGAGCATGATACTGATGTTAACTTACTATTAACCCCTCGTTAATTTGTTCAACAGCTCGCCAGAAGACCTAGCCCTACATTTATGGAAACAATACAGAAAGACATTAGTCAAAGCATGCGGGGGATTCTAGTTGATTGGCTTGTGGAGGTCAGTTTACTTTGATCACCAACCTTTGCTGCAACTAATGCCCCGTCTCAGATGTCCTCTGTTGAGTACTTTTTGTGATATAATATTGTGCCATAATTTCTTACTGACAATCCTTCTCTTCCTCACGTCTGTCAACATAATGCACGAGAGTTGGGTCCATGAATACTCAGTATCTTCTCTAGTTTCAGGGGAAGGCAACTTGGAAACTTGTATAGAACAATCTATTGTGGGTGTTCATTCTAACTGCTGATTAATTTTTCAGACCTGCATATCTCTCCCTGCTTGTTCTGGGTTATTTCTGAAGTTTTTATCTTGGTCAAGCAGAATGAGAATGCCATTACAATATTAGTTTCGATATGTTAATCTAAACTCATAAAAAATCACTAAACAATCCTTGTTGTTTTTATTAATCCATATTGATTTCAGGTATCTGAGGAATATAAATTGGTGCCGGATACGCTTTACCTCACTGTATATCTCATAGATTGGTTCCTCTCTCAAAACTATATTGAAAGACATAGACTTCAACTGCTGGGTATCACATGCATGCTGATTGCCTCGTAAGTCCTAAAGTTAATAACTATTGCTAAATTCATCATTGGCACTGAAGAATGCTCAAGTTTTTAATGATTATGATTGGACTAGAAACAAAGAAGATCCTCTTGAAGAGACATACAATCTCACATGGACACATGTGCATTCATATAATCCATAAGCCTTGCTCAGCCCATCACTGCTTGTATTCATCTTTGTTTACTTTTAAGCCTTTTGTGATGTACTTTATCTACATCTTGAAGGAAGTATGAAGAGATCTGCGCGCCACGCGTGGAAGATTTTTGTTTCATCACTGACAACACCTACACAAAAGAGGAGGTATGTGATCGTACAACAGTCACAACTTGCTGAGATATGATTTCTCTTCCTTTTACATGGATGATGATTTTGTTAAAGCTTGATTCTAAGGCTTCAGGAGCAGTATCATCATTGATAAATTGTAGGTTCTGAATGATATTGAGGCGTCTTTCACATCAAGAAATTAAACTTGTGATTGAATCATAAATTTGTGATAGCCTTGTGCTGTTGGTTTCATTAGGGTCAAATACGTGTCAATAATCTACATTGATTGAACTTTGTTGACTGAATCCAATAGTGTGGACATCAAAAGGATGAATATACAATGGATCTATTTGAACCTGTTTCTACATGGACAGCCTAGTAGCATTTTCAGACTTGCATGATAGTTTTGAGTATGGATTGCACAAATTTATACAGGATATGAAAATCAAGGATGGAATTTGTCTTGTTTGAAAACTAAACCATAATGTGAAATTCCCTGTTGCACAACAAGCTGTTTACTTAATTTCCTCCACTTTGGAGTACTAGTTGCATTCCTGACCAGTATAAGCACAGGTGATAGCAATGGAAATTCAGGTGCTGAAATATTTTGGCTTTCAAATATTTGCTCCCACTACAAAAACATTTCTCAGGTACTTAAAATATTTAGCAAATGTTGACCTATTGTTTTGACAGTTTCACTCCTTTCAACAATGGTGACTAAACTGGGATGCTGTTGTTGTTGTAATTGTAGGAGGTTTTTACGTGCAGCACAGGCTTGTTACAAGGTAATTTTGTTGATTCATATCAGATGTTCTTGATTATTCTGTAGATAAATCCTATGTAAAATGAACAAAAGATGTTTACTTCACTCGCGGTTTTGTATTTGCAGAGCCCTAGCTATGAGTTGGAGTACTTGGCTGATTATTTAGCAGAACTGACACTAGTGGAGTATAGTTTCTTGAATTTCCTTCCTTCACTTATTGCTGCATCAGCTGTATTTCTAGCTAGATGGACACTGGATCAAACAAGCCACCCATGGGTCAGCATTCTTCCTCCCTTTAGTTGATCCTTGATAATGTGTGTGATTCCAGAGCAAACTATTGAGATTGCTTTACATTTGACAGAATCCGACGTTGGAACACTATTCTTCTTACAAGGCATCAGACCTTAAATCTACCGTTCATGCAATACAAGATCAACAATTGAGAACCAGTGGATGTCCTCTGAATGCTGTAAGGATGAAGTATAAGCAACAGAAGGTATCTCCCTTAGATGGTAACACAAGTCAAGAAGTTCATGATTGCCTTAACTTCACAATTATTTGTGCATCCCTCACTTGAGCATAAAATGTCGGTGTTCGTATCGAGTCCAGTTTCTGCATAATTTCCTTTGGTCTTGTGAGGCATTTGCTAACTGTTGTTTCTATTTGACAGTTCAAATCTGTTGCAGCTTTGACTTCCCCAGAACTACTTGCAACCCTGTTTTTGAAGGTAGAATGACTGAATCTACACTGTCAAGAGCAGTTGCTAACACTTTTTAACACTTCTCAAACAAATTTCCTTCTACATAATTATCACTTCTTCCATCAGGTCATAAATGTTCTAGAATTTGACCTTGTTTAATATGTAATCTGCCCCATATTTTGGCCCCCAAGTTCTTTGTTCATAGGCTCTTTTGTCAGGTTTGGTATTTCCAGCCTGTGTCAGGCAATCTCAGGAAAAGGTTGTCATCCCACTAAGATACAATTTCTTTGCAGCTCCAATGTTTTTTCAGCACATAAACTCTCTCTCAAGTTTCAGTGGTGAATGTAACTAAGCAGTCTCTTAACTTTGTTCTTTGTTTCAACTCTTTTTTATGTATAATCTTGTCTTTGCTTATCCATATTGATCTTTTCTCTTAAAAACTTGTTACTGAAAACCAAATCAGAATTTCAGTCAATGGATTGAAAGAGCCTATTTTTTATAATCAAATTGGAGTCTATCTAAAATTAATTTGACATCTCTAGTTATGAAAAAAAAAATTATTAGTAAATAAAATAATAAAAATGAAAATAATTTTTATTATATGATTTATGTAAATTATTTGATAAAACTTTTATAAAAAAAATGTATGGGATTTTAAGTTTTAAATTTTTTTGTTTTGTATATTGTAATATTGTAAATTGGTACTTTTCATTTCTTATCACATACTTTCTTAAATTTTTACAAAATTAAAATTTCTAGCAAATTTATAGCTACAATTTCTTAAAACTAAATAAAATAATTTTTTAATATTAACCTCAGGTTCAAAATATAAAATTTTCATATTGTTTTACTTATTTCAAAAATGAAAATTTTTAGCCTGAAATTATTAAAAAATAATTTTAAATATTGTAAATATTAAAAACATATTAAATTTCTGTTAATTTATTTTATCATAATTTATTATTAAAGTTATACTAAAATAATTATAAAAATTTTATCATGTGTTGTTTACAAATTATTTTATATTTTTAATACCATATATGTGTGTGTGTGTATATATATATATATATATGTAATTTCAAAATATAAAATATTTTTAAAATAAATAAACTGTTTTACTTTTACCACACACAAAAGAAGATATTTAAATATTTAATCAATCCATGTTTTGTTTTTTCTTAGAAATTAAAAGATAAAATGTGAAAAATATAATAAGCAACACGTGGCATTCCTTCAAGGTACTTGGGTAACTGGAGACTTATCTCGCTTGCTGGCTTGGAAGCTCCCGCGAGAAAACAGGGGATAGAACCAGAGAGAGTGGAGATCCAAGAAATACAAAAATGGCGACTTTGAATCTACTATCGTCATTGCCACGTACTAACTTATCCAAATATAACAATCATGATCATTACTACTGTAATTATCAGAATTTTAAAGCTCAATCAGTATCTTGTTCTCACGAGCTCTCTGTTCGCTCTTCTTTATTCACGCAAACCAAATCAAAATCGAAGTCAAACCTCCTGTCTTCTGAGCTTTTTCTGATGCCCACAAATTTATCCAAATCAGGTGAAGTTTTCAACTTGGATTTAGTTTCGTATGATTATTGCACTTAATTCGTTTATTGCATTGCTAACTTGCTGCTCTGTTTAAGCTAGTTTATTTGTCTTTTTCTCCAGTTTGTTTTAATTCTTTTTGAAATGGGAAAGCTGAATGAATGCAAAAGAAGATTATGATGTTAAACATGTTTTGACTCGTTTTACTACCGTTCTAAAACTTTCGCTAAGAAAGCTGTGTTGTTGAGTAGGAATATTGTTGATAAGCTTGGTGTGGTTTCCGGAACTTAGAAAGCTGAATTTAAGTTGGTTTATGAAGGCTAATGAGTGAAATTGATTGCTTGTTTCAAGAAATCATAAGAGATGAGTTTTGTTCCAAGAAATCTCTAACCCGGTGAGATAACTGAAGATTGAGTTCTCTGGTTCTTGAAATTCTAGAATTACTTTCCTTCCAAAGTATGTAGACTGTACAGCTAAACACAATCTTAAATAAAACATAATCCCCTTTGTTGCAAAACGTGACCTTTGAAGTCCACAGCACTAGATTTTGCCGTTGCAACAAGTTGATCTGCAAGAATAGTGTTCCAGATTGAAGTGGAATAGGAGCAGCTACAGAACAAGTGGTCATAGGATTCAGCTTCTAAGTTGCAAAGCACACCAATGGTGTCTGCTGAAGCAAGAAAGTGAATTCTGTCTTTGGTCCACAATTTCTGCTTAATGGCTAACCATAGAATTTGCTAACATTAGGAGTCCATTCAGGAACCAGACCTAGTTTTTCTAGAACACTGTCTGCGGTCTGCCAGCAAAAAGTTGAAGGCAAGAATTATTTGTGAATTTGACGGACTTATGACACGTCCAAATATGCAGTCTGATTATGTTGTTAACATGTATTTACATGATTTACAAGTGTGATATGGATGAGTGTTTTATTAGGAGTCTATTAGAGGAGTATTTGATTTTTAGAAGAAGTCTATTATTTCCCTATTATTTCTGCACTATTTTCTGTTATAGTTATGTTAATAAAACACAGCTCGAATAGGAGTCTTTCTAAGAGACCTAAAACAACTTAAATAGGAGTCTTTCTAGGAGTCCTAGTTTAGGTGGAACTTTTGTGTTTCTTTGCCTATATAAGGCTATTACGTTATGCAATAAAGTAAGGAAGAAGTTATCATAAAAATTAGCTAATTAGTGTTAAATTTGCAATGAGCCTACGGGCTCACACAAGAAAAAAAGTTAGACCACATAAAAGTCCAAGTGAGGTTCCATTCTAAAACCAATTGGCGATAGGTGGAGTAGCTCACTAAGCTTATATGTTAGTTTTCTTTCCCCTCTTTTTTCAATGTGGGACATTCACATGTGGGTATTCTCAACAATTAGGAGTAGAGTAATTTAGCCCAATCTCGGCAGATCTTGTTTTGACAACTGCTACCAGTTTTCTTCATCACCAAAAATAGGTTTTGCAAGGAAGGGAACTAAATAAGGGAAAAGAGATTAACTTTCTTGAGAATCGTCCTTGGACTCGATCCCAAGCATGGGCATATAACAATTTGGTATCATGTTAGTACCACTCCATGCATACAGCCTGTTGGTGCTAACAATCAACCCACTAAGCCCATCCAAACCTACATCCGTAGGGGTAAGATGGGGAAGGGGGCAAATGCCACATAGGCTAGGTTGTTATGAGTTAGTTATGGAGAGAAATTGTAGAGAGGGAGGTACGGGAGAAAGGCATATAGAGGAATTTGTATAGTGGGGAGGGATTATTATTCATCTTCGGTAAAAGTATAGAGATTCTATTGGCCTGGAAGCTATCTTCCAAGTGGTATACTACTGTTGTACCTTGCTCAATACGTAAATAATACAGTCTCTACTGATTTTCCCTATCAATTGGTGCTTTCATTAAGAGGCCAAAAGGGTAGAGGTTGTATGCAAACACGTATGGAGGCTAGAGTGTCTGCTGTAGAAGCGTCTCTCAGGAGACAAGAGTCATCACTGTTGGCCCAAGAGGCAATGGTGAAGTCACACGATGCAACGCTGAAGGATCTTCGATCGCAACTGAGTTCCTTGATGACCAGTGTGGAGACGCCGACCAAATCACAGAACCTGTTAGAATCGGAAATGAAGGACGGATTTCAATCCTTGATGGCTAGAAATTCGCAGAAGCAGAAAGTGAGTGAAGAAGAAGAACCATCGATGCTTACCCATAATGCGTCATCCTTAGCAGGTGGCGACGGACCCGCACACTTCTCTTCGGTTACCGCCAGCAACGACAGGGCCACGGGTGGACAGATGGGAGTTGGACAGCGCCGACAGGGTGACAACAGTCCTTCGATAGTCACAGAACGTGCATGGGAAGAATATAGGAATGTAGCCTGTCGGGTCGAACTACCCACGTTCCATGGAGACAACCTATTTGCTTTGGTTACACGAGCTGAATCATACTTCATGATTCACAAGATTCCACAGGAGTTGCGATTGTCGATGGTTCAGATATGCATGGAGGGGGCGACGCTATATTGGTTTATGAACCTTCGGGAATTCGACCCACGTATGACGTGGGAGAGGTTCAAACGTTATGGAGGGAAGGACGAGGGTGACCCGATTGAACAACTGAAGGCAATCTCCCAACATGGTTCGGTGGATGAGTATATTGATGAATTTGAGAAGGTAGCATCGCAGATTGGTCATTTTCTAGACGAGTGGTACATGAGCTGTTTCCTAGGTGGGTTGCGTGAGGAAGTGAAGAACCGTGTGCGTACCCACGACCCCTTGACCCGAGTCCGGCTCATCTTTGTCGCAAGGAAGGTCGAGAGAGAGCTGATTGGTGAAGGCGTGATTCGGCCAGGAGAAGCGAGGAGGAAACCCGAAGGCTTCCACTCAAATTTTGGGCACCGAATTGGACACTCCAACACGTAGTGGGAAGCATAAAAAATGAAGTTAAGGAGCCGACCAACAAACCGAGGGGTTTTACCTCTGATAGCCACCGAACAGAGAATCCAAAGTGGAGGGGAACGCGTAGCTTGACTTATGATCAGCTGATGGAAAGGAGAGCGAAGGGCTTGTGCTTTAAATGTGGGAAAACTTTTGGGCCTCTCCACCGCTGCCCAGATAAGGAATATAAGCTGATAATTTGGGAGGGGGACGAAGCCGAGGGTGGAGAGATCAATCAGGAGGCACCGATGGAAGGAGAGCAACAGGAAGATTGGGAATTAGTGTGTAATGTGGTGGAGTTCAGAGAACTAGAGAGGGATCATTCCTCACCCCCGAAATCGATGATTTTAATAGGTAAGCTGAATGAAATGCCAATTGTTATTATGGTAGATAGTGGTGCTAGCCACAATTTTGTGTCTAGGAGGTTGGTTCAAGCTATGGACCTAACTGTTACTTCAACAAGACCGTTTGGAGTGAGGTTGGGGGATGGGCATCGTTCTTTTTCACAAGGAGTTTGCAAGGAAATTAAGTTAGAGCTGAATGAGGAGGAGTTTCGGGTGAATGCCTATGTGTTTGATACAGGAGGTCCTGATTTGATTTTGGGGGTGGCATGGCTTGAAACATTGGGGGTAGTGAAGGTTGATTGGAAGAATATGTGTATGACATTTGATCGAAAGGGGACTGAAGTAAGCTTGCAGGGAATCAACATGCACACCTCCTCTCCCCATGCACTACAGCAGATTCTGAAGCATCAAGAATTGGAATTTGAAGGGCTGTTGTGGTGTTACGATCCCAAGAATTAGAACGAGTTTGAATCGGGCTTGTTCTAACGAACCCGCTCTTGCCTCAATTCTTCCCAATGTTTGGAACTCAAGGGAGTTGCCTACCAAAAGAGTGTTTTGATAATTGTCTGATATCTTTATTCATGAAAATAGCTGGCTTCTTATAACGAAGCTTACAGACTCAATTTAGAATACTTGCCAAAATAAACTTCTAAGAAATAAAGACTCTATCCCAAGTGATTTGAGAAAAACATAAATCACGTAAAGATAATTGACTAAATCTTTTTCAAATAAACTAGCCATATCCAGCTCACTCAATCCCCCTTTTTACGCCTCTGATAACTCTTTCCAATAAAAGAATCCATAACATTACCCTCCCCTTCGAAAAAGAGCTTGTCCGCAAGCTCGAAAGTCGGATAAGAGGTGCGGAATTCATCGAGTGGTTCCCAAGTAGCGTCACATTCTGCTAGACCAGACCAATGAACTAACACTTCCCACGAACTACGATTGAAGCGAGCTCGAACAACAGCGGAAGGAACCGGAGACGAGAAAGGTGACTTACTAGGTCGGATAATACCTTGTTGCAACAGTAATTCACATTGCCGTTCTATCTCGGCCCTTTGCATATGAGGGTAGCGGTATGGTCGGACTACTATGGGTTGAGCTCCGGTAGTCAGTGTAATGCGGTGATCGCAATGCCGGATAGGTGGCAGCCCCGAAGGTTCATTAAACAAGTCGGCAAATTCATCCAAGAGCAAATCTAGGGGCTGTTTTAATTTGATCGCGTTGACGGTATTTAATCGGACTTCATGAGGACTTGGCTGTCCGTGCAATGTAACTAATGCTTGCCCAATTTTGAAGCTCATGGTGAGTGCATTATAATCACAAGTAATAGGCCCTAGTGATTGTAGCCACTTGATGCCTAAAACGAAGTCAAATCCATCCAACGAAGTAACAAAGAAATCCGTAACAAACGAAATGGCATCAACCGTAAAGGTTACCTTTGGACATAGCCCGATACTCTCCACTTTTTCTCCGTTTGCTACTGTCACTCTCAGTCCGTTTTGGTGGTGAACTTCCATCCCAAGCCGAATTGCCGCAAGTTCACTAATAAAGTTGTGCGTACTTCTCGAGTCTACCAGCCCCAACACAGCATTGCCCATAATTACCGCCTTCAGCTGCATTGTATTGGTGCCGTGAGTACCTGAGAGTGCATGGATTGAGATCTGAGGTGTTGGATCTTCCATTGTTTCAACCGTTGGACTCAATGGTTCTTCTTCCTCTTCCTCGACCTCCATGATCAAGCTAAATAATTTTTTACATTGGTGGCCAATCTCATAAGCTGCATCACAATTAAAACACAGCCCTTTGGATCGTCTCTCGGCCATCTCTGCAGGTGAGAGTCGTTTCCACGGCACCGAATTAGCCCTGCTAGCCATCGATCCTCTAGCTTGAGTTGTGATACCCGTTGGCGCCATTTTAGGTGAATTATAACCTTTTGTCGTGGCAACTTCTTGCCCTGTCCATGTTGATTTTTGCCCCGCAAGCGTTTGCGTAATTTGCAATTTCTTTTCAAATGCCTTGGCCATATTCATCGCCTCATCTAGATCAGTGGGTTTTTGCATCTCCAACTCGATTCGTATTTCTGGAGACAAACCTGCGATAAAAAAATTTGCATATAATTTCTCCTCAACATCCGTTGCTCTTGTTAATATTTCTTGGAACTTTCACTGGTACTCCTCTATCGACCCCCTTTGTTTCAGGTCCACCAAGTCCTCGAGAGGGTTGTCATGGATGGGAGGTCCGAATCTGACTGTGCACGCCTTTTTCAAATTTTCCCAATTCGATACCTTCCCCTTCTTTGCTATTAAACAGTACCAAATTTGAGCCTCACCATTCATGTGGTAGGCTGCCAGGCCAACCTTTTCCTCCTCTGCAGTCCTTTGATTGTCAAAAAATTGCTCACACCGGTCAAGCCACCCCGCCGAATCTTCAAACCCATTAAAGGTCGGAAAATCTAACTTGGTGTAGCGAGGAACCATACCTGTCCTCCTTGAATTTTCAGTTCGGGTCTGATGGGGGTCTGAACGGCTAGCTTCATGTTCGGTGCTTTCACCACTGGCCTCTTTCTCGTTTCCTTTACTCGGTGTTGTCCTGGACATTGCCTGGAATTGCTTCATCATTATCTCAAATTGCTCTTTCATCGTCTTTTCTAATGACTTTTTCAAAACAGCAAATTTAGCATCTATTTCTCCTTTCATATCCTCCATGGTCTCTGGCTCTGATACCAAATTGTTACGATCCCAGGAATTAGAACAAGTTTGAATCGGGCTTGTTCTAACGAACCCGCTCTTGCCTCGATTCTTCCCAATGTTTGGAACTCAAGGGAGTTGCCTACCAAAAGAGTGTTTTGATAATTGTCTGATATCTTTATTCATGAAAATAGCTGGCTTCTTATAACGAAGCTTACAGACTCAATTTAGAATACTTGCCAAAATAAACTTCTAAGAAATAAAGACTCTATCCCAAGTGATTTGAGAAAAACATAAATCACGTAAAGATAATTGACTAAATCTTTTTCAAATAAACTAGCCATATCTAGCTCACTCAGTCCCCCTTGTTACGCCTCTGATAACTCTTTCCAATAAAAGAATCCATAACATGTGGTCTTTGAGAATGGGCAGAAACTTATCTGATCAAGTGGGAACCTTAGATGGAAATCAGCAAGAGAAATTGAAGGCTATCTTAGACAGATTTGGGTCAGTTTTCCAGGAAATAGAGGGGTTACCACCTAAAAGAGAACATGACCATGCAATTAATTTGAAGGAAGGGGCAGAACCAGTTATCATCCGACCATATAGGTATGCACACCATCATAAGGATGAGATTGAGAAGCAGATTCAAAATTTACTCAACACTGGAGTTATAAGGCCAAGTATTAATCCCTTTTCTAGTCCGGTTATTCTTGTTAAAAAGGACACATCGTGGCGGATGTGCGTCGACTACCGAGCTCTAAATAAGCTCACTGACCGGACAAATTCCCCATTCCAGTAGTGGATAAGCTGATGGAAGAGTTACATGGAGCTAGAGATTTTTCTAAGGTGGATTTAAGGTTGGGTTTTCATCAAATCAGAGTTCGGGAGGAGGACATTTATAAAACCAGATTCCGGACACATGAGGGACATTATGAGTACCTAGTGATGCCTTTCGGTTTCATGAATGCCCCTGCTACATTTCAATCCACCATGAACTCGATTTTCAAGCCTCTATTACGGAAGTTTGTCCTAGTTTTCTTTGATGACATCCTTGTTTACAGTGGAGATTGGAATCAACACTTAGAACATTTAACTTGTGTGTTGCAATTGTTGGTGGATAACCAGCTGAGAGCAAATCAGAAGAAGTGTATTTTTGGGCAACAATCAGTGGAGTATTTGGGTCACATTATATCCTATAAAGGGGTAGCAATGGATCCTTCAAAAATCAAGAGCATCTTGGATTGGCCCATTCCTAAGAATGTCAAAGGAGTGAGGGGATTCCTAGGCCTTATAGGCTACTACCGTAAGTTTGTCCAAAGTTATGGGAAAATTGTTAAACCTCTTACTAATCTTACAAGAAAAGACAATTTCAGCTGGCGAAAGGAAGCTCAATTAGCATTTGAGGAGCTGCAGAAGAAGATTACCTCAGCTCCAGTCTTAGCATTACCTTATTTCTCCAAGGAGTTTTCTCTTGAGTGTGATGCTTCAAGAGGGTTAAGGGCAGTTCTCATTCAAGAGGGTCGTCCACTGGCATTTTTTAGCAAAGCTTTGGCTGAATCAACTTACTCTAAGTCAATCTGTGAGAAAGAGGTGATGGCAATAGTGATGGCTATTCAACACTGGAAACACTTTCTGATTGGAAGGCATTTCAAGGTCTATACTGACCATAAAAGCTTGAAACATTTGTTGGATCAGCGCATTCCTTCCATAGACCAACAATGTTGGCAAGCAAAACTGTTGGGGCTGGATTTCGAAGTTATTTATAAACCAGGGAAGCAAAATGGGGCAGCAGACTCTCTTTCAAGGATTGAAGATGACAAATTACTATTTTCTGCCATTTCAGCTCCATTTTGGCTTGACATGGATGTGTTTCGAAGGGAAATCAAGGAGGACTCCAAGTTAAATTCAATTATGGTAGCACTCAAAGAAGATTCCACTTCCAAACCTGATTTCCACACCAGAGATGGTTTACTGTTTTACAAAAACAGGTTGGTTCTCTCATCTACTTCGGTGTTAATCCCTAAATTCCTACATGAGTATCATGCCTCACCTTTGGGGGGACATTCTGGTTTCTTAAAAACCTACAAAAGGCTAGCTGGTGGACTATTTTGGTTGGGAATGAAGTCTTCTATTCAGAAGTTTGTGCGGGAATGTGCCACTTGTCAGAAGCATAAGTACATGGCAATGTCTCCAGCTGGTCTTTTACAGCCCTTACCTATACCTCAGCTAATTTGGGAGGAGATTTCCATGGATTTTATCACAGGCCTTCCAAAATTTCACGGTTATGAGGTGATATTGGTGGTGGTTGATCGTTTGTATTAAACATCCTTATACAACTAAGAGTGTAGCTGAAACATTCACCCGAGACATAGTGAGATTACATGGAGTTCCTAGTTCTATCATCAGTGATAGAGATCCACTTTTTGCTAGCAACTTTTGGAAGGAGTTGTTCAAGTTGCAAGGGACGGCATTGAAGATGAGTTCCTCTTACCATCCTCAAACGGATGGGCAAACTGAGGTGATCAATAGGTGTACCGAAACTTATCTTCGTTGCTTCACTTCGGAGCAACCTAAGGGTTTGTCTATTTGGTTGGCATGGGCTAAATACTGGTATAATACAAACTACCATGTTTCGACTGGGCGGACTCCTTTTGAAGTGGTGTATGGTCGTCTTCCACCAACCTTGCTACATTTTACTCAAGGTGAAACTCAAGTAGAATCTGTGGCTTTAGCTTTAGTTGATAGATATGAAGCATTAAGACAACTAAAGCATAACCTAATAAGAGCACAAGCCATGATGAAGAAATCAGCTGATATCCACAGAAGGGAGGTGTAGTTTCAGGTGGGTAACTTGGTTTTTGTTAAATTAAGGCCCCATAGACAGCTCACGGTAGCTAGGAGGATCTGTCCTAAGTTGTCAGCAAGATACGATGGGCCTTTCAAGATCATTGGGAAGGTGGGAATGGTTGCTTACAAGCTACAACTTCCTTCTTCAGCCAAGGTTCACCCGGTTTTCCATGTTTCTCAGCTGAAGAAAGCTTTAGGCAACCACTCAGTGGAACACAATCTTCCCAAAGGGCTGGAGATAGATGAAGGAGGCTTTGCTGAACTTGAAGCAATCTTAGCTTCCCGCATTTCCAAGTCCAAAGGTAGCAGTATCCTTCAGTGGCTTATTCGGTGGAGGGACAAACCAGCAAAGGAGGCAACTTGGGAGGATGCTGAATTCATTAAGGGGCAATTCCCTTCCATTCACCTTGAGGACAAGGTGTTAATTGAGGAGGACTGTTAGTACCACTCCATGCATACAGCCTGTTGGTGCTAACAATTAGCCCACTAAGCCCATCCAAACCTACATCCGTAGGGGTAAGATGGGGAAGGGGGCAAATGCCACATAGGCTAGGTTGTTATTAGTTATGGAGAGAGATTGTAGAGAGGGAGGTACGGGAGACAGGCATATAGAGGAATCTGTATAGTGGGGAGGGATTATTATTCATCTTCGGTAAAAGTATAGAAATTCTATTGGCCTGGAAGCTATCTTCCAAGAGGTATACTACTGTTGTACCTTGCTCAATACGTAAATAATACAGTCTACTAATTTTCCCTATCATATCAGAGCAGGAGTTCATGGACGAAATAGGCCATTCAGCTGCAGAGCAATCTTCGGTAGATTAGCAGATGGATCAGAGGATACAGGCATTAGAGATGGGGCAGCAAGAATTAAAGGCTCAATATGCAGAGATTATCCGCATGTTTGCAAGGTTGGAAGTCGCAAAATCGAGCGAGCATCAGGCACCATCACCATTACCACCACCACGGGAGGAGAGGACCGATGGGGGCAGCGGGGCAAAAATGGTGCCTAAATATACTAAGATGGAATTTCCAACGTACGATGGCTCGATGGATCCGTTGGTTTGGCTTCACAGTTGTGAGCAGTTTTTCCTAAGCCAACGAACAACGGAGGAGGTGAAGGTAAGATTGGCTACCTTTCATTTAATGGAGGAGGCCCAACTGTGGTTCTTCCAACTTGAAGAAGAAGAACCAGGGATGCATTGGTACTCTTTCAAAAACCATTGCAATATGAGATTCGGCCCTCACCTTAGCAACAACCCTGTAGGAGAATTGGCAAACCTCAAACAGATAGGGAGCGTAGAAGAATATCAACGCCAATTCCAAACACTGCTGGCTCGAACCATAGGGCTTCCACGAGACTTACAAGTAAATCTATTCACGACTGGGTTGGTAGAAGGGCTACGAATCGAGGTAGAGATGCAATATCCTGTTAATCTTGGGGTTGCAATGAACTTAGCCAGAGCATGTGACAGAAAATTACAATGTATGCAGGTGCAATACACCCAAGGGGCAATAGGCAGCTGAAACACCACCTTATGGCCATCTTCGCAGCTGGACAGTAGTAGTAACAACACCAGCGCGAGTGCAGCCACACTTTTAGGAAGTAAGATAAACTCAGGGGCTAAAACAACAACCTCCAATATAGCAAATACTCCAACCCCCATGGGAAGATGCTTAACCAGAGCGGAAATGGCTGAAAGAAGAGAAAAGGGGTTGCGCTACAATTGCAATGAGTCTTATTCGGTGGAGCATAAATGTAAGAGATTGTTTTGGATTGAGGTGGCAGATTCTGAGGAAGAAGAGGAGGAGATATCTTTGCATACCATCACTGGCATAACTTGACCTCAAGCTCGATGTCGAAGAGGGGAGTGATGATATGGATGAGTGTTTTATTAGGAATCTATTAGAGGAGTATGAGTATTTTATTAGGAGTCTATTGGAGGAGTATTTGATTTTTAGTATAAGTCTATTATTTCCCTATTATTTCTGTTATAGTTATGTTAATAAAAAACAAATCGAATAGGAGTCTTTCTAGGAGTCCTAGTTTAGGTGGAACTTTTGTGTTTCTTTGCCTATATAAGGCTATTACGTTATGCAATAAAGTAAGGAAGAAGTTATCATAAAAATTAGCTAATTAGAAGTAGAGTAATTTAGCCCAATCTCGGCAGACCTCGTCTTTGACAAGTGCTGCCAGTTTTTTTCATCACCAAAAATAGGTTCTGCAAGGAAGGGAACCATCGTAAATAAGGGAAAAGAGATTAACTTTCCTGAGAATCGTCCTTGGACTCGATCCCAAGCACGGGCACATAACAAAGTGTAGAATGGTTCTTGTCAAAATTGATACTTCTGCTCATTCATGTTTGTTTGTCAATAACTGGTTACTTCTTATTAATGAATTCCTTAAATTTTACATTCTTTTAGTGTTGTGAGCAGGTAGCGGACATTCATGGATTCAAGAGAATTCTTTAATTCAAGACTCTGCTTCCAGCAAAAAGTGGGCAAAGGCCCAGCAGCGTCCAGTATTCCCCGCATCACCTGCAGAAGTATCTTCTGTACAGGACCTTTTCGATTTCATATGCTCAGGCCCTCTTCTAAGCAAGTTGGGTTTGAATCCCGAAAGTATTGCAGAATCTGTAGACAAGTGGATATCTTATGGTTCGCACTTGTGCCGGCTATTTCAGCTGAATGATTTGTATCTCACAGAGGCTCAAAAAGCTAGGTTCTATCACTACTATATACCAGTCTTCCTGTGGTGTGAAGATAAGATTTCTAAGCACCGATCCCAGTTTCAGGATGGTGAAGATATACCTCCTTTAGTGGTATTAAGTGATTTTGTACTCACTTCCTTTTGCTAGGAGTGCCTGCATTAGGTCTCATTCCTTTGCATATAAGTCAACCAATCATTAGTATGGCAGACTTTAATTGCCTCTTACTCGTTTCAACTTAAAGCACCTCAAGATAGTATCACCTTCACAGCGAATGTTAATAACCTGCAAGTTCATGTTTTTATGATTCTGGAGTTTTTGTTTTCTCGGTTTTAGGTTGGTTTTAGTGCGCCGCAAGGTTGTGGAAAGACTACACTAGTCTTTGCCCTTGATTCTCTTTTCAAAGTAACTGGCAGGTACACAGTTGTTATACCTGCTGGTGATTCTATGTTTGTTAATAAAACTGAAAATATTGAAGTATCTTACCCTTCCAGGAAGTCAGCAACATTATCAATAGATGATTTCTATTTGACAGCAGAGGATCAGGTAATCATGTAAGCTTTTCGGTATCTACCTTGTCTTCTTCATTTCGTTGCTGATGCAAATTTATATGAATTGCAGGCCAAACTGAGAGAATCAAATCCTGGAAATGCACTTCTTGAGGTAGAGATAAATATGTTCTTTATTTCAAGTAAAGGAACTAACTGAGATGTCTTAACTGCAATGGAAAGGTGAAACCTAAATGTCTACTTTTGTTCTTGATCATTTTTCTTTAAATGTATTGTTCCTCAAGCTCCGAGGAAATGCTGGGAGCCATGATCTTCTATTTTCAGTTAAAGCTCTGACAGGTCTGAGCAAGTTGACTAAAGAAGGTTAGAACTTTGATTAGAGTACCATTTTTCTTTTACTTTATGCTTCTCTTGTCTCGTGACTTTATTTTCATCTTAAGTTTTCAGGGATGAAGATGAGGCTACCCCGATATGATAAAGTATGCAGATTACAGTTCAGTTTGATCTCCACATTCTTTCAGTTTCTTGGACTCAAAGTTGTCGATGGTTATCTATTTCTCTTTTGCAGTCGGCATTCAACGGGAGGGGTGACAGATTTGATCCTTCAATGTGGCCTGTAGCCGAAGGTCCATTAACAGTAAGAATGACTACCAAGATTGTTAGATTTCTGTTACAATGATCTTTGTCTCAGAAGAGAAACAATTCCCTGTAATTTGTGAATATGGTTTTCCTTGGTAGCATGAACCCGAAGATACTTTAAAGTACGAAAGAGATAACAACTTGGGTTTATGTTAAAAGATCGTTTTGGATCTTACGTGCAAGTTCCAACCAGATAGCTATAGATTCGTTTGATCTTCAAAATAAAATATCTAAAAGACACCGTCTCAATAAATATTCTCCGGGGTAATCTTTTAGGTGGTGCTGTTTGAAGGTTGGATGCTTGGGTTTAAGCCCCTTCCGATGGAAGTTGTCAAAGCTGTTGATCCACAGGTTAGAACTTGAAAATCGTGTTGTGGATGATTAGCGTTTGATTATTTTTTCTCCTCTTGATATTCTGACTTGCTTATACTTCTGTTCAACTTTTAGCTGGAGACAGTAAACAAGAATCTTGAAGCTTATTATGATGCATGGGACAAATTTGTGAAAGCATGGGTAATCATCAAGATTCAGGACCCCAGTTATGTATATCAGTGGAGATTACAGGTTGTTTGTTATCCCGATCATCCTGCGTCTTCAAATAATGTTGTGTCATGATTCTGTCACTGATAAATGTTTTCCTTTTCTGCAGGCAGAGATTGCCATGAGGGAGGCTGGAAAACCTGGGATGTCCGATGAGGAGGTTTGCTCATCTGCCATCATTTTATTCTCTTATTGCATGTTTTACATCAGTTTTCATTGTATGGAAGGCACTTTTTTTCCTAATCTGAAGCTTTTTCTTGGACATGTTGCAGGTTAAAGATTTTGTTTCACGTTACCTGCCTTCATACAAGGCTTACCTTCCGACCCTCTATGCCGAAGGACCTATCGGATCGGATCCTGAGAATGTCTTGCTGATTGAAATTGATGAAGGGAGGAACCCTATTCTCAGTGATTAGGTTAGTTCCCAATTTTGTTTTAGATTACGTAATTCGCATGCTGTTGATCTTCATCCTATGAGTAGAGCAGCTACATGTAAATTCTTCAAATGTAAATGTTGTGTACATTAAATCACATATTCTATTCCCAGAAGAAAAATAAGAACATCGAACTGGAACATCACTCTGCATACATGACTCTCTCTTCTGGAATCAACAAATTATAGTAACTGTGATAATAATAACAATAGTAGTGACAACCATAGTTGTCAAAAACAAGGAATTCCTGATATGCTCATTCCAAATGATCTAGCCAGTGCAGCAACAACACTCCAAACAGCACTCACAAGTCTCGTAGCAACAGCAGCAGCAAAAAAGAGCGAAACATCTGCATCAGAATAGAAAATTAAGCATTTATCAGAATCACCAATGTATAATAACTTTAGCTGCATTATACAATACATGCTCCTAAGAATTGTGTGAAGAATACACAAGAAAAAGCAAGAGAAAGGGAAGAAACAGTACAAGGCATAGAGGGGTCCTTTTTCATCATTTCGTTTCTGGACATGATCAAAGTATGACATTTCTTGTGGTGGTGGGGGATCCATTTCTGCAACTCTGTTATACTTGCGGTGAGAATTTGGTACTTGATAGATTGAGAAAGAAGCTCCAATAACACACATATATATAGGAGGAAAATTTGGATATCTTTGTAAGCTTGGAGGTTTCTAGTTCGGTTTCTACTCTGCCCCAACAAATTATTGTTGACAGGTGGATGTTTATCCTGATGAAGTAAGGGGGACTCTCTTTTCTCTGAAAAAGAACACTCCAGCCATGAGAAACATGCATTAATGGCAACTTCCACTTGGAAACCCTTTAATGTCCTCTTGAGTATATAGTTGTACGTGACCATCAGAAATCAAAACTATTCTGGACCAATAATTTGAGCTAACCTATCTTATCATCACCAACGATAAGTCAGAGTTTACCAGGTTGTTTTCGATCAGACAATGTAGTTAGTGTTTTTAATCTGATGAACACCCAAAAAGTAGTTCCTGGTCATCTCCAACGATAAGACTTTACCAGGTTGTTTTTGGTCAGATAATGTGCCTAGTGTTTATGAACGCTCAAAAAGGAGTTCCTCGTCTCATTTCTTCTGCATCGATATTTCCTCCTTGTACTCACACAGAAGCAAACTTGTTTCAGTTCATGAAACTTGGGCTACCAGTTGAGTGGCTATAGGGGCCTAAATCAATCCAAAGATTGAGAATATTCAGCAGTGCACTCACAGGCTCCAGTCATATAAAATGATGATAAAGTGAAGTTCCAGTTCTGTTTTAGTTCTTGAGTTTGTTCAGCTTCATTACGGATTCTCATACTCAATTTTATCATCAAGTTGCATAAAACACTCCCTTTCTCTTTATGTCAAGGCATTATATTATATAACCTTTCTTTTCTATTCTTAATGATCATGGAACATCCTTTGTTAAGCCATTATAATCATTTTTCGACTCTTATCTGGAGAATTCCCAACAATAACTTCCATCGAATGAATCACAAATACAAATCTTAAAGACACTAAAATTTTCAAATGTAATCAAGTGAAATTAAGCGTTTAAAATGACTCTTACAACTAGTACAAAATTAGGCTTTGGAAGAAATATGTACATCATCTTCATATCAAATACAAACATAGATGTGAAATACATAACTGAGACTAAGAAAAATCCAATTTCATAATCATCTTCTATATAAAAGAAAAATTTGAAGGAAGACAAACCCAGAATTTTAGTATTTGTATCAGCTAGAACTAAGCAAACACCATAATCAATTACAGGCATCTCTTTCTCTTTATTCGTTTCTATAGGTTTCTGAACATAAAAGCTCAAAACTGTGTCACAAACAAGACAGATGGTATCAGAAAAACAAGGCAAAAAGCCTCTGTACATTCGAGAAAAAACTTTTGTGGATGTTTTGTGTAAGGCTTCATCATCTCCATCCAACATCAACCTGAGCTTGACCCTTTTGAAGGTGTTCTTGGAGCTGATTCAGTTAAAAAGATAACAAATGTAATCAAAATTCTACCATCATAGATGAAGAAAAAAGAATTTCCAAGACAAAGAATTCTTAAAACTTACCTAACCCAACTGCCTCAGAGCTTTTCATTAACCTTAATCTCTTGCATGATTCAACAAACATTCTGATCAAACAGAGAAAATTTTGACAAATGAGAACACCAAAAGAAGAAGAAATGAAAAGCTGGTACAATACTTTGATGGGTAGCTCTTGAAACTTACTTCCATGGTACATCACCAACCATCATCCAATCTCCATCCTTGTCCTCAAAAGTAGGAACATATTCGCTACCATCCACTTGATCCATTATTTTCTTCTGATTCAAATCAATCCCTGTAAGTTAACCCAAGAAATTTCAGAATCTTAAAAAAATGTATATTAATATCCATAGTTCACCACGGAGAACACAAGAGAGTGTTGAATTCCGCTTACTTATGATTAAACGAGAGAACATGTCTTCCAGGGCACTTAGTAGCTGCTCATAACTGTTGTACATCTCAAGATCAACCTTTCTCAGGTACGGAGCTCCGTCCACCGCCACCTTCACGTACTTGAAACAGCTCTTGACCATGTTCTTCCTTGACGCTCTCACCGGCGGCCACCCAACCACCTGTGCCCTGAACATACACGAACACCAATAAATTATCAGTAAACTCCATCGTTAAACATGACTTTTGAAGAATTCCCAACTCCATATTCATGCAGGAAGCCAGAAAATCTCACTTTGCCCCAGGAGACTTCGTAGCGCTTGACACATCATTCTCCAACTCATCGCAATCCTTAGAATCAGCACAGTCGTTAAACCTGCCAAGGTTTAGATCAACCGTATCCAGAAATACACGCTTCACGCCAGCTTTGGCTCCATTACTTGTATTACTCTCCCTGGACTTGCCTGGCAATCCCAAGGTCAATTCGGTCTCGTTAAAATTCATCTCGACGGTATCGGAATCCGGCTAACGAATTTTCCGGTGACCTCAACTTTTCTTGTAAGCTATGGTTGCAAAAGTTTAGGTAGTGAACAATGACTTTAGCCTAAAGCGGGTTGATATATATACATAAATATATACGTAGGGCTATGATTTCGCCGGCAAAATCATTCAACCACTCTTAGAACGACACGTGTTATGGAAAGAGCGGTTGTGATTTGCCCATGTGACAGTAATCGAGTGGAAAGCAGTGATTTCCAGTTACCTTTAAAGTTCGGGCCCGCTGGTCGGTCCGTTCGACCGACCCGGTCATTCAGGTCGGAAGGCATTATCCTGTACTTCCGTGCCTAGAATTTCACTGGATTTAGTGAATCTCTTACTCCATAGTTTTTTTTCTTCTTTAATCCTAAACTTTTACCTTTTAATAAATATCACTCATATTTTTTATATTAATTAATTAGTTATTTGTCCTTAGAATTTATAATATTTTATGTTAAAAAAGGTTGAATTATTTAACTTCACATTGTATAAAGAATAATAAAATGCTTCAAAAAACAAAAGACAAATATTTTATTGTATTTAAAATAAAGAGATACATATTTAAAACTATTTAAATTTTTAAAATTTTAATTTAGCAATTAATCTTTTAAAATTAGCACAAATCAAGTCAAAACATTAATTTTGTTAATATAACTAATAAATAAACATTTACATAACATTAAATTTATTTTAAAATTTTAATCATTCTTTAAATTGTTATTTTTAAAATAAGTATTAGAAAAACTTTAATACTATTCTAAAAAGAGATAAAAATATTGTTCATCCAACCGTGATCCGACTGACTAGACGAGGGAGAATCAAGTGAGGTGTACATAAATAAGGGAGGGGAACACACACCGGAGCATAGCCTGACCTTTTGGAAGTGCTCGTGTGTGGGAACTGGGAAGGTGAGTTTTAAAAAAGAAAAAACCAAACAGGTGGGACCCACATGTCGGAGTACTTAAGGAGCAAGTCAACCTTTTCGTGAAACATTCATGTGCCCCAAGCCATAACTTAGAAGAGGAGGTTCCTTGGAGCGTGTGGTCCCCACCGTCCGACATCCATGTGACCATGTCTCGTTGTCGGCAGTTTCTACAGACCTCCTCATTTTCAACCGTTTCGCTCCTTTAACCTCTGTTGACCGACACGTGTCGTGTTTCGCGGTCACCCATCGGCGGTTTTGCAAGTCAATCCTGGCGTCATTGACCGGAATCGCCGGGTCATCGCCTCCTTGCATTGCTAAGAAAATTTTTGAGGTAAGTAAGAAAAAGGTAGAGTTGTATTAATTTTGGAACAAGATCTTCTTTACTCATAACCCTATATCAATTATGTTTCATACGATCCCATTCACACATTTTTTTAGATCTCATATATTTGTGTGGATGGGATTGTATGAAATAGGATTGGTATAGAGTTATGGATACAGAAAATTTAATCCCCTTAATTTTTGGGAATGTGAAGTAAAAGGGATTTAACATGTTTAAGTTATTCTAATAAAATTTTAATATAATTTTAATTTTTAAATTTCTTTATATTAAAAATTTATCAAATTATTTAGTTGTTAAATAAGTCAAAATTTACTTTATTAATATCATTTTTTGTTAAAATATTCATATAAATTTGATAAAAACAACATTTAAAAATCATAGACTATGATTTTTATAATAAAAGTATTTACTTTTTTATAAAATATATTGAGATATTATAAATCTCTCTATTAGGTATGAATAAGGTTGCATACTATCGGATCTCCTCAGATCCTATACTTCAATAAAACTTCGACCCGGTGTTGATAATGATACTGAAATATTATAGATGTTGATTCTATTTTGCTTTTTAATTTCAAGGGTGTTGTGGGCCAATCAAGTGCATTTTGTTCTTGAACACTATGTTTTTGACAAGAGAAAAAGAGCGAGGACAGCTTAACAATTCGATTGACGTAAGAAGTTTGGCTGCTCCCTCGAATTATTGTCTACAACCGAATGACAGAACAGGGTTGGGATGCGAAAGATGATGTATGGCAACACATTTGGGCACTTAAAGGTCCTC
>JAOQMR010000005.1:2622533-2646931 GCA_027563865.1 Erythroxylum pelleterianum
AAATTCTCATATGGTTGTGGATATGTTTATGTGTTGCCAACAGGTGACTAATTCAAAGTGTATTAGTTTAAAGGATATGTTCCTTCACAACCGAGCATATGTTTCCTTGAGCTAAGACAAGGCAATGAGAAACGTGGCAAGGACCCAGTTTAGGTCACACGTGATGGAGTTGCCACCGGCACAGCACTGGATCCCATATTGTTCTTGAGGTCGAGGGGCTTTTTGGTCATGTACACGCTTATCCATGCCTAGCCTAGACAATGAAACCCAATCATAAAGATATGCTTCTCAAGCAAATCGCTTAGTGATATTTTAATAATATTAATATATAAATTAGTATTAAAAATAATTATAAAATTTTATTAATTTATTTTATTTTGAAGTATAAATCACACGCTTGACCATCTTTAATGGATTGATGGATCGTGTCTGGACCGTTGGATCTCAGCTTGGGAGAGCATGGGGTATGAGCAGTGCACTGGGCCTACACGCATGTGAATCACACACGGGAACGGGACACGACATGTCTGATCTAACGTACGACATACATCAGTTCGTGATAAAACCTTACAGAGTAATTTGACTAACTGTACTCGCAGAGGGACCAGAAGTGTTTGAATGAAAAGTAGAATGGGACATGGGGAAGAAAGAAGAGTGTTCAAGTACTGTCAGACATACAATTCAGTGCTTGTTGAATGAAGTCGAGCAATTGAAAGCAAAAAGTTCAAAGGATCCGATCCTTCAAGTTGAATTGTTCTATTTTTTAATTTTTAGTTTTTATCTAATTTTGTAAAATTTTAAATATGTCTTCTTCTTTTTGTTACAGAAAATTCAAAAATTATATTTACAAAAATCAATAATTATATTACCTCTCTAAATATTAGTATTAATATATTTCTTTAGTTACATTAATGAGATATTAATAAAAATAATATTTAAATTAAGTTATCTCATTTTCAAAAGTTTAAATACTTAATTAAATTTAAAAATAGATAATAACATACATAAGCATTTCATGCACAGACTCTTCCAAAAGAATTTCTTTTACTAATTCAATTAAATATTGAAAAACATTTTAATTTCAAATCTGTGTGTTTGGATATAGTTCAAGTTAGGTATGTTTGTTCCTAAACAATGAAAGGAACAACAAAGAAAAAGAATGGTTAATGTGGCTTCTTTTCAAGCTATACATGGGACAATTAAGTAGGGTTGGAGAAAAGTTCATAACCTCTTCTGAGAAGTTAGGCAATTGAGTGAGACTTCTAGAGATATACTAATTGCAACTTGTTACATTTAGACAACTCATGTTTAGGACTATTAACTACTTGTGTCTTTAATAATAGTAACAATAATACTATGCCATGTAGGGAGGTGGTCAAGTTGGTGGAGTGGGAGAGCATGAGGTTAAAAGGTCATGTGTTCAAATTCCCTTACTTACGTTCTCTCAATCGAGCCTGCTGTACAGGACTTGCTTAGTGTGGAATATCCGGTTAATGTGATTTACAGGCTATTGAGTTAATCTAGAGTTCTATTCAGTACACATCCAAATAATAGCAGTTGCAGTTCCTCTGTTTTCAAAAATAATAATAATAATAATAATAATACGTGAGAAGTGTGAAAAGAAGAAACCCTTTTTAACAAACCTTCTTGGCAACTTGACAATCATTAAGAGTATGCCAAATTAGGTGTTGATTGGTTAGTTTCTTTATTTTATAAGCAACTAAAGTAAAAAAAAATTAAAAGAGCAAGTGATAAGATGACGAAGACATTGTCATATTTATGCTTTAAGTTTAGAAAATGTTTATTTTTAATGATAGACTAAAAATATAGTATCATCATAAAAAGTCTTCTTATTTTAATAAAAGATCAAACATTGAAAGAGTTGTATAATATTTTTTACTTATATTTGAATGAGAGTAAATATAATTGATGTATGATAACTAAATAGAATCATGTATTTTGTTTTATTAAAATTTAATTATTAAAATTTTATCGTAGTAATTATCTCAAACTCAATAGAGATGTTTATAATAATCAATTCATAAGCATTTATGCTTTTTTTATGTTAAATGAAATCTTAAAATTGATTAATGAAAAAGTATTTTTAAAAATAAATTATCAAGGTTTCCCTTTTATAAATTTTCTTTTTAATTTTAGTGTTTTAATTTTTGAAAAATTTTAACTAAGTATTTGAACTTTTAAAAACTAAAAAGTTCAATTTAAAAGACCAGTCTCTATTAATATTTTGTTGATGTAACTGACAATATAATATAAAGATTGATATTTCTTTTTTATATAACTTCTAATCTTCAAATAAGTATTCATATAATCAATTATATGAGCATCAATATATTTGTCACAAGTTATTTAATCTCATCAAAAATTATTTTTATATTACTTTATTAGACATACTCCTCAGCCCCTGCACTTCAGCGGGATTTCAACTGGATGTTGACGATGATGATCTATTAGACATATTAACAAAATATTAATAAAGATAACTTTTTAAATAAAATTGACCAATTTTAAAAAATTTAAAAATTGAATACTTAATTAAAAACTTTAAAAATTTTAAAACTAAAATAACAAAACTAAAAACGTTTAACAATTTTTAGTTTGTTATCGATATTTCTTTTTAACGATATGCCCCTAAATTTTAAAACTTAATAAGAAGATCAGATTGCCTGTTCTACTTTACTGTTTCTTTTCTATTTCAACCCATCTCATCCACATATTTATGTGAGTCCTACATAAATATGTGAATGAGATGAGTTGGAACAACAACAAAAGTGAGCAGGTGATTTCAGGGGACTTAATGGGCCCTTCAACTCCTCAAGTCCGTACAATAATGCGGTTCACATGGTGCCCTAACAGAATGGTCAACAAGAAGATATCATGGATTTGTGGATTAAAATATTTATTTTGTTGAATCAGGTGGTCCATTGGGCTTGATTTCAATCTAGCGGTCCCTAGTCACCCACATTGCACAATCTTAACGAGGATTGCTTCTGTCTTCGGTGTACTGGCCCATGGGCTAACAGTTGACAAGTTTTGATAGACTAGGTCCATGTAACTTATTAGGCCCCTATCTCAAATTCCCAATTTTTGGGGTTCCAATCCAATTTAAACACCAAAACCTATAAATTTCTGCTTTTCCACCGAAAGTGAGATTAAGGCAAGTTAAGAGATTTTGGGATCCGACTTGTACTGTAAGTCTAAATTGATCTGTGTTCGTGTTTTTGTCAAAATTTATCTGTATTCCGAGTTTTTCAAGGTGGGGTTTTGTGTGTTAAAATGCTATTTATGATTGATTGATTGGTGTTTTCTTGTTTAGCTTGTGTGGGTTTTTGAATTTGTTGTAGATTTGTTAATTTAAATTGAATTGGAATTTTTTTGGGGATTTTAGGCTTTTAGCCCTAGAATTTTACTGAGGGTCGGCATTATTTAGTTGTGATAAGAGCTGCTGAACTACAGGAATATCCGGAGTAACAATATTCAGAGGTTTCATTCAGCAGCCAGGGAGTTCCTGTTGCGTGAATGCATTGTACTGACTTTTTTGTTCATAAAGATTAAGAGAAGATGAATTGCTTATATCATGGCCAACATTTTCGAGGTATGAGTAGCATAGAGCTAGAAATTCTAGTACTGATAGTCGTGTTTAATCAGTGAGTTTGTGTCTGACTCTTAGTCTTGCAGTCCTTGCCATCTTTCAACCTCCATAGTGTCCTTCCCTTCATTATTACTGATCCTTTTTCAAGATGAAGCAAGTGATCCAACTCCACCATATCTTTAGCTATGGTGTCATTTTTAGCAACTCTTGACATGGATTGGAGAACACTCTCCCCATCACACTCTTTCCGGTACTCCAACGTCATTGCAGAAAGCTCATGGTGCTCCATTAATGAATGAGGAGTACCCTGGAAGAACAAGAAATACTTTTTGTTTCAATGTTTACGTGCATGAAATGAGCAGAATGCCAGGAAGCTAAACCAAAAAAATGTGATACCAATCATGCCAATCAGTGTGAAAAAGCAGGTTATTGCTGATATACTTCATATTGCATCTTCAACGAAGTCTAAACAGTCCTCTATATTTTGGAAACACATAATAAACGGATTCATGTGGTTCACTCACTTGAAAAGTAACTTTCATACTTTGCAGGAATGCATAATACCTCAAGAATCCAGTCGAGGTACTTGGCATTGCTTACATGCTGATTAACATCCATGTCATTCCAACCAGGCTGCATTTTAAGACAATTAGGGCATAACTCCTAAACACCAGAACATGAAATATGATAAATTATTTCATAAGACTCACTGATAAACCAGAACGGATACAAACTGCAGTATCAGCAGTAAAGGAGGGGATTCTTCTTCTATCCTTCTCCATGATAGGATTGTCCACCAGAATAAAAGGTGCAAACTCCTCCCTGATTTCATTTGTATACCTTGAAAGTTTTCGGGTTTTCTTGTTCATCATTAATTGAGCACTGCATCAATAATGTCTCTGTATCAGAATTTGACTTATTAACTATAGACTATTTTATAGGAGCTTTAGACTTCACAGAGATATTTAATCAATAAGCTTGATGAAAAGTGGAATGGTAGAATGAACTTGACCTGGTTGCCCGAATCAGAGTTTGTCCTGTCCTGTCATCACGAATAAGCCAGTCACGGCCATAACTGTTCTTTCCTACTGGATACATCCAAGTATCTACTTGAACAACATCAGTCCTTCAAACAAGAAAATCAACTATGAATGATTGTGATTTTTAGTTAAAAGAAGCTATTTCAATATGCTTACATTCTAGATTAATCTAGTTTGAACAAGTTCGATTTAATTAATGATTCCAGATTTAAATGAGGATTAGAGCCAAAGAAAGTCACAACTGCAGTTTCTTGTCAGCTTCTTTAGGGATATCCAGCTGTTGGCAGACTTGTTTTGTTGAGCATTTAGAAATAGTTTTCACGTACATGTAGACATAAACAAATCCAACTCCTGAAGAAGACTGGAAGATACATGGAAGGTAAAAACTAAATCATGGTTTTAAATTGAGACTGCAATATTGCGGTTACGGTCCGAATCGTGACCATAATTTATTGCAATTCATGAGCTCGTAATCAACCGTAACCGAAATCCAGAGTCTGCAATTTAAAACCTTGAACTAAATCAAAATTATTCGTATTACCATGCTGGATAGCAATCCACCACTATTTGCACAGTAGAGACCACCCATATAAGGCTATTCTTAACCATCTCTGCAGTTAAACCAAAACCATACTCCAGTATCCCCATCTTCCGCAGATGGTTAAGTGTAGTATCCTGCAAAACACAAAAGACAGGTTTTCATTATTGAACATACAACAACATATAAACCTATTAATAGAGAGAGGGAAAAAAAAAAGACCAACAACATCAAAACCTGCAAATGATTCATCAAGGCTCTAGGAGATAATTTAAGGTCCGGGCCAATGTCAAATGATCTAATGGTAACTTTTTGCCTGTAAATCCTTCTGTCATGAATCAATCTTCCATCAAGGATGTTGATGGGATTGAGCTCCACCCTCTCCGTCAAAGTGTCTCTACATGATGTTGACGAGACGGTCTGAGAAGTCTGGCTGTTCATGGTTCTCATTGGCAATACCATGCAAGAAGCTGAAGCTCCAGCATTCCTGAGAAGAGGGTAAGCTTGTTTCTTCTTAACATGGATGCTATTATGATCAGTTCTGAAACTATGAATTCTTGTGCTAATGATTGAACTCATGAAGAATGCGACAGAGAGTGAAGATGTTGCCATTTCAGGAAGCTGGTGAAGTGAAGTGAGGTGAAATGGGGGTACCAGACCGGACAGTATTGTTGAAGGTTTATGAAACACCTCCTTGTCTCAAAGGTGGTTGGTTGCTTTCAGAAGTAAATTCACGAGAGCCCATTCCTGTTAAGTAACACGCCCCCGTATGAATCACAGTTCCTCGCGAATCACACCGTGGCTGGATGGTGACCAAAATAAAGTAATTATCACATAATAAAAATTTCATTAAAATACAAGTTTATATTTAAGTGTAATTCTAAGTTGAGATTAAAAAAAATAGAGTCGATAATTACATTTTTGAGAGTAGTAATTATGACTATGGAAAAAAAATTTTGAGCTTTAATCATTATGTAAAAATTAAAAAAAAAAACACTTGTGGCCGTTACTTAACCATCACCACACAAGCTGTAGTACCAAAACAAATCGTAGAGCAACCATTGAAGCAAGTTTCGTAAGAACCAAAAGAACACTTTTCAGGAACGTTTCCAAGTAATCGAGTTTGTCTGTTAGGAGGAGAAGACAATGAACGTTCTTAATCAATTTCAATTTCAAAGGAATGGACTCAAGTAGAGAATAGGAAGTGAATGGCTCATGGTAGGTAACTCCATTCTCATGCAATAACTATGGTGGCTAAGGCAATAACTATCACAAGAGTACGGGAAGCTAAGAGTGGAGACGGTCCCTCCCATTTTGAGAAAGCTATAAAATTAGGCAGTTAGCTTAGTATATGTCTACATATGAGTTGTCTTGCATGGTGTGATGGGAAGACTTGGTTCATAGCTACTCATTGACATATCACTGAAATTCACAATTGCTACCCAAAATCAGATATGATGTGATATGTATCGGTAGAATTCAGTCACTATCTTGAGTCCTGACTAAATTCGTGTGCCATGTCACACCACTATTTACTACCAACTTTCTTTCAATCATCATTCTGAATTAAAATTTGTGTTTGGATTTATAATCCTGTTTCTCTTGATTCAACTGAAGTTAGGAACTCAATATTTGACATAATACACAGAAAACACAAAGGTTTATTCTCAATCTGCAAAAATTGATAACAACTATGGCTACTGTATGAACACTGTAGCAAAACTGTTCACAATCTGTAGGGTTTATACATCAAATATAAGTTTAGCAGAGAGTGGAAAGTACAACATACTCTGGAGACCAAGCTCCAAAAGGAATTGTCCTATGCTCACAGGACGTAAGACACAGCACTGACAAAAATCCTGCAGAGCTCTCTTGACCTGATAATTCACCCTTGTTCCAGAGCTCACCAAGTAGTGAGTTAAAATAAAGAAAATAAACCCTAAACACATGTATGGTATAGACACTTCTGAAGGAATGCATTCTGTATAGGGCAAGGAGAACAGGTAAGAAACTTGTTTCTAAGTTCAAAGCAACACCAGAAAGGATTCGCATGACTGCTTGTAAAAAGCATTGGAATCTTCCATATGTTTCTTCTACCTCCACAAGCATCATGCCGCTGAATTTCTGCTGGTGTGTGCATTCATCTTCATGTTCGAATCGTGAGACCCTTAAAAGCATCCAACTTTCCATTTGGCGCAATGGACTCTGCAATTTCACTGCCTTCAGGATGGCCAACACCCCCATTCTCAGGGTTCTTTCCCGTTTGATTGTATATTGAATTGGGCATGGCGGAACTGAGAGTACCCTCCAAATATGTCGAGTAGGGAAAGTATTGGACACATTTCTCTTTCCACCCTGCAAAGAATTTACAATGAAGACGTAAATGTTTATGAACTAAATTCAAACTTTCTCTAACATGCTGCTTGACGATATAATTTATCAGAATCAAATCCCAGTAAGTACCTGATGAATTTATGCAGACTAACAAAGTTAAAAATGTGTACTTACTTGATTCAGCATCATGGTCAAGAAAAACTGATCCTAGTAGTTTGTGGACTGCAATGCAGTCCTTGAGCTTCCATTCCTTGACCGGTCCAAGAGCTCCGTTTCTGTTGATATAATATATATACAAGAAAAAGAAACAAAGGGTAGCTTTCAATAAAAAAGAAGGTACCGCAACTAGAAAATAATTCGAGTGAATAGAATTACATTGGCACAGGGTTGTTAGTAGAATCTTCAATCAATTTAACCGCTTCAGATTTCTTGCTAGGTTCTAGAGCATACAGCATTTCCGCAGCCGCAGCTCTATGCATCAAGGAATCTGCCGAAAATAAGAGGGATTCAGCATCATATGAAAGACAGTAACTGGCTATGCATCAATATGTTGAAGGGAAGGACGATCACCTTTATGCTTGTCAAGGAAAATATTGTTTGCCTCTACCAAAGATTTCTCATGCAATTGACTACAAAAGCCCAACATTGTAACTCCCAATTTGTAAGTTAACATAATTGCAAAGATTAGCAACTTCTTAAAAAACTGTTTTTATTAAAAAGAGGAGACATAAATCAAGCATACAGCATAAAGTTTCAGAAGGACCTTATTGATGGGCGTTCTGCTTCTAAGACACTCCAAATAAGTTTCTCATTTTCCGTCACTGGAGCAGTCATAGAGTCAACTTTATGGAAAAATCTTACCTGCAAAAATATAAAGCTTATTAGCAAAATAAACAATCATTGATCCTCAAATAATCCATTTATAGGCTTTAAAATGAAAACTGAAGGTAGTTCAGTGACTCGTTCAGCACAAGATATTACATACCAAGCAGCGATGAGAATCTGGGTTTTCAGCATCCAACCTTAGCAATTGCTTTACAGCCTAGATGACCACAAAAATGAAATAGATCAACAAAATGAACTTCTATGTTCACTGCAGTTCTTCGTAGATAAAATTTATAAGGCAGAAGAGAGGAAGCATCAGAATAACACGATCATCCTCATTTGAGATTGCTCATTTTATTCACAAACTGCCAAATTTTCAAGTAGTTTAATTAAAAACTGTTTGAACACCCAATGCTAGATAATCTTCTCGTGCCATATCACTCAAGAGCAATGATATACTGCTTACTAGATGACTCGCGTTGAAATGCAAACAAGTTAAGATGGCAATGTGAAAAAGAGAACGTAGACAATTAATCTGAAAAGGTACCTGAAAAGCAAGAAGAATTTTCTGCTTTCTCATATTTACTTCAAACGATAGTAAGTGTGTCTCCGATAAGTCAGGAGAGTTCTTCTGAAGCAGTTTCAAATATTTTGTAGCTTCCAACAATGGATCCTCAACCTAGATATGAATGTGCCATATCAGTCTGTTATTTATCCTAAACAAAAGATGTACGCGGGGTATAGAAGCACCTAAAACAGTTATCTGGAGAAGAAATTATTCACAGGACTAACCTGCAACAACTTTTCCCCATTAGGATCAGGATCTATAGGTTTGACATGTCGTTTTCCAGACTTGGACATGCCACCAGTATTTGATTCTTCATTTTTCAGCTCTGCCTCCTGAAAGAGTTAAAACCATTAATGCACATCCAATAAACTGCTTGGGATTGCATACAGATAAGGTGACATACTTTCTTAGCTCGAGCTTCTGCCTTCTTCTGTTTTTGCCTAAGCTTCTTTTTCTGAGAAGGAGGTAACTTTGAAATGTCATCATCTTCTTCAGAGGTTGACTTTGGGGGAGAATCATATAACTTTATGTAACACCTGTACCACAAATTTTAGCTTCAAATGAAAATCCTGAGAGCAAAATTGCTAATCAGTTGAGTGCTAACTAACATGAAAATGGCCTTTACTCATGGAGTAAAGTATTAAGTGAATTGCAAAGTCCTTCTCTCTAATCGTTTCTTTTGCTGGTAGAAATCATCAGAAAAAAAATCTGGTCCACACATTGATATGGATATAATAATAGATTCACAAACTGAAGAATCAATATCAACCGAATGTTCATCAGCTAGTGAATAATACCGGTCATCAAATATGATTTCAACAAATGTTTCACCTGATTGCTCCAGCTGCTGCCTTGTGAAAATATGCATGTGAATGCAACCGATCTTGAAATTTAAGCATTGCTACATAGGCACGTAGAGTCATTTTTCTTAAGCAATAAGAGTGGAAATCAAATTGATCTTCAGTGATATCAGCATAATGCTTCTCAACAGCCAAAAACTTCTTAAGAGCACGCCCAAGATCACCTTGGCGAAAGTAGCTTTCACCAGAAGCAAGCTCGTACCTGTCTCAAAGAATATATGATACCACTTAGCAGAGGTCAATACACCCACAAGGCAAGAAAACAGCAAAGAATAGGAACAGACCACATGCACTGCATGTCATGAAGATTATTATGGTGATCTCCATCTTTTGTGAATAGTACAGCAGTCTTTTCTGCTAATGCCACCTTCAAGAAAACAATCCAATTAATGAGCAATAACATCAAAGGCAGGCTAGACAGGAGAACATGCCAAAACTTTGACAAAGATGTGGAACCAAAATAATACTAAAACAGAAAAGAATCAAAACCTGATCAGCCTGCAGCATACGTTTGACACATTCACTATTTATGTATCGGTCAGCGAGATCCATACATCTAGCTTCATCTGCCAATGATGCAGCAGCAACCAAATCCCCAGCATGCTTCAAAATTCGGCTCTGGAAAGACAATATAAGAAAAAGCAGTATGAATTCCAACAATTTCCGTGCTAAAGGCTAAAAAATCATTTAAAATAACATTCTTTGGTCTGGAAAAAAAGGGGGGTTTCTGATATCAGTGCTAACTTTACTTAACAACAAAACAGTAATATGCAACTGGCCACTGCTACATGAATTGCAGGATATTTTCTGTTTAAAGGACCTTACACTTCTAAGTAGCTCTTTTTTCCATATGGATTGGCATCTATTATTTGCTACAACACAAAATTTTTCTTCCTTGACCGAAGTAGGAAACAGGTACGCCCAAAAGGAGCAATTCACTGTAACTAAAGTCAATAACTACCCGTGTTTCCCCCTTATTTTCAATGGGAAATCAATGGTACTAGTCATTTCAAGCTCGTGAGTCAACTCCTGGCTCAAGCAGCAGGGGAATAACTTTTGGGAACAGTTTATTGCATACAGCACAGGCAACACGCATCAAAATACTAAACTAGCTAAAGAGGAGCTAGATTAAGACAAGTTGAATGAAACATTTTTCAAGACGCAAGGTGACACTAACCTTAACAGAATATAAGTCAATCACTGTTGGGGTGTGTCCAATAGCCTCATCAATCTTAGCGAGAGCCATGTCATATTGTCCCCGTCTGTCATAGTGCTGCACAAGGGAAAATGAATGAGCATATATAGAACATAGAGATACAAAGGCAATTGATAAATCAAAGAAAAAAAAAGTACTCAACCTGGGCCAAAAAGAACAAGGTCCATAGAAGTGTTGAAGGGGGCTCTTTTTCTGTCCTGTACTTATTGGGAAATGTAAATGGATCAGGAGACCAGAAAAATTTCCCACAACTCAAACATAAAGGAAACACAACCTAAATTTTTAATACATTCAAATAGATTGACGGACATAATTTCTAACTTGTAAGAGAATGTTGGGTGTAAATTGCAACTGTACTCCAGCCTGTTTATAGGCCTACTTCTATAAGTATAACAATCTGTTAGGTCCAAAATATGTCTATTTGTTCGCATAAGGTATACTAGTAAACCATAAGATGAGAGTAACCATCCCCCCAAACCACCAAGCCCTCTAACCCCCTTCTTAATAAATAAAGAAGGCTCCTCCCACATTGAAAAAGAGTAGTATGATGCTAATAAGAAGTAAGGGGTTTCCAGTATGAATGTGCCAAAACCCAAATAAACTGGTAAAAGGATCCAAAGAATATATTACCTTCCAGGATAAGTACCATTACTTTGAATTGAATTCTCAAACTCAAGAATAAGTTGCTCCAGTATATCTGCCTGCACAAGATTCAATAGAAAAGCTGATTACATCAATATTAATAGCAAAAGAATTTTACAATAGCATTTGAATAATGAATAGTAAAAGAAAAAGCTGACCTTGCCAGGATGATTGTAAAGGGGAGAAAGATCTGAGAATAATGAAGGAACTCCCTAAATTAACCAAGAAGATACTACACAATTTAGTTCAAGACCTTAAAGATGAATAAGAATCACGGAATTTAATATCGAGTACCTTGGTTAGGAGGGGCTGCATATATTTTGCTGCAGCTTCTCGAAACTTATCACCTTGAAGAAAATCAAGAGGTATTCTCTGAAATAGGTCAGATGAGAATCAGAGAGAGAGGCCAAATATATATCAATCAGTTTGCCCATTTAGCACAAATGCATCCTATAAAGACATTGTGGCCCTCAAATATGAAACAAAATCATACAGATATAGTTTAGGTTCAAATATGGGAAAGAAAACCAAAATTGAACACCAAACTTAATAAAGGAAGCAGATGAATAGTTGTTCGACTTTTAATTTTATGAAGTCATCATCTATAACACATTGATCTTTTGCCAGCGGGTAAAGGCGGATATTGCTGAGGTGGTTTCTTAAGTTGAAAAGGAGAGCTGGGGTCTACAAGCGATGGCAAGGCCGGTGTAGTCTAGGAAGGGCACAACATTAATCTTTTATTCCATATGAAATATGAGGAATTAAATAATGCTACATGTGTGAATAGAAGAAAGTCATCACCTTAACAGCAGATGACCAAGTATATTGCTGTCTAAGTGATTGGTACAAGGCATCTAGCTGATCAATTTCATCAGGAGAATAGTTGCCATTCTCTGAGTAAAGCCCCAGACATTTTTGTAGGCCGTCGTAATATCTGAACATTAAATTGGGAACAACTATGATTCACAAACAGGGAGAGACAGTCATACAATATCTTAGTTGGTAATTAATTCTATGGGCACATTCACAAGATCTATGCGACGGATCAGATTATTCCTGCTTACAGATACTACAAAAATAGGGATAGGACATCAAAGAAACCATAAAGGGAAGGACAATACATCAGAGATACCCTTGCTACGACAATCAATTAAAATTTCAAAGTCAAACTATAAAGAGAACTAAGTTACCTATAATTATCAGGATTCATGGATAGCAGCACCCTATACAATTCAGCCCCTTCTTCAAGTTGACCAAGCTTCACTAACAAAGATGCCTCTTCTTCTTTGTAAGCCAATTTATCAACCTGGATTGGATGTAGTCATTCAGTGAAATTCTATGGGGATCATATCCAGAAAATTCAAACATGAATTCATTGAGTATAATTCAAATACGCACTTACAATTTTTGAGATTTTTTTATGCAACTCCTCAAGTGCTTTCTCAAGCTTGCCACACTCCTCTAATAATGAGATCTAACAAAAATAAAGTTTAAAAGTATATGATTGTGCTTAAAGTGCTCAGAAATCTTAAGAGTTATAACAAAAACACGTGTTTAATCTAGGAAATAGTAAGCAATCTTATTTGATAAGCACCAAGAATCATACGTCTCATGGAAAAAAACCAAGTGGTAGTACAGTTTTCAATAAAAAGTAGCCAAACCTCAAAACTGCGTTGAGCCTACAATTAATAACTTCAATGAGGCGCTTAAAATATTAGCCTTTCAATCATACGTGCAAGTTCCCAACTTACTAAACACGGGTATACCCAAAGTTTCAATCTTATGCACATTCAAGTCTAGTGACAAAAACAAAGAAAAGCCTAAGTTCATACCTTGTATAGAAGCATTTCACCATGCTCACATCGTTCATTGTCTGGAGGATAATCCTCCTCCAATGTCCCTTCATATGCTTCCAAAATATCAACTGCTTTCAAAGCACTAGCAAAGAACAAAAGATCCTTAAACGTAAAACGACGACCTAAACAATAAAGATTGATGCATTTGGAGAAAACAAAAACTTTGGATGATTGAGCATAGGAAAAAAAAGTAAAATCTAAAGGCAGACATGATGCAGTTAAATGCCTCAGTGGAGATCTTTGAACAGGAATTAGTTTCAACATAGAACAAAAATGAGGTTGGTGGAAGATTGTTATCAATATTTTGTTGGAAAAGTACTTTCAACACTTCAAAATTGCAAGGTTCAATTAAGTCATTAAAAATTCCAGCCCAAAGTATTTGAATACTTTGATGACTTATAAGGCAAAGTTGAATTATTTGCCAGCTCAATGCAAAGATCAGATCATACTTCGAGTTCAAATGATGGGCAACTGCAAAGCCAATCCAATTCATGCGATGGTTTGGTTTCAGTGTTAGGAGTTTTTGTCTAGTCTCAACAAAACCAGTCAAATCTCGCATTTGTGCCTGCAGAATTAAAGACACAGTGGTTTCTAATAAGTTAATAATAAAAAGCCACTTTGAGAAGAAAATGGTAGAATAAAAACATAGTAAAGAAAATGATCTAAAAGCAAACAAGGAATTATTTTCAACTTAAAATTGGCATGACAGACCTTGTTAACACAAGTTCATCTTCGTTTGCGGATAACCAAACCAAAAGGTGTTTGTAATGCATACCTGCAAGAGTGATAGGTCTCGCAAAATCTCAATATTGTCTGGATCTATTCTTAATGCATTTCGATAGCATTTGATGGCCTCCCTATATTCTCTGTCAGATCGATAAAGGAGACCATAAACATGCCAGCAAACGTGACTTTTAAGGTCATTCTGCAACAACCACATGCATATAAATCATTACACTGAAAGCTAGAATGTGAACAAACCAAAAAGAAATCTAAAAGACACAATATCACTGAGAATATTCAAACCTTTAAGCCCAGCCGGACAAGTTCATATGCCTCAGACTTACGATCCATACAGTTCAACGTCAGTCCCTTCATTGACAAAGTTTCTGGTAGGGAATGAGCAAAGAAAATGATGAGAAAAAAGAATTGAATCTAACAGATGACACAGAGTTAGAAAATCGAGACATCTTATTAAAAATTCATTACATATAAACTTTCCAGATGAGACAAGAATACCTCCATGTTCTGGAAACTTTTTCAAGATAGCATCTGCTGCCTTCAATCCTTTCTTGTACTGTTTAGTTTCATATGATTTCTGCCATTATGGAAAGAAACAACATCTTACATTCCAATAGACATTCATTTTCCAACAGCACTTTGGGTCAACAACGGTTACAGATTTGGTCCACCAAAAGGATAAAAACTGAACATTGATGAGAACATATTACACCATATAATCATAGATAACATAACCATCATTAGACTTCAATCAATACTTAGAGGCTCCCAAAGAAGAAAGAAGCAAGGCATTAGATTTAGGAAAAGCAATACTTCTGGGAAATCAAAAATAGAAATTAAATACTGGTTGCATTGTCCAAGAACCCATCAAGTTAAACGCTGGAAAGATTAGTTAGCAAGCAATCTTTCAGCCCAAAAAGAAACTTCAAGGGCCAGTCCATGCTCATGTGCGTTATTTCTTAAGAGCACACCAACGAACTTCAAAAACCAATAAGTTCACCAATCCATTTCCTAACAGAAGAAATTGCTCAGAACTTCCCACGGTTATTGTACCATTGCAAGCTCCAAAAGGTAAAAAGGGCTTCAACCCAATAACCCAAAACGTCAAAATCCCAATGCTGTGCCGCTAGATACGAGGAAACCCTAGACTGTAAACAGCTCCACTTCAGAAAAATTGCAGCCAAGTGTCTCAAACCCTCGTTTAAAACCGCAACAGGAGCAACAAAAATAGTAAAGAAACTATCTTTCTCTACCAGGGTTCAAAAGAAACCAAAAAAGATTCAGAAATCCTAAGGTAAACGAGACAATTGAACCACGATCCAACAGTCACAAGAAGTGGGTGGTAAGAAAGTTGCGACCTTTATCCATAAGAATACTTCAGGTATATATACAGCAATAGAAATACAGTTAATCGGAGCTTACAACGATGAGTTTGAAGAGGTTGGCCTCTTTGGGAGGCAGAGAGGCCCCCATTGTTGCTGTATCTGCGAGTTGCGTGTAATAAAGAGAGAAAATAGATTTCTAGAGAGAGAAAGGGTTTTGTGTGGTTTTTGTTAACAAGTAAAGGAAGAGAGAGAGACGGAGAAATGGAGTGTGGCGTTTATAAGCTGCAACCCTACTCTCAGGCTGAGCAAGCAAGCTAAAAGACGAAGCCAAAATTAAAAAACACAAAAAATGAAAATATATGAATTACTTCTCCTTTTATAAATATTTTTTTAAATTATAATTATTATTTTAATAATTTTTATCTATCTTTTTAATTAAAACCTTATTTCTTACATAAATTAATTTTTATAATAAGTCCTTCATAAGCTTATAAAAAAGTATCGTTTGAATAAATTAAATCAAATTAAATTATTTATAATATGTATTTTTTACTAAAATTTCAAAATAATTAACTAATAATATAATTTTATAAAAATAAAATTGAATTTAAATTTGTAATTCCAAATTTAATTAACTCAAAATTTGTTTATTAATTTAATTTAGATTAAATTTATTTTTACAAAATTAATAAAATTATTAAATTGTATTTTTATATGACTTTTTAATTTTTATTAAATACATATGTATTATTTTATAAAAATAAATAATAATGTTGAATTTTCTTTTATTTTAAGAAAATATGAATAAAATATAATTGGTAAAAAAATTTAAAATATAAAATTTTGAAAAGTTCAATAATACGTAATTTTATTTTTAATAACAGAAAAATTATTTTAAAAATTCTAAATATAAATTTACTAAAATGTTGCTTTTGTTATAAATTTAATTTAGATTTGTTCTTGTATTTTGATAATTACATTCTAAATGAAAAAATAGGTTTTTATTTTTAAACAAAAATAAATAAATATATATATATAATCTTTTTTTCATTTAGAGTGTGTATAAAAATAAAAAACTTATTATATTTAGAGTGTAATTATATAATTACACTCTAAATGAAAATATAAGTTTTTTATATATAATTATTTTTGTTTAAAAATAAAAAGAAAAACTATTTTTTCATTTGGAATGTAATTATTAAGTATATATATATATAATAATTTTGCTTAAAAATAAAAAATCTATTTTTTATTTAGAATATAATTATCAAGTATATATATCTTCGTCGTCATCATTATATTCCGAATTATCGGATTGAAGCAAGATTTGGGAGAGCCTGATAGTACGCAATCTTATCCCTACATTATAGAGAGGTTGTTTTCAATAAACTCACATGCATATATGACATGATAACAGAGATGCCAAAATCTACATTATAGAGAGGTTGTTTTAAATATATATACAGTAACCAAAATTTACTGTTACTTTTGCTTTGCCAAAGACCAGTTTTTTTTTGTTGCTATTTGCGATTAATAGATACCGCCTATTTTTCCCCTAAAAAAAATAGATACCGCCTATTTTTGTTTTAAAAATATATAATTATTTTTGTTTTAAAAATTAAAAAACCCTATTTTTTGGTTTGGTGTGTAATTATCAAGATTCAAGAACACACACTCTGGCTCTCTCTCTCTCCCGCTAAATTACTCTTTTTCGAATTTTGTCAAATTTCCACTCAACACAACGCCGCCACTTCCTCCGTCGAGTCTTTTATGCTCCGTTCATGAGTGTAATTCGGCTATGGAGGATCCATTAGAAGCTTATTCGGGTCTTTCTCTGCTTCAGGGGACATTCGCTTCTCTGTCCGTTCAACCTCCTCGCGATTCCGACGACACAGTCGTCTCCGCCCACAATTTCCTCAAATCCCTGGTGAGCCACCAACAAATTTCGAGTCTTTTCGGGCTTTGGATTAGATTTTTGGGTAGGAATGACTCTCGGAATTTTTTATTCATTAACCCAATTCTTGTTTTCTTTCTTTGTTTAATGTATTAGCCTGTGAAAGATCCAAATAAGCTATTAGAACAAGCAAAACTGATTCTAGAGAGCTCTATGGAAGAAGAAACCGTAGTTGAAAAGGGACGCAGACCAGGTTTAGAACGAAAGCGCGCTCCTTTCTCTTTGCTTCCTAGTTCAAGCAGGTCATATATTTCTCACTTCTCGATGTTGAACTTCTTTTGTTTTGTGAAACTGTGATGTTATGTCTTGTTATTGACACGCAGTCTCTTAATAATGCTAGTTTGGAACCTACTTTGGACATTGATAAGCTCAAAGATCCTGAAGACTTCTTCTCCGCTTTCGAAAGAATTCAAAGTATACGAACATTACATTCCATTATTGTTGTTTGATTATGAATTCTTGGTCAATTTCACTGTTAATACATATTTTTTTAATTTTTGGTAGATGCCAAAAAGGAAATTGCTAGACAGACAAGACTCCCTTTTGGAGAGTCCGATCAGGGCATTACTGCTACCTCGGCTCCACGACCCCATCGGCCTGGTATCCCAGGGTATGATGTTCAATTCAGGGGGTTTTTTAATGTCTATATTGATTGTGTATATAAATATTAGGTATACATGTATATGATGGTCTTGATTTACCCATGTCACAGGAGATCTAGGGCAGCCAAGTACAAGCATCTGTATCCTTCCTCAGCTTCTGAAGATGTGCCTGAAGAGGACTTCCGTCCCCCCAATCTCAATGCAGAACATGAAAATGCCCATGTAGATGCTACATTGGAAGGGCAGAACTTGGAAATTGTCGAATCACAACAAATGCAGCTGTTGAATGTTGCAACTCAGGAGGTTGAACTGGCTGGTAAGGGATAGTGATTGAAACTGGGACAATGAGCCCTAGAGTGATACTCTAGCTACTAACTAAAACTTTTATTGATTATTTTTTCCTGATAATGCTGGTAACACGAGTAATTCCTTACAAAAATAGTTTCAGTGACCAAGGCTGAGAATAGGGTTAACAAACTTTTGGAGGAATTGCTTGCACATGATGACAATGAACTAGATGGGGATGAAGCACTTAGTCTGTTACAAAACCGCTTGCAGCTCAAATCTCTTGACATAAAGAAATTAAACTTCCCTGAATTTGAGGATATTCAACAGATTAATTTCAAGGCTTCTGGTGGGAAATTGCCAAAGCCTCCGAATGTACTAGTGGACATACAGAATTTCTTACAGTTGACAAGGGTTAGAACTCCTTTGAAGCAAACAAAAGCAGAAAGTTCTGTTGTTACAACTGGTTCTCCAACTCCTGTGAAAAGTCCATGGGCATCATTTTCTTTGTTGAGTAAACGCATCTTGCGGTCAAATACCTCGAGTAATCCATTTTCAACTGCTGACATTGACCAATCACTACCAATAGATGCTTCTCCAACTGGAAGATTTAATCAGAGTTCTGATTCAAGGGAATTTTGTGCTGAAATGGAGCACACCAGTGTTGGTTCAGATGATGGGGACATAAACGAGAATTTAAGTCAGCCAAATACTGGCACAGATGTTCACACCAATGGACCAAATGGAATTGTGGATTTGGTGAGTTTTTATTCTTTTGTATCCATTGACCAATGTTTAGAAAGTCGTGATCTAAAATGTCACCTTCTGAGTTTTGCTACAATTAGCCGGAAGATATACAGCAGGAAGGTGTGGCCTCTCAACAGCCTGACTTAAATATGGATGACTCAGCTGTGGGAATATTGAATGATGTTCAACATCTATGTGGTATGCTTTTCGTCTTAATAAAACCTATTATTTAATTTTTTGTATATGCAGAAAGTTGAAAGCCTGCGTTATAACTCTCAGCTTACCAGGATATCTGGCTATTGCGTACTTTCCTAATACAGCCAGTGCTTTGTATCCATTTAAATACTCTTAGCTCTATTATTTTAAGTGCCTTTTAGAAGGATGAACATCATATGAGAAATGAAAGTTAGGTAGGATCGTAATTTGAGGCAGTTATTGCATAATTTCGAGTCTAAGTTTACCTATTAATTTGAAGCATAATCATGGTGATTTTGATGTGTTCACACAGCTTCTATGCTTGGAATCTGATTGTTCTTAACTGGTCTCTTTATAATTCCTTTTTTAATTATGTTTTATATGTGATATGTTTACATCTTGCCTTTGATAGATCAATCAGATCCTATGATAAGCTATGAACACGCCAGGGATGGGATCTCTAAAACTCAAGACAGTGAGCAAGAGCAAGTTCAAGACACTGCACCAGTTCAGCAAAATGAGGTTATAGGCCTTAAGTCAACTCTATACTTTAATTAAATACATAAAAGTGTTGGCAATAATTGAAGTTCTGAATACGGACTTTGTATATGCAGTATGAGGTTTCAACTCTTTTATTAATTCTTTCTCCTATCTTGTAATTTAGGCCTTTCTGTTTTTGTTGATCTGTTTTGGTAGACATTTCTGCTACATTCTTTTACGCATATGGTCATCTCTACCCTAGACTATATTGCCTGAAATTTACTAAGAGTTCCTTATGCAACAGAAAATTATGGATTCTTCTGTGGAGACAAGGAAGGAGCAAACAATGAACAAGTCACGTCCTAGCAAAGGACTCAAGAGAAAGGCTTCATCTAGAAGGCAAAGCCTTGCAGGTTTGTAGTGTTGCATCAAGCCTTCGGTTCCTTTATTTCTTAGTGTTGATTACCTTTCATGTTCTTAAATAACTTAAAAGTCGCGCTGTTGATAGTTGCTGGAACAACATGGGAGAATGGGGTAAGAAAGAGTACCAGGATCAAGTCAAGACCTCTAGAGTATTGGAAAGGAGAAAGATTTTTATATGGACGCATTCATGGGAGTGAGTTCATTTTGTTGGCTATCTATTTTGAATATACTATCATGATATATAATGCAGTTGGAGTGCTTTGGATTTGTTTTCTCCAATCTTGAGACAAATCCATTATCCAGATGTTTATACATAATCAGGCATTGTTTACTGGATATTAAATTTTGAAGAAGCTTAAACTGTCTCGAGGCACATATTACCCCGATATTGTGAAATTACCAATGGATGATTGTTTAACGCCCTAATGTGAGTAGATGAAATCAGCAATTTTGTTTATTTACATCATCTGTTGAAAAGGTCACATTTGCTTATTTCTGCTATTTTTGCCACCAAAGATAAGTTTCTACGAGGGGTGAAAACATTAGGAAATGTATGTCTTTGATGTTCAAGCACTTGATCCCTACTTGAATTTTATATTTATTTGGCTTTGAAGTTTCACTTATTGCTTTAAACAGAAAGTGTTAAGATTGATCTTTCCTAGTTTTGTTCCTTTCTTTGCAAAACCGTTTGGATTGTCATTTTCATTTTTCATTTTTCACGCTAATAGCATTGATTAATTAAACTGCCTTCTTTATGGCAGGTTTGCCTACTGTAATTGGGAAAAAGGTGAAATCATCTGCCTCTGATGAATACCAGGTGTTCTCTTATGTCAGTCCTGAATACCAGGAATTGCTCGACTTGGCCGCTCTATATTGAGACATAATCCATTGTTTATAAATTGATTGAGATATGCATGTGGAACTTGTCATCCCTCGCATGATATCTTAGAAGTCTAGAGCTCCTGATATAATCAGTTCACAAAATTAAGAGTCGTCACTCCCCAAGTTTCATATCTTACCAGTTTGCTTACAGGATGAATGCTCTGTTCCTCTCTTTTGCATTTGGTCATGAGCTGTTCTCATGATTAGCTAATCAATCTACTATGATCTCTTGTTGCTGTGTCAAGTAGTTGATAAACCCTTGTTTATGAAAATCAATGACGTGATAATTACTTTCTCATAGCATTTAATGCATGGTGGTTTGTTGAGAATGTTCAATCCTACCAAAAAGAAGCCACACGGTCCTGGCTCAGGGTTTAAGTAACAATGAGACTTCTCAAACCCTTTATATAGCCAGTGCAGAAAACAAAAATCAATGGTGTGAGACTGGTGCAAATCTGGAGTCCTTCCTTGAGCCCGAAATCCTTGCCAATGCTTTTAATGATATCAGGTGATAAGTTCCATAATGATTTTCCTCAGGCTTGGGTTGGCAAAAATGTGTTTTACCGGGTGGAAACAAGATTAGGTGTGACAATGAATCGGTCCGAGTCTCTTAAGGCTTTAGCTGGAATCCGATTGGATTTGGTGTATGTATTAACTTCAATTTAAGCAATTGTTGCTTTTTTTTCCCGTGAGCATACCCTACATTGGACTTTACATGCTGATACCTGCTAACTTTTTGACCAATAAACTTTACTTCTGTCAATGGCCTGAATGCACCGGACTTCCAAAACTTGATGCATCCAAATTAGTAGCCTCTTAGTCAATTATACAAATTAGTAAAGAAAAATGGGTTGATCCCCTTTTTTTCTCATAGGATATGTCCTTCCACTTTACATATGTAAAAGAAAACTTTGCTGCTTTCTACATCAGAATTGAAGTTTGATGTAGTCCTACAAGTAAAGTCATTTAAGAAAAGTATATTGCCTGTCAAACATAGTTGTCATTACAGTCTTTTCTATCACTCTCTTCAGAAAGTCTTGTAGCACTAATGGAAACAGTGCCTCCATTTTAGAAATTTTCATTCCCCTTCAGTCCATCTATATAAGCTTGACAAAAAGATTCAACCCAATTGGACTCAAAATTAACGGACAAGATTCATTGTTTGAGAAAATATAACACAGACAAGATCATACACCAATCGTCAAATACCAAAGTTAGGTTTGGTTCCTAAACTTCTACACACTTCAGCATCACAGAGATGGGCAAGCACTTTGGCTATTGGTTTATGATATTGTCTTTGTTTCCTACACTTTTACACACTTCGGCATCACAGAGATGGGCAGGCACTTTCCTAAACTTCTACACACTTCAACATCACAGAGATGGAAAAGCAATTTGTGGACTGAGTCAAAAAGTATGCACTTCGAAATGACATAGACTTCCCTTAAGCATGGGGGCAAGCATTCTTAAGGACTGCCTCCAAATTCAAAACCCTTAATTTCTATTGACTTGAAGGTCCATCTTGAATGATAATGTGTCTTTCAGTTTACCTGCTTGTGGATTGACTTGATCAGTCTTCTAACATGGCAACCATACATTAAAAGATTTACCCTTTTAAAGCTTCCATTTGGAACTTTGGAATGTTGAATTCAAAGTCATTGATGACTTCATTGATTAGATAAAGTCTTCGTAACTTGTATAACTTACCTATTCTCATAAGAATCAGTTTTAAAATCCATAAACCCAGTGAGACTTGAGTGACTCCATCTCTCACCTTTTGTCCTGATTTGATTATACATATTCCTTGCCTGACTTTTCCACTTATAGGGTAAACTATAAGTTTCAAGAATGGCAACCTTCCAAGCTTCTATTTGAAATGTTCAGAATCAATTAATCTTTTTTTTAATTCAATCGGATACAATTTTCATATATATATATATATAAATGATTTTCATCATCTTCATCATACTCAGTCCGATGTCCTGCAATGAAGCAGGGTCTGGGGAGGTCTGATAGTACGCAGTCTTACCCCTACAAAATAAAGAGGTTGTTTCTGGTAAACCCACATACAAATGAGACAATATAAAAATAATTTTCAAAGTACTTTTCCATATATAAATTAACAAGTGGGTATTTATTTTTCTTTTTCTTGAGTCTAAAACTCTAATATTTAAGTAGAATAAGCCAAAAAGTATCTTCTCTTGTATTTGTTATTTTCTCAAGTGGAACGTTTGTTACGGCAAGTTAGTTTGCCAAGATATTCACTTTTTCTCGTTTTCAATAAATATATATAAGTGCATAAGGCATGATTTGGAATTAATTGATGTAATGAAAAAGACAAGTGTACTATATATTATACAAGTCAACAAAAATAAGGTAGTGATGCACAGTGCTTGATTATTTAATATATAAATAGTAAATATTATTATACATTACAAAAATATAATATATGAAAGTGACGTGATGAAAATATTAATTCAACATGACTAGTTGTGTAATAAATATTATTAGACATTACAAAAATACAATATATGAAAGTTACGCAATGAAAATATTAATTTAACGTGACTAGTTATGTAAGTCATATTAACAAGAACTTAACGGTAAGTTATTTTTATTAAAAAATTAAAATTAAAATATTTTAACATTATATTTTTAAATTGAACTACTATAGTAAATAAAAATTATTATTGGATCTTCAAAGTTTTTGTAAAAATAACATGAGATTTTATTGTTAGTTCTCCGGCTGGACGTTATTGTCTCGTATGGCAAGATTCATGCCTTTAAGTTATGTTTGGCTAGATGTAAAGCTTTTTATGCAATAAAATAGAACGTAAATGATATAATATTAGAAAATTGTTGTTTGGGAGAGATGGAATGGTTCATAATGTAATATAGTGAAATGTTGTTTGGATGAAGAGTTTATAATATAATATAATGTAAAGTTGTTTATCATTTTACATTCTATCCTAAACGTCCCAAATCGGAAGTTTTTTATTTTTATTGTTTAGGATGGAATGAGATGTAATATAAAGTTCTCCTCTTTCATCTAATTCTATTCTATTTCATTATAAAACCTCCTAAAAAACGATAGAATAATATTACATTTCATTACATTTTACTATAAAGCCTTTAACCAAACAAAGCCTTAGTACTAACGAATATCTCAAATAATATCAAATCCTTCAAACTTATTATTATTTTTTCATTCATTTTTAATGCAAAAAAAAGGAATTTTGGATGTGTTAATCATGCTTAATTAGGTCATCATATTA
>JAOQMR010000005.1:2661124-2675988 GCA_027563865.1 Erythroxylum pelleterianum
GAACAAGGTTTTCTTTCCTTTCTTTATGTGCCTGCTTGCTGCAGAATTCAAGAAACTACGTGTTACTCCTTGTGGATTAACCCATTCAAGTATATTGTTTTTTCTTTTATTTTTATATCGGTTAAATCTGCAGATGTAGTCTACAATCGCACTTTCTATATAAACCAACCAATCAAGTGTTCCGGATAAACCGCTTTACGAATTCAGTTTGATTGTTATCTTTAACATGTATCAAGAACTCCATCCTTTTCCACCGTGTTAGGATGTGTGAAACTTGAAAAGCCAGTAACCATTGCTTCATAAGCATCAAGAAGTAAATTTTGGGTGTAGCAGCAAAATAGGCAAGAAGTTTTCAGTAATTCAATCTCACATTCCTGATAACATGTTAAGCATGGACCTCTCCAAACCTACTGCTCATAGTATGGAGAAATACACACTCACAGGTTTTTTGTTTCTTTCAATTTGAGAATCAATCAAAGAATGAATGTATCTAGTGGGTGGATGTTTACTTAGGTCTTAAACACTTGTAAACAACCTCTGCAAACTTCTTGTACATGTGCCTCTTCAAATACATCTTCTCGACTTTCTTCCTTCCTTCTATTCCCATTTGCAGCCGCACTGAGGGGTTCTCAAGTAGAAATTGGAGATTCTCTGCTAGAACATGACTTCCCGGCCGTCCAACAGGGTGAAGAAGGCCTGTCACATTGTGATCAACAATTTCTTTTGTGCCTCCAGAGTTAGTCCCCAGTACCTGCACGATCAAGTGGTTAAAATGCAAATGTCTTTGCTGCAGGCAACAGCAGTTTATTCTATGTTACTCAGACCGCAGAATCTTCCGCAACCAGTTAAATTTTTTTGGTCGAAAGAAAAAGGAAAGCTACTATTGAGAAGAGCAAAGAAAACACAAGCATTCAGTATATCATATACTTTGCAGTCCTGAGAAGTAATCGCATAGCTTAAGTTCCACAGATGATGATCAAACTTCACCATGAAAAGATTCGGCTAGCCATTTATTACATTTGCCAGCCACATGAAAAAAGGAGCATATAACATTTATTGCTTACCGGAAGACCGAAAGCCATTGCTTCAATGGTCACTCTACCGAATGTTTCTCCCACTCCCTGCAAAATATGTCATTCGTTATATGTGTTATTTTACACAGAAAAGATATTACAAGTTGAAAAATACAAAATAGGGCAAAAGCATAGGTCTTGTTTGTGTAAAGAATGATAAAATTAAACAAGAGGAAGTGATCAAAGAGATCAGACATATAATTTTGTTGAATCAGCTTCAACGTAATGCAGCATTAGGCCATTATCAGATGTTAAAAATGACAGAAGAACAGCTATTATGTCATTGATTCCTCAAATCATTAGGAAGATATTAGACAACTGCAACATGCTTGGGATCCTTCTCTTTCAGGCCCTGTAAAAAGAATGTGAAAGTGGAACTTTTTGTACACAACAAGCACTCCTGTTAGGATGTCGTTCAGATGGATCATATTACCTGGGAGTTTATGATATAAACATCTGCTGCAGAGTATAGAGAGGCAACACGTGTAGTTGCTGGAGTCCACATCACTGACTTTGACAAGTTCTGATTCTTGTTTAAGAAGTTCAGCATTTCTTTGACATAAAACAACTTGTTGCTTTTGGAACCAACAGAACCAATAAGAATCTTAAGATCCTGTTTCTGTGATCCTTCACTAGACATAGTTTTCCTTAAATGAATCGAGCCTTGTTTCTTAGGTTCATCAAGCCTGATGAACTCATTGGACACTCCTAATTCATTTGAAAATTTGCCGCTGTTGCTTGAATCAAGCAATAGAGATCTCAGATGATGCTTTGCAGCCAAGGTAGCCTTATCTTCACTGCTACTCACGGAAGATCTCATTTTATGAGTATGTTCGTGGTTAAACACCAGATTTGCAGATTCAAGAAGTAATAGCTGGCCCTTTCCAGGGTTTATACTACTAAGAGAGATTACAAGCATATCAGTATCTTGCAATCCCATCTCTTTTCTTACCGAATTCCGAAGTAATCGTCTTTTCTCCAGCATCGCATCAGGAGGTGATGATGGAGTATTTAATGAACATGCAATGCCAGCCACAAAAGCTAGTTCATCGTTAACAGAAAGTTGAACTATAGCAGGTGACGATCTGAGTTTTATATTCTCTTGTTCACACCAGGTTAGCCATTGCTTGGCCTGAGTCTCAGAAAGAAACACCACCATTTTCACCCGATCAATAACAACCTTAGATCGATCAAAGTATTCACGTCTATTTTCCATAATCCACCAAGCAATTTGACTTGCACCAGCTGGAAAATGATCGATATATTGATCTGGAACAAAACACATCATTTGATGGACATGCCACCATCAATATTAGCAACTTCTACAGTACATACTTGTATAGAATATATTGTTTCCCTAATTTCAGAAGCATGCTAAACATGATGTTTTCTCTATGAAGAAACGAATAAAAGTTTAAAAGTGGAGTTTAACTATCCACGATGCACATACTGCAGATCTTGTAAGTATGCTAAACATGATGTTTTCTCTATGAAGAATTGAATAAAAGTTTAAAGTGGGTTTACCTATCCACGATGCACATACTGCAGATCCTGCAATTACAAGATCTGCCTTCATAGCAGTTTTGAAGCTGAGCTCGGCTCTGTCCTCCAGTACTTTAATCCTTCTTCTAGCAAGTTCTGACATCAGGCCACCCTTCTTGCTAAGAACAACAGCAGAAACTCTAGCTCCACAACTCAAAAGCTCAGTAGCCAATTCCAGCATTGAAAGCGGGGCACCCGTCATTGACATTTCATGGAATATCAGAACAAAATTCCTTGACCACACAAACCTTGCAAAATGCCCTTTCCTATCACATGTTCCTGATCGTCTCTCAGGACTCCATCCCAAGAGTTTGTCCTCCACCGACCCAAATGGACCAACAAGCAAACCATAAGAAGAATTCTTCTGAGGAATGTCTGGTTCCTGCACCTCAACATCATTGCTTTCAACCTCTACTCTAGCCTTTTGTTTAACACGGGTTTTACTCCGAGACCTGTGCCTTGATCTCTTATTCTTCTTCCTTGAAGTCGTATCATGCTTAGAACTCACCTCACTCCCTTTCTTTGACAAAACTACATCTATTTTTTTACCATCTTCAACCTCAATTTTATGGATCCCACTAAGACCACTCGCAGGCCGTTTATCAGCAAGCAAATCACGACGTGCATTTAGCTCCCCTTCCGAAACTGTACTTCTATTTTTCCTCAAAAACCCAAGAAATTCTCCCTTGTCATAACCATGAGCCCATCTGGACTGAACATAAAACGCAAGATAAGTCCACAGAGTGATCAGAAGCAACCAGTACACTATACGGTTACTCCGAAAACACTGCAAACGACCTCCAACACTCCTCCCTTCCCTTCGAGGAGTTCGGTTAGAAAGGGACCTCCTAAATGTAGGAGAGCTCCTGGGCGTCGATCTGCCTGACAATGTGGACTTCAAGCTGCCAGCAGGCCTCAATGGAGATTGCCTAACAACATTAACATGTAAATCTCCTCTGCTGATAACATCCTCCATTTCTTTCCTCTCCTTCAACTACACAACGACAACACAAGGCACAATGCACACACTGCTCATTTGTCATAAACCATCCGAAAAAATCAGCAAAAGTAAAGCCTTCCCGCAATCTATTACTCCTACAGCAACAAGAAATCACTAAATTTTGTTAAAGACCATACAAATTAAAGATTACACACAACAAAAAGACAACAGAAAAGGGTATCCAAATTCAAGATTCTCAACAACTGCATCTCCCTTTCCCGCTCCAATAATCTTGCCACAACTAACGATAACTTCAATGCATTACTAAAAACGAACTTGGTATTATCTTAAACAAAAAAAGAAACAATCTTTCTTGAGAATTTACACAAAGACTAAAAACCAATGATGGCAATCTAGAAAAAACAACCACCGAGTCGCCGCTTAGCTCCTGGCAGCCTTCAAGCAACCAGATGGAGACGGTTGAAGCAAAAGCTATTTCAAGATAATGACAAAGAAAAGAAAAAAGTTCACAACTTTGTGTATAGAGATCGAGAGAAAGAGAGAGACTTACAAGTATACAAACTTGTTTAGAGTGAGAAAGAGCGATCAGAAGGCACAAAGTAGGAAGAGAGAGAGACAGAGTTAGACTCGGAGTTGTTGTCTGGTACAGTTCTAGACAAAGTGGTACGTGAGAGTCAAACCACCTGCCATGTGGAAATATTAATCACAAAGTAATTAGTGTTGATCCTTGACACGTGGCATTTTTGATGGCTCGGTCCTACTTGTCGGTGGCTAGTTGTGCAGTTTTTAGTTAATTATATGGTTTGGTTAACCTCAATTACTTAAAACTCTTTCTACGATTTAATTACTTATTTTAATCATAACCAATTAATCAGTTATTAATAAGTCAAACACTAATACATTAAATCACTTCACAAATAAATGTTAGAACGTTTTAGTAATATCAATGCAACTTTTACCTTGGAATTTTTTAAAATTTTACATAATAATTTACCAAAATCAATCCATGAATTACATTTTTTTAAAGTTTTAATCTGGACTTTTGGCCAAGTTCACTAAGTAATCAATTAATAAAAACACTCTACTTCCAAGTATCGTCTATGGAGTTTTTGTTGTAACAACCTCATTCAAAGCATCATTTGGTTTGCTTTGCAAGCTTCGAACCAAACTCGAACTTAAAAGTAATAAAATTCGAGCTTCAATTCAGGCTTCAGGATAGGGGGCACCCGAAGCCGGCATTCGGCCGGAGTCTGATAAGGCGGCCAAAAAAATTTCGAGCCAGACCGGACCTGCTTGCGAGTCTTGGATATAATTTAGGGAAGTATGATACATTGACAAATTTTAAGGGGGAAAAGCAGTATGAAAAAGAGTAAAGTAAGCAGAATATGCAAGCTGGGTTCATTCATTATTAACATCAAAACCAGACACCACCAATCATATAACAGCTCTGTAAAGCTTTTGTCAGTCTGTATAGATGTCCTTGTTTGATGATCAAGTAGGCAGTCCTAATGTGCAAAACAAGGAATCCCCACAAGTAAACAGAATCCTGAAAACCAGACTTATAAATTAGGTCAACCACAAATGTTAAGGAAGTTGATTTTGCATTTCCAAATACCATCTACTTGTATGAATATGGAAACTCAAGGAAGAAAGTAGCTTCTGCACAAATAATTCCTTCTCAATTTTCAACTTTTCTTAGTATATAGTCTTGGAGAAGCCTGCATTCATCTCTCACAAGCTTCACTCGAAAACCAAGCCAGAAGAAAACCTGAAATTGAGAAAAATGTGTAATCAGAATGCATTATACGGTGCTGTGTCACAAACTGATACATTAGAGAGATCTTTCATTACGGCCATACCGCACATCTAAATAAGAAACTGCTACCCGTCAAGCCACAATTTTGTTCTCAAATTGACTGCAGCATGAGCAGGCGTTCGTTACATAACTGCAATGATGAAACACACAAAAACAGTAAGCTAAGGTTGAGAAGAGAAGAGATGAACAACTCAAGTTGAAGATATTAAACAAGTAACGTCCCCCAACCACAATAGTCAAGAAAACATACTTCCTGATTCTATGATCAGTTAGAAACAAACTTATAAGCTCATCATTTTCTAAAAGGAGCACAAATTAGGCAAAAACCAACACAAACTAGGCAAAAGATAATAAGTACTCAAATTTCAGAAGAAGAATTAGTCTCTGTTGTCTTTTTTAATTCTGCATGAGGATTCAACTAAAAGCATTTTATGCACATTCTATTTCCAAGTAATATAACCAGCACACAGCTCACAACAGTTACGAGAAACAATGACTATATAGCATATGGAGACGAACTCAAGGAATTGGCAAAATTAAAGGATCCTTGGTTTTTTTTTTTGTTCTTTCTTTTTCTTGCGGTATTGTCGAGATGTACAAAACAAATGTTTTGTAGTGAAAGTAGAAAAAAACATTTCTGGAGAATAATACAATTACCTAAAATATCAAGGATTGTATTGCGGCCCAAAGCACTCCAGAACAACAGCTGGAGAACACAAAGGGCCTGAACAAAGGCCTGCACCACCACGTAATGACAGCTAAGAATTTAGCAATACCCAAACAACCTAAAAGCTTAACCTTTATATGCTTATTCAAACATTCTCCTTCTTATCTAAGTACTTGTACTTGGCTGCTTAAAATCCATCTCCGAGTATCTACAAGGACAGATGTAAACGTTAAATCTAAAATGCCCATAAGAAGTGAATAATGTCAATAGAATGCCGAAAAACTCAAGAAATTTAACTTGCCTGCGGGGTTTTTGACGTTGCCCAAATTCATCACTCACAAGTTCTGCAAAGAAGAAAAGTAATTTCACACAATCATTGAACTTTAAAAGAATCAAAAGAACTTTATTAGAGGACCTCGACTTGACAATCAGTTTAAACTATGCAGTTAGTGTAATTGAATCGTAGCGATAGTAATTATGTAATCTTTTCAACTGGACTCGCAGCAACAATGCACAACCCTAAAGTGTCATCAATACCAGTTGCATAACAAGGAAATATCATTTCCCACTAGTTCAATATACTTCTTGCCCAAAAACAACAAAAGTGAATCTCAATAAGTCAAGAAAGTTTGATTAAAGTTATGAAGGATAAAAGGGTAAAACGATGTCTAACCAGGTCTATGTGAAGGCTTCCATTCGTTATCGCCTTTATTAGCATTATTTTCTTTGCTGCAAAAGGAAACAAAAATATCAAAACCTGGCCAATTAGCAGCGCAGAGAATACATATGAGGTCTAGATAGACACTAATACAGGCACAAGGCAAAATAAACAAATTTGTTGATATAAAAGTGAATTACACAAAAATATGGCTTTTAAACCAAACATAAATTGCCTGGTCAAAAAGATAATTGACTGATAGGGGGGAGAAAACCATATCTTTAAGCTGCAGCATGAATCAACAATTATTATCCTACAGAAGTATAGCAAACATCCAATACAAAACGTCAAGTTGTCTCTCTTCTACAAATTTAAGAATGTCAAATTTTCTAGCTGAAGAGTCACACTTACAATCAAGTAATGAATGGTTACTAAATAAATGAATAAATTGATGAAAGCTACCTACAGATAAACAGCTAGATCAACTTCCCGCCCCATGCCCCACTCGCATCCCAACATGAATGACTGAATAGATGGATGCTCATGGAACAGGATAGACACAGAGTAACGAAAACAGGTGATTTGTTCCCAAAAAATAGACCATTCCCCAAACATTCGTAGCACATAGAAATGCCAACATATACTATTAATATAAATACCATGTAGGAAAGAAGTATCGAAACGGAAACAAAGAAAAGCCCACATTAGGACTAGGAATAAAGAACAAAGATATAACATTAAACATGGATGAGAATGAAGGGAATTTAATATTTAGTAATATACTTTTAAAAATGAAATACCCCAGATGAACACAAAACATTCATGCTTATGTCAAACAGAATAAATATAGCAGCCACAATTAAAATAGTGATTTGGCTTAAAAAATTACACAACCAACCTTGAAGAGCCCGTGGAAGATGTCTGTCCAGATGGCCGAGCATGATAATTACCATCAACAGTAATATAAGGTGAACAATAGGTGGCTCCTAAAGCTCCTGCAGCACCAGCCAGGACAGGTAGCCTAAACGTCACAAATGTAGTTAGTTGAATAATTAAACTTTGTAAAAAAGTTTAAAGCAAATCCCCTCCGACAAAGATTAAAAAAGGATTTGGCGGGCATGAACTTCCATTATAAATCAGTTCGTCAGGCAATTTGATTGCTTATTAATTTGGCCACAACAAAATATCACAACCATCAAACAAAACTAAAAAGCCGTACACTTTAGCAGAATTATCAGAAATAAAAATTCAGAAACTGCATTCCCCTGGAATCATTCAGCCAGTTAAATGTACAAATATGTCACCACCATAATAAGAGACAATGTCCAATTCATACTTCATACAGCTTAAAGATACAGAATGGTATACTTTACCATGTCATTTCAGAATTTCCTAAACCAAGTTGAGGATTGGCAACATATCCAGGAAATGCCATCCCAACAGCAGGAACCCCCATTCCACCAGGATGCTGGCCACCAAATTGCATTACTGCATACCCATCAATCATTAATAAGACAAATTATCCGGAAAAGAAAATCAACATGACAGCTATATCCTGACCTCCAGAAAGCCAACTGCAGACACTAGTATGCAGAGACAGAACTTAGATCATTCCAAATTTTAGTGCGACTACTTTCTTTGATTGTTGATAAAGTTGTTCAAAGCAACTGACTTTTGATTGATAAAGCTATCCAAAGCAATGGATAGTGAATACCATTCTCCAAAAATACTATACCTGGCAAGAACGCATGGGTTCCAGGGAAATTTTGGTCACCATGTCCGACACCCATATTCCCTGCAGCTCCCATAATCTGAGCCCCTCCATATAGAAAAGAACCTCTTCCGCTTGCTTGAATGCCACCTTTTCCTTTACTCACTAATGCACCCTTCGCTTTACTGAATTCCGATGCACTTTCTGCCTCTCCACTTTCATGAGAATTTGTAGATAATGGAGTTTTTGGTGGAGAAACTTGAGTTCCATTACCAGAGCGTTGGCCCGACTGCTGAGTATGAGCTTGAATAGAAGGTTGCATCCGGCTTTGATTAGGTAGCTGAACACTGTGGAGCTGTGGAGCAGCAGAGACTCTATTAACCTGGTTACTAGGTGGCACTAGTTGATAAGACATTTGCCCAGAAACAGCCACACCCTTTCCTTGCGACCTGGAATGAGATGATTGCATGGTATTGACCACTGAAGATCCAGAAAGTGGCATTTGCGAATTGTTCAGGGGTTTTCCAGCAGATTGGGAAATGGACTCATCAATATAAAGTTTGTCAAACCCAATAGGATCAGTTATGTTCTTCCCCCGCACCAGTGCACTCGATTGCTGCATGGAGAAATTTTCATCCGCACCAGAAGCATTAAGATTCCTGCTCGAACTTGCACCTTGTTCATCCCTTTTCTGAGTGAGATTGATGTCCTTGTTAGAAGAGCCAGAAGGGTAAAAGGGAGGAGAAGCTGAACTCAAGCTCGAATTCTTTTTAGCAAGAGGAACTTGATCAGGTTCTGAGTTAGATGCAGGGTGAACAACTCTCCCAGAATTACCATGAGAAGTTTTCGCAAGAAGCTTCCCAGGTTGCTTGTTTTGAGTTGGGAGTGTGTGGCCAACAATTTTTGCAGTAGGCTCATACCTTCTAGGCCCTCTCCCTCTCACACCTTTTGGTTGAATATGATTACTGCCATTGCTAAGTTCTTTAGATCTGTTCCTTCCCCCATAACCACGGGTAGGACCTTGATTTTTACCTCCACGAGATCGATACTGACCTTTAGAATTTCTCCTCCCCTGAGTTTTTTGAAAACAAAATTGTACGAAGCAGATTTCAGAAAGAAAATAAGAAAGAATATAGCACTCTGAAAACAAAATTATTGCAGACAAAATTATCACCTGTTCATAATGCCTTTCCTGCAAAGTCATCTCCTCAAACTTGTCATGCCCCCACTTCTTGTCATCTTTTGATTCCCACAACCTCCTTCCTCCATATGTTCTCCTGCACCAAGGGGAAAGATATAGTACATTCACTTCTTATTATGTCTTACATGACAAGTACAAAATAGTAAAATGTATGGAAACAAAAACCTTCTCTTAATGAAACAAAGAAAATTACTTCGGGTTGAAGTATTTGTGATGGACACGTATTAGTACAGTAGAGAAATTACAGTCTTTCTATAAACACAGACCTAGCGAAGACCAAGAAATTTGTCCAAATGATTTAGTCTTTCTAACTATCATAACCATGCAAAAGAGGCAAATAAGAAATTTCTAGGTGGAAAACCAATTAATTAATGACAGAAACAAGAAAAACAATATCAAATCTAACTTCTTGAATCCAAAAGCCCTTCTAAAGTCATCATACCTGTGTCTACCACCAGCATTATCCCTAAACCTATCATCATGCATATAAAAAGCCCCAGCAGTGGGCACAGCAAACGGTTCGTTTTCCTTCTTCCCCTCTTCTTCTTCTCCACCCTCCACGGTACCCTGTCCCTCCATCCCGTCCCCTGCGTTCATGCTCTCTACATCGGTCACCTTCTCCGTATCCCTACCACCGCCAACCCCACCCTCACCTCCACCTTTTACTCCCTCAAAAGCATCAACATCTCCCTCATCATAAACCTCTTCCTCCTCATCTTCTTCTTCATCCTCATATATCTCTTCTTCTTCTCCTTCATCATCATCATCATAATCAGCAGCCCCGCCCTGACCATCAGATTCATCAGAGTGAATGGGAGGCCTCCGATCCACTCTAACCTTCTCCTCGGCTTCTCCTTCCTCATCATCACTCGCTGCCTCTCTCCTCCGCCTTACCAGTAACCCCTTTTCCTCCTCGGGATCACTATCATATTCAACCTCTTCTTCACCAACCTTAGCCATTCCCACAAAACCCTAAGATCAAAACTCCAAACTCCTACACTAAGCAAAAACAACGATTCCCCAAAATTAAGAACAACTAAACCACTCAAAAGATTCAAACTCAAAAGATTAAAAAAAAAAAACCGTAAAAGCGAAAACTTCCTTGCAAGTCAACCGAAACAATGGAGATAAACCCTCGGGAGTCTCGAATTCACTCGCTTGCCAAAACCTCAAGCAGCCTAAATTCAAAGGAAATTTAGGGTTTTACAGGGTTTCGAATCGGGATTTGGCAATTTATGTGAACCCTAGAATTTGAGAAGAAGCGTGAGATGCAGAGATTTTCCTCTATTTTGGAAAAAGGGCCGGAGTGTAAAAAATATATAGTATTGTAAGGTATGTCCAGTTTAGGGATTTTGAAAAAATAGCAAGGGTAATTTGGGAACGGAGAAAGTATTTAGGAGTTCGTGATTGGCCAGCGTGTTTGCTCGGCCAGATTCTAACACGTAGAAGTCACATGAAGTGGCCTGTTTTAACTTTATCCAAATCCAATCTAAGCTTTGAAAAGAAGTGAATCTATTGAATCTGCCACGTCAGTTTTTGGACGTCAAAAATAATTTAAGAAAATCACCATACTAATTTATTTTCCAGTTTTCTAATTAATAAAATAACTAGTTACAATTAATTGAAAATTTAATCAATCATTAAAAAATCGAACCAACTCTCTCGACCGGTTCAACAATAAAAATCTTAAATAATTCAATTTTTATTTAATTTTTAATTTTTTATTTAATAAATTTTGTTGTTAAACTCGGTTGATTTTTATTAATTAATCAATTTATTTTTATTAATTAATAAGTTTTTATAAACTAAAATAAAATTTAATTGATTTTTATTTAACAATCACTTTTTTCAATTAAACTTTAAATTTATTCAGTAAGGACAATCTTTTTCAATCATATTTTAAATTTTTTATTTTATTCAATCTTTAATTGCTTTTATGACACTACAATACCCATTTAACTTTTTAAACCTTAAAATTTCTGTTTTATCAGTTTAACTTTCGATCTGATTTTTAAAATGTTAAAATTAATAGTAAAATTTACTACAAAATTTTAAAATTGTACATGTAAACATAAATTCGTAATAGTAAAATTAGGTAGGACGGTTAGAAATGAAATAGAATGAAATGTAATATTATTCTATCGTTTGAGACAAGAGTTTTACAATAGAATAGAATGAAATAAAAGAGGGTTCATATTATATCATATTTCATCATAAACCGTAAAGATAAGTTGCCTTCGATTTGGAAGGTTTATGATAAAATGTAAAATGATAAATATGTACGACCTAATATACCCTCAATAATTTTTTATAATATCAATTATACCGTCGATCGTAATAACACGTAGCAAGACAATACATCTTATTCTATCAAGGTTAAAATATTTATACATTATTATTATACATACATTACTTTCTGTTCTAATTATCTTATAAACAACATTTAACTATATTACATTATGAACCGTTTTATCTTTTACAAACAACAAATTTCTAATATGACATCTATTTACATTTCATTATATTATAAACCAACAAAAAACCAACTAAACGTAACCTAAATGTCAAACCAAAATAAATTATGTAAAAATATTTTTGTTGGGGTAGATTATTGTATCAATATATTAGATGTGTATAATTACATGATATGTCATTAATGTTAGTTCATATTATCCTATATTTTAGAGAATCATGCAGACAAAAATTTTATGTTGGAATTAATTTATAAATTAAATAAAATTAATTTAATAATTATAATGAAATAGGTTTATTCTAAATAAATTTACTCGCTTCGATTGAATTTATTTAACTTACTTTTTCATAAATATTAATAAGTTTATTATGATGTTGATTTTTAAAATTAATAATGATTTGAAGTATCTTAAATTTTTAAAACATCTTTAAATTTGATAAAATTTTGTGAAACTTCTATCTCTCATTAAAATAAATATAATATTTCTATCGATAAAATTAAGAGTATTTTACAATATTAATTTAAAATTTACTTATCGCACGTTATTATCAAATTCTTTTATTTAAAGTTTTCTGTAATTTATAAAGTTAATTAATTTATTAGAAGAAAATCCATCATAAAACAATTTTTTAGGTAAAATAATTACATTTACCTAAAAAAATTTAATTTATTAGAGTGAATATATACTTATCTCCTTGTAGTGATCTCTTAATTGGTTGATCCCCCAAAGGATTCTTTCCTGTTTCTATACCTGACGTGACTGCAAAACTGCTATACATGGAAGGAGATGCGTGTGTATTTTTACCTGCTAATGTAAAATGCAGCTTGCATGGAGGATTACCAGTTTCAGTCACTCAATCCAACTTCTATACAGTCATGCTTAGCATGAAGATTACAGTGTTTAACTAATTGGTAATCGTGATCTCAGAAATTAAAATTTTATAAATAGATTATATTATCTTCTTTTTTTTACTAACTTATTATTCTAAAATTCAAAATTTTGTTGTATTAGTTATATTTAATAAAAATAAAATTGTTTTAATTAGACAGTTTTTTAACATTAAACGAATACAATTGTTTTATTAAAATTTAATAAAGTTGTATCGTTCCATTTAACTTATTTTTAAAATTTGAGTCTAATTTTAAATTTGATCAATTTAGATTTAATACATTGATTTGAAATTGACATATTTTAAATTTAAATTTTAGGATAATAAATTATAAGGTCATTGACTAGGTCGCTAGGCACATTTGGCGGAAAAAATAGCCCGTTGACACAATTTCGGTGGGCAAAACAATTCGTTGGCATGGTTGTTAGATACCTTCGGTGGGAAAAAAGCCTGTTGGGCACCTTCGATAGGAAAAACAGCTCGTTGACACAGTTTTGGTGAGCAAAATAGTCTGTTAGCACAATCGCTAGGCATGTTCGGTGAGAAAAACAACTCGTTGGGCACTTTCAATGGGAAAAATAGCCCGTTGACACATCTTCGGTGGGCAAAACAATCCGTTGGCACAGTCGTTAGGTGCCTTCGTTGGGAAAAATAACCTATTAACATAATTTTGGTGGGCAAAACATCTCGTTAGCATGGTAACTAGACACTTTCGGTAGAAAAAATAGCCCATTAGTGCGCTTTAGTAGACAAAACAGCTTGTTGATATGGTCATTAGACAGTTTTGGTGAAAAAAAACAGCTTTTTACATATAATTCCCTTTTATTTTTACATTCCTTTTTAACATAAAAAAAACTCTATTTAATTCTTAACATCTCCTTCTTATATTGAAATGTATAATAACATTTTAATTTGTCAAGGACATGCAAAACATTAGAATCGATTCTTATCATACCTAGTAAAAATCTCGCTGAGATGTGATATTTAAGAAGATTTAGTAATACGCAGTCTTACCTCTAACTAGTATATAAATTGTTTCCAAATATCCCGTATGAATGAATGAAAATGAAAATAAAAATAATAAAAATAAAATAAAATATTTAGAATAAATTAAATTATAATTCTAAAATAACAATAATAGGAAAATAAAATAATAATAATAATAACAATAATAATAATAATATAAGTAAATTTTAAATAATAATTAATAAATTTCATTATTATTCGTAATTTCTTTTTTTTAATGTTCCCTTATAAATTTCTAACATTAATAATAAAGCGCCACAAGTAACGTATAAATCCTATATAAACTCCTACTTGTTCATGAAATGCTTATCATTCCCGCAAAGGAGAAGGAGACATAGACATGGAAGGAGAAAGAGTAAGAGCTCTAATGGCGGTCTGTGCGGTCGTGTTGTTATTGACAGGGCAAGCGACAGCAGAACCCTTCGGTGAATGCTACGCCAATTGCTTACTCCATTGTGCCATTTCAACTGCCAAAACATCTCTCATTGGATGTCCATTTAAGTGCCTGAAGGACTGTATCTTCAGCTCCAGTTCCCTTCTCGATGGCTTCGGTGTTCGACATTCCAGAGTCCACAACACCTGCACTCTTCAATGCGCTTACCCTAACTGCACGAGCATGACTTCCATGGACAACCCACGTACTGTTTTCTTTCTCTCTTTCTTTCTTTTTTTCTTTCTCAAACACAAAGTAATGCATAGATTTGACTCTTCTTCCATAACTTTTTCTCAGGAGAGATGGAGGTTGCTAGCTGCGTGAACAACTGTGGTATGTTAGAAACTGATTCAAAAGTTAGCACTACTTTATTGGAGCACGTTTATTTAATGGGTCTTAGTTGTTATTATGTT
>JAOQMR010000005.1:2676063-2700030 GCA_027563865.1 Erythroxylum pelleterianum
CAATTCCTTGAGGGAACCGGCGTTGTTTACACTGACAGCCAAGTACTTGTCCAAGCATTATCTTCTTCCAAGGTGGATTTTTCTGCTTATGGTTTAATTATCCAGAACTGCAAGTTATTACTTGATGCTAGGCCTAATATTGAAGTCAAATGGATTACAAGACATTTTAATCGGGCCGCTCATTCTCTTGCTCGTGGTTCCATTTGTTTTTCCCGTTATGTAATTTGGGAAACGATTCCGGATGTAATCTCATCCTTTTATCTTTATCAATGATATTGGCTCTTTGCCTTTCAAAAAAAAAAAAGATGGTCAACTCATCTCCATGAGAAGTTACAGAAGAAAAGAAGATGATGATGATGTAGTCACCGTAGCCGAAGACCTAGTTTCGTGTGTTAGTCTTTGCCAGATAATTAATATGAAATAGTAAAGTGAAAAATAAATTTTAAGTTAATTATATTGGACTTTTTTTTAATTTTAGTATAAATTTTTAAAAAATAATTTTAATATTATGTCAAGACTAAACAACAACAATCCTGTAAAATTGTCATAAAGTGATGTCGGAGGAGGTCCAATAAGGCAGTAATAAACAGGATTAAAACTATATTTGGTTGACGTTATATTATTTCATTATTCGAGACGATAGTTTATTATAGAATGGAATAAAATAAAATGAGATGAAAGAGGAGGGTTTCATATATATCTCATTCTATTCTAAACGGTAAAAATGAGAAACTTTCAATTTAAGGGGTTTAGAATAGAATGTTAAATGATAAACAATATTTCACTATATTACATTATAAACTCATATTCTAAACAACATTTTACTATATTACACTATGAACCCTTCCATCCCTTCTAAACGTCAATTTTCTAACGTTACATTCGTTTACATTTCTATTTCATTATAAATCATTTTATTTCATTAAAAAAATCTCACATCTTACTAAACATAACCTAATAGATAAATTATTTTTAAATGATTCACTAAAATTTCTTCCCTATAATAAATTAAATTTAATTCAGTTTGGTTTAAATTTAATTTAATTAAATGAGTCAAGTTTAATTTAAAAAAATGATTCTGTTGAATTTTAAATAGAATATATTAGAATTGACAATATTTTAAATCTGAATTTATTCGAATAATTCAAATTTTTCTTTACAATTTCTAAAATATCATCATTTTATTTGTAAATTTTAAAAATGTCATAAAAGCAACACTGGAAGTCTAATAAGGCAGTAATACATATCCTTAATCCTAATTAAGGCTATATTTGGTTTGCAGCTTGTTAATAAAATGAGATGGAATGTAATATTATTCCACCATTTAGGACGAAAGTTTATAATATAATGGAATGAGACGGAAGGGAAGGGTTTTATATTAAATCTCATTTCATTCGAAAAAGTAAAAATGAGAAACTTTCAATTTAGGAGGTTTAGGATGGAATGCAAAATGATAAACAACTTTTTACTATATTATATTATAAACTCTTCTTCTAAACAATATTTCACTATATTACATTATGAACCTTTCCGTCACTCTCAAGCAATAATTTTATAATATTACATTCATTTATATTCTATTCCATTATAAATTATTTTATTCAATTCTATTCCATGACTTACAAGCATAACCTAATAGTTTAATTTTAAAAAAGTGATCCGGTTGAATTATAAATAAAATAAATTAGAATTGACAATATTTTACATCTGAATTTATTCGAATAATTCAAAATTCTCTTTACAATTCCTAAAAGATCATCATTTTATGTGTAAATTTTTAAAATTTAAAATTAAAATAATATTATAAAAAATTAAAAATTAAAAATAAATAAGATTATTTTCAAACTAAAACTAGTCTTACGCAATTATCATCAAACCTAATTAAAATTGTTAAAATATAAATATAAAGTAATAGTATATAAATTATTTATAAAGGTACTTTAGTTACTGTCCGATGATAAGACGGGGTGATGATTAAATCCATCGCATTGCTTAAAGTGCAAAACAGTGGAATACAGCTGGCCTTAGCTTTAAAATAGAAATTGAAAAATAAGAAAATCTAATAATACACATATTTCTATGTTAAAAATAAATAAAATAATTTTATAATTATTTTTTTTGTGTGATCATTATTCATTATTATAAATATATTTTTTAATAAAATAAAATTTTAACTCTTCCACTATCTTCACATAAATCTCCCAATTCTCATTCCCACAAAGAGGAATAGTACAAGTGAAGTGAGACTGAGAGACCAAGAAAATGGTAGGAGAAAGAGTGAGAGCTCTAATGGTGGTTGGTGTGGTGGTGATGGGGTTGTTGACGGGGCAGGCCACCGCAGAGTCTTTCAGTGACTGTTACAAAACTTGCGTACTTCTATGTGCCATTTCCTCAACCAATTCTGTTGCTTCATGTGCCTTCAAGTGCCTGAAAGATTGTATCTTTAACTCCAGTTCTCTCCTGGATAGCTTCGGTGTTCAGAAAACCAGTGTCCACAACCTCTGCACCGTTCAGTGCGCTTATCCTACTTGCACAAGCGTCACTTCCAGGGACAACCCACGTACTGTTCTCCTTTACTCTCTCTCCTTCTCAATACCAATCATATGAATACCTCGAGCTCGAATTGTATGTATCTGTGTATGTGTTTGTCAGTGTTAACTCGTGATTTCATCTTCTACTTTTGCCTTTTTCAGGTGAGAAGGAAGTGGCAAGCTGCGTGAACAGCTGCGGTAGAGGATGTTCCAAGAAGAAGACCAACTCACCGTGAGGAGTTACAAGAAAAAACATGATTTGTGTACTCAGAGAGGCCTGCCTAGATTTGTTTGTGTACTCTTTTAACAGAATATATGAAATAAAGTTAGATAAAAGTCTGGTTTTACGTGTTTCGTCTTTGTTCCTTTTGGAGACCATCACGATGATTCAAAAGGGTCACGAGCTTTCATGCTAGAGTTAGGTTCAACAAGCACTCACTAAGTGGGTTATACTAATCACAACATCCATTATAGAGCTCTTCCACTTGGCACGCAAAGCTCAAAAGCTTCCATTAGCGTGTAGCAATGCAAGCACTCAAAAGTCCAAAAACAAATAGTGGGTTATACAGGAGAAATGGAGAAAGTGGGGGTCACCTGTTGTTGTCTTTTACTTTATATTAGTCATCGAATAGAATCAAACACTCAATGGCAATACATTCTCTTTGTAAGTATTCAAAATCAAGGAACTGGAGAAGATGCATGATAGCACTATTTCAAGTAGATTGGTGTAGCAAAAGAGATTATGTTTAAACAATCTCACCGAAGTTCAGGATCTTCTGTTATACAACTTTTCGGTTTGTGTTGTTCACACGAGACGTTCAAAGCCACAATCTCATCTAAATCTGCTCATAAGCTGAGGAACGAAGAGATCAGTCAGCAGCTACCATCCATCACCTATACAGTACTAATAAGGGTGAATAAATGAACAGGAAACTTAGTATTTAGACTCAATGGAACATTCTCATGGACGGAATGAACCTGCCGACAAAATTCAGTGCATACATAACGACAAATCTACTACTAGCAGGTTAATGTTTTCTGGTGATGCATTTAACAGGGGATGATATTAGAATCAAGTATCCTTAAAATGTTCAAAATGTAACATCGTTGATTCAACCATATAGCCCAGATAAAGGGCCTGCACTGAGATATTGTTGAACATGCATTGCTTCAAGGAGCTGTGAATTATACAGTCCAAACTCAGGTGTAACATGGAACAGGAGATGGTCCAACTTGGCTTTACTCTGCCACAAAAGACCTAAGAAAGGCTAGAAAGATGAGATTATTGTTCCTCCACAAAGACGAAGACGGTTGTTCAGGATAAGGACTCTGAACTTCACTTCTCAGAAGCCTTGGGTGAATTCTCTGGAGTCTTCAGAACTGTGTCTGTCTTACCTTTATGTGCCATGATAACTGCACGAAACTCTTCCACTATAGAGCCATCCTTGAACTTCAGCGCATATGTTGAAAGACTGTCCTTGCTTTCAGCAGCACAGTTCATGCAGGCAAAAGTAATACCTCGCTTGTCCATATTTGTGAGCTTCATGTCAGGGTATAGGCTTGCATTAAGAATCAACCTGTAATTACCCCTGCATCTCATAAGAAGTCTGGCTCTTTCTATCTCTGTAGTAGAGATATTCACTTTGACTTCTCCCTTTCCGCGTTCCTTCCAGGCACCATCAAGATACTCAAACAACACAGAATCAGCTGCGAAAACCACCTTCTCATTCTCTTCCCCTGTCTCAACTGGAACCTCCTGCAACGATGGGAAACTGCTTCCTTCACTCCTTGAGACATTAGATGAACTTGTGCTAAAAAGTGAAGAACTTCCATTATTTGAGAGACTGAAACCAAAGCTAGGCTGGTCACTCTTTTGCCCAAATATAGAACTAGTTGTGGTACTGAATGCCGACCCATCCTTAAATGACCCAAATGTGAATGTAGAAGTAGAAAAGCCAGTTCCAGCAAGCCCTGTAAAAGCATTTTGGGTACTTGAAAGTTGTTGGAATGAACTCAAAGGGGCGCCTTCAGTACTGGGATCTACATTTTCATTAGTATTATCTTTCTTATCTTCACTTTCTGCCTTGTCACCTTCAGTTTTTTCATTTTCAATCTTATCACCTGTATCTTTTGTAGTTTCCACCTTGGTTTCAGTAGCCACATCAGCTGTATCATTCTCCTTGTTCTCAGCATTCAAATTATGTGTAGCAGTTTCTGCCAATGATTTCACATTCTCAGTTTCTGAGTGCTTTAAATTGTTACCTTCACCTTTTTCGAGTACCTCAGATGTGTCTTTCTCAATGTCTTCAGAAATGTTTGCATCACTAGCACCTATATCATCAGCTGTTACTGCAATGGTAGGACAGTTTGGTTCGGAAGGTGCACGATCATTGGGATTCTCACCTCCATCCTTTTCAACTTCCTCCGATCTACCTTCCTCCGTGTCTTCAGAAACTTTCTTGCCACTAGCAACTGTCTGATCATTTGTTACTGCTGCAGTAGCCACTGTTGGTCCAGAAGGAGGTACCAAGCGAATCCCAGCAAATGGATTGGCTGCAGGAGTTGATGACGTTTGACTACGACGAACTTTTACAATTCTTCTGCTTGCAAGTACCTCATCACTAGCCCTCTTGAAAGTGCCAGTCTCTTGTTCAACTGAATCTTCATCATCATCAAGACCGGGGTTATCTTTTGAGATCTCCCTTCCAGCGGCTCTCTTTTTTGAAGGCGGTACAGTATTTTCAGCATCCCCCATTTTCCACAACTAGTGAACTTACAATCTATAAATTGTTGTCAAACAACACTCGAAAGGTTGTTATCTGCAAATCAAGACAGATGCCAGTTAGCAGAGTGCAAAAATGTGCTCATCTTCTGATACAACAGGTTTGCCTAATAAGCATAAGTTTTAACGCCAACAACTCCTCAACTTCCAACATATAACAAAACACAAATCATCTATCTGCGAAAAGCAACACATCAAGAATGTCATAAGGGCTTCTGAAGAAAAATTACAGCTCTCACTCACATACAAGTTCTCACACATTTGTTTTTCAAAAAAAATCTACATAAGAAGCTAAAATTTAATAATCTACAGAAGACTCCCTTTCAAGATAGAGTACACATCATAGTCACTCCGAGTAATTCCCACAATAATTCACTTAATGCGCTATCAAATCTTAAGAAATGGAAAAATCAGCCAGAAAATAAGTTCTGCCTTAGTTAATTATCCTACCCAGTAATGTATACTATCAGCACAAACCTTCAGAAAGCAACCTTTTAGCTAAAAAAACCACACAGTACTTAAAACAAAAACCCCAAAAGTTGAAGAGTCACCACACAATCTCACACAACCCAAGAGCCATCCAGCACATTACTCTAGCACTAAGAAGAATCTGACACCCTCTAGATACCAATACATCCATGGTCATTTCAACATCAATTAACAAATGTTAGAAAGTAAAACCAAGGAGAAAGATTTAATCACTAACAAGGCTGCTTCTATATTAATATTACAGAGAGTAGAAAAATAAGTTAATTCCAAAAGAGAACAATGAATAACTAATTAAAAAACGAAGTGCACTACACAAAAAGAACCCGTAAAAACTCAAACGTTACCATACGGGTCAGAAAAAAAAAATCAAGGAAAAAAAACCATCTCCTAGAATCTGAAAAAAAAGGTTCTCACTTTATAGCATTTCCTTTTGATGTTCTTCCAAAGTCTTAACAAATAAGTAAGAGTTGGCAGAAACCCAAATAACCAAGCTAGAAAAGCCAGCAAATTGCAAAGCAGAACAACAGACTATGAAATGAAACCCCAAAATACATGTTTAGGAGAAGAAAGTAAAGCCAGAGAATAAGATAAGGATTGAAGAAAATAAAAGTGTGAATTTGGACTTACCAGGAGTGAAGTAAAACCCTAGAGAGATTGAATTGAGAGATCCAAAAATGAAGAGTGCTTGTGACCTATGAGGGTTAGGTTGAGGGTGCAGGGGGGCTTATAGAAATGGCAATCGACTAAGAATTTGGTACCTCGGGGTTCGTCGGCTATATTGGAGGGCCATATTCGTCATTTGAGTTGAGTTTTTGGCAATCTGTGTAATTATTTCGTAGAATATGCGAGAATTCGAAGGTATTCCATTACACGTGTACAGAGAAAATCGTTGGTCTTTTTTTTCACGCTTAAAATGCTTTTAGGCTCAGGTCGATTAAATCTCCTGTTTCGATTACGGTGTTTCTCTCGTATGTAAGAGGTTTAGTCTATGACTAATTGGACTTATATTAATAAATTTTTGTTTGTTGAATTTTCTCTGTAGAATTGTTCTGAAAAGAATTTTTTTAAAAAGCTGGTTGACTGTTATTTAAAAAAGAGTTTTTTTTAAAAAGAGTTTTTTAAAAATAACTTTATACAGTAAACTTTTTGACAACATAAAAATAAAAAATATTTTTAATTTTAACTATATTGTATTTTGTAATAAAATTATTTATAGATATAAAAATATTTAAAGTATATTAAACAATATGCAATACCTAATATATTAATTATTATATATTTTTAAGCTATATAAAACATAATTGAAAATATATCTAACCAAATCTTTTATATAGATTATAACATAAGTAAACTAATATCAAAAATAAATATTAAAAATATAAAAAAGTCAAATAAAATTATATAAATCTCAAAATAAATATCTAAGTTAAGTAAATAGTTAAATACATAATAAACGAAAAGATAATTGTAAGTATTGTAAGAATTATGTGTAAAACGTAAGAATAAAGGAATTAAAAATAGACTTATTAAGGCGTTTGTTTAAGAAGTTTCAAATTTGAACTTCTTAAAAAAGCTATATTTTGGTTGCCAAAAAAGGCATATATATTAAAGAAGTACTTTTTAATTTTATAACCAAACACTCAATTAATGGAATAGAGTTGAAACATAATAACTGAAACAGAGGATTTGATGTGGCCCAATACAAGTGGCACATCAATCCGGCCGGCTCACATAGATTAATGAGGCTTTTATTCGAATTTGAGATTATAAGTTAATTTGAAATTCAATTCAAATGATTTGAGTCTTAATTTTTAAAATAATGTTATTTTAGTTTAATTTATAATAATGTCATTCTAATTTTTAAAAATAAAAATAAAAATAAAAATAAAAAATATTATTTCAAAAAGTTAAATTTAAATTTTATTAAAAGTAAAAAAAAAAGTCAATTTACCATTACACAAGACTCCCCGTTTTGTGGAGGTCTAATGAGGATCATAATGTACCTAGTCTTCCCTTTGTATCTTTATAAAGAGATTGTTTCTGTAACTTGAACCTATAACTTTATGAACTAGTACAGTTCCTTTTAATTCTTAAATCTTATTAACAAGACTTAATTATAAAATTAGTGTTTTAAACGATGATTTTCAATTGAAATTTAATTAAAATTTATTTTTATGAAAACTAAGGAATATGAAATTTTAAGAGCAAATTTATCCTATCATTTAACAATTAATTGTAGAAATATTACCATTATAAATTATTTAAAAATATAAATATTTTGAAAATAAAAGAACGTCCTTCTTAAAGGTTTACTAATTAATTTAACCAAAATTGTCATTTAATAATATTTAAATACTAACCAGTTTTGAATTAAGTTCTAAAGAAAATTTCTAAAAAGGTTCAAAATTCGATATATGAATATGTTCGAAACTTGAACGGACTCAAGATCAAGCTCAAACGTACCATTTTTTTTTTTTAGGTTCAAGTCTAAACTTGATTCAGTCCAACTTGGTCTATCGCCACTCTTGCTAGATTATAGTAATGTATGAGAGAACCTGTGGAGTCAACCATAACTAAACATCAGTTGGGATGCAGGCTCCAAAACTACATCTTAGATATCATAAAACAGTGAAAACAAGAAAGCCCATCAAGGGATTATGATCATATAGGTGAAAGATAAGTTTACAAAAGACCAAAGGTACATATGGAGGGTAAAAGAGAGAAAGAAAAGTGATGGTATCATACTTGTAGATTCAATTTCCTACACTCACAATGGCACAAGTAACTAAACGGCCTTTAAAGAATTTGCTAAACCAACACAAAGGAGTAAAACTAAAACTAGAGTTCCTTCTCCAAATCTATATTTTGCTCCATGAGACAAAAATTAAAAGTTAATTTTTGAGGGGCTGCCCAGCCACGCCATATGGAAAAGACAATCAGTCCCTTCTAGCCTCCAACCTGAAACCAAGCCTGAGAATTATCAGAAAAAGTATGGTATCATATACGAAGACCACATTATTTGACTGAACTCAGCAAAATCTTATCATCATTTGTTTACTATAATCAATGACCACGTCCGATAACATAAAAGAAAAAAAAAACAATCATCACGGTACTCCACGAACACAACAAACTGTCAACCTTATTGTAACCAGAATCCAAGTCAATCTGCAAGCTTACAGCTAACTTTGGTAAACCTAATATAGAAACTTGAAGACAAAGACTGTATGGCTTCATACACAAGATGTCACTGAAGAAAGCCCCTATAGATTTTCATTTAACTGGTCATAAGTCCTTGCACATTTGGTCTCCCTTCTTCTTGTGCTTCATTTTATGATTGCAAAACTAGAGTTGCTTCAAATGATACACTATTCAAAGTGTTTCACTTTCACATGCCAATTTGCATATGTATCAAATGTAAGTATACTTTTCTCACCTTGTATACCGAACTAACGCAGCTGGAACTGATTGTCATTAAGAAGAATTGTGACGTGGTGTAAGCACTGCAAACAAAAAGCCGACAAAAAAGACATAAGAACAAAATTCACACATCAGCTCAATTGTTGGACAAAGTAAAAAAAGTGGGGGAAGAAGTTCTAAATATCATAAGCAGCTCTCTAATATAACCAAAACAATGGCAGAACATAAACAAAAGCAATAACTTAAAATCAATTTGATGTCAATGCAAATCTACCAATATGAAGTAAATAATGAGAAGTTCAAATGATTTCTGGCAAACAGGTAACACAAAGAAAATGAGCTCTTAAGACTGAAATAGTATTCTCGAAATGAATCAATTACATGTGCAAAAATTTTCTTAAATGCATGAATTTAAAAGTTTTAGTTAGGCACTAGAAAATTTAGCTCCTCAGTGCTGCGTTCAACAGAATAAATCCAACAAAAATGCTACATTCCTTTTATGCTGTTATAGAAATTATTTAGGGAATAAGGTTTAAAAAGAAGGCTAAACTCACTTCTCGATATATACTCCATATCTTATGTTAGATGCATACATATCATTTTGGAAACAGAAAATTAGATTTGGAAGCATAGTTTTAAAAAGGTATATCTTTAGTTAGACCTATAGTTTTGTGTTGGCAGGGAATAGAAAGGTAGTGGACAAACAGTTTCTTGTCAAAAGCAATTCGTGAAAATGGGAGTTAGGAATGGCACTGTTAGATCAATTAATCACCAGAGAAAAAATTTGGATTTTCATACTGCCCCAACCAACTGCTTTTTAGGCTGAGTGGGTTCCTTCATTATTCGTACCCCACTCTTCCTCAGCCTCGTTTCCATTAACGAGTACAGCACCATCCGTTGAATCAGCATCCACCACAACTGCTTCCTCTTGGCTCCCTTCTTCCCCATTCTGATCTTCTACATTCTGTTCATCTCCATCCTGATCAGAAGTCTGCTATACAAAAACAAGGATAACGAATATAAATAAGATAAAAAGTCACAAAGCTGGACAGCAACATCAACAGCAATAACTACATAGCAATAGCTCAACAAATTTTAATGAAAATCAGGATCAATAATTTGTGGTGCACAAGATAAAACAGAGTACAGCATAATCAAAGTACTAAAGCTTCTAAATTCTGAAGAATGTATTCACTATGTGAAATTTCAAAATATTCAGTAGTGAGCATGTTATGACCCGCAACTACATAAAGCAAAATTAATCAAATGTTCAGCCACATGGACTGAATAAGCATTTATTAATGAAGCACAAACTTAATAATCATAAACACAATACAAAATACACATAGATAATACCTCGTGAACAAAGTCTCCATTCTCAAGGTGTTCCTCCTCTTCTATTTGCATATTTGTGAATGCTTCCACAAATGTCATTCGAGGTTTATCAGCATGTTTTACATAGTCCTCTGCAGGAGGATAAGTGGTCCTGCAGAAGCAATCACCGTTAAGAAATTAATTATATTCTCCTAGAATCATGCACAGAAAATATTTCCATTGTCAGGTTATGTGCCCACCACCCAGATTGCAAGACTTAGGATATGACAGTATATAGCAACAGTTTTCTTTTTTGATAAAGAATGAACAGATTAATCAATAGGTTGCACAAAGATTAATTAATAGGTTGCACAAATGAATTCTAGGGGAATTATTAATGCTCCTCAGAAGAAAAATAGTCCTAAAAATGCCCACTTGTATTTGTCCATGCATAAGATTTAGTCTGAAGATTCCAGCAAGAGTGCAAGATGACAAGTCTTGTAGGATTACCGTGTTTCTGCAACTTTAGACTCGAGGGATAGAGCTATTTGCCAATCATCAAACATATTTGCATACTCTTCAGGATCTGCTAAAGATTCTGCAGCCTTTGGGTTAACCTGTTAAACAAAGTAAGTGCAACATTCTAAGCAACATGAGTCAGAAAATAAGAAATGGGCCATTCTTCCCTGAACTGGTGATTGCAGTAAAAGATGAATAAATGAAGAAATCTTTTCATTTGCGATGAATACATCATAATTTGACTTCAAGTTCTTGTGCAGATATTTGAGCTAGATGGAAATCTTTCTAAGAGACTGATGAAGCATACCAATAGAGAAAAAGCAGGGGAGGGAAAGATTAAATTGTTAAACAAAGTAATATTCTGCACAACACGAGTCAAAAAAGTTAACAAATGGGGCTTTCTCCCCTGAATTGGTACTCACAGTATACAGGTGCCAAAAGATGATTAAATAAAGTCGTCTTTGCATATTCAATCTGATATATCATAATTTGACTTCAGTTTTTTTTTTGGCAGATATTGAGCTAGCAGGAAATCATAATTGACAGTCAAATCCAAGCGACTGATAAAGCACACCAATAGGAAAAAACAGGGAAGGGAAAACATAAATTTAGAATATAACAAGATGAATGAAAGATTACCTTGTTAAGGTCTTTTCTCCAAATTGCAACAATCTCTGAAACTTTGCTTGGAAGATAAGATCGTGCCATCAATGCAGCCTCAGGTATCCGATTACTGCAACAAGGATCGTTTAGCAGATAACCATAGGTGGTAGTAGTTCTCAACAGAAAGTAATCAAGAACGAGAACCTTTCCACCAGTAGCTGAAGACACTCCTCCAATCTGCCCAGTTGGAACAAGCAGACAAATGCAACATTGTTTTTCCCTTGCTCTTTAGCTAGGGATGCAAGTTCAGACATCCCTTCAGCATCACCTAAAGAAGAATATAGCAATAACAAACCACTCAAATCCGTTGCACGCTTCATGCATTCCTCAGCCATTTCTAACTGCATATATAAGAACCAAAGTGATCAAAAACATATAAAAATGTTAAACAGCAAGACTGCCTAAAAAATAATTGAAAACCAAAGGATCAGCAAAATTAAGATTCAAAATTCATATCACGAGAAGGAATTACTTCAAGAACTAAATTGAATGTACAAATACAGTGCCCTAAGCACCAGAACAAAATCATTAAATTATTTGCAATTTTTAGCCGAGGAAACAGTAAAGTCCAACAAAATAGTTAGATCGGTACTTCAATCTCAAAAACTTGTAATTACATCGAAGCTAGTGTCTTAGGGGTATGAAGGCTGTTACACTATATGAACAGTCAAATCTAGGACATTCAGGAATTACAATCTAGGACATCAAGGGATAGTGATCTCCAGACAAATCCATGAACTTTTCAGACCTCGCCCAAGCCGTGGATCTAGGTAGGTTAACTGATTGAGTTCAAAACATCGAATCAGGATGAACTGGAGTCAACTGGATTGCCGATATAATAATAAAATACACCTTAGGTCTAACCTAAATGAGAACATATGTGGTCTGCATGATGTTTCTGTTATTTGTCTTTTGCGTGAGATGGCAGAGTCTAGAAGGTTGTGACAAGGGAATGGGAGTTGGTTGTAACAAACCGTTACACAAATCAGTACGCTAACATAGAGTTAAGTGTGTAGGTGAAGAAATGAGAGCTGGATATTCGAATCCCAACCCCTACAATTTTCAATACCCATTGTTGAATATGGTAAAATTTTAATCAGTCAAACTTAAACTTGACCATGTCCATGCTCAACCAGGAATATGAAGCGTGACTGGGCCCAGTCAAAGACAGTTTTGGGTCTTTGGTGGACCCGCGCAGCCAAATGGACTCATTTAGTGGGTTTTCTGGTTGAAGCAAATAGGCAGCTTCTGGTCTGGAAATAGTGTAACAAAACAGGTATGCAAGTACTCCCCAATAGAAAAAATACCTTCCCATTTGACATAGCTAATTCTCCCAACTGCTTCCACTTGGACTCACTCTGAACTTCTATAGCAATATCCTGTAAAAGAAAAACCTTACGTCAATTACTCAATTAGAAATTAAGACATGATTACCTACAGAAACATATGGCCATACCTTTGCAACTGCTAATCTACCAAGTTGAATCGCAAGCTCAAATTTGTAATCAGGATCTGTTGCTACTTCCAGAGCTTCCTCCACCATACCTCGTGATTCCAAGAACCGAGCCACACTAGCAATCAAAGACAAATTGTTACTTGCAATGGAAGAAACCTTTTTCATGTCAAACTACAAAATCCAATTCTACAGAACTTTAAAACTAAGCAGAGGAAGGAAATCAATCAAGATAAATAAACCACAAATGCTCAAATTATAGATTCACACCTTCAACAAAATTGTTTGGCCTTTAACAAAAGAATAAAACTTGAAGCCAATCTGTTAACACTAATGACTTCAATCCCATTCAGTGGATAAAAAGGGAATGATTTGAATGCATTGTCAAAGGAAAGGAACGAACCAACTTAGGATGTGAAGGGACAGAATGAACCATTATGGAATATATGACTCATTATCAACCCCAATTTCTTCCATTCAAACATTGATGCTAAGAAAGAGAACAAAAGATAAATATGATCAGGACAAAAAAAATAAGGGACTCTTAGTTAAGCTTTACTCTATGAAGTTCCCCATATCAGCCACGGAGTATTTTTGAAAAAATGTAGCAGTAAGAAATATAGTCAGAACTCCTACATATCATAGCTGTTTCCAGTAGCAAACAGAAATTGTGTTTGCAAAAATCAATTTTACCTGTTGTGATGCTCTTTAGGTATCGAAGGTAAAATTTCATTGGCTCTTTCAATGTCTCCACGCATCACAAGAGTCTTGTACTCAATTAAACTAAGAAGTAAAGTGTATCCCATGACGCTGCATAAAATAAGATAGAAATTAGAAAAGAAAATGACTCCATTAAATAAACACAAAGCATGCTCCTTCTAGAAGCAAACTAACTTGAATTCTTTGTCAATCAGGTATACGCGACTTTGACTTGCAAGATATCCCAATAAATACATTGGGCGGTCCAGATGATACATAGTCGTCACCTACAGTGGTAGGATAACATCTTCAGTCAGTAATAAATGCAAAAAGGGGGCCATCAAGCTGGAAAAATAGAAACTGCAACCACTGACAGAAAAAAGGAAGATACCTCGCCTCCAACACAGTAATTAAGCCTCCAAGAGGAATTATTGTAAATGAAACAGTCCCCAACCCATAAGCCTGTCCTAACACGTTCATTGGTTTCATGGAGAAGCTCAAAAGCATCTTCAACACCTTGTTCATCCACAGGTCTTCCACTATCCAAATATGAGGAAACTATATCTCGCTGCAATATTGAAGATTGAACATATATTTAAGTACAAGACATTCAACTAATTAAATAACTGATAGCCGAAACAACTTATATATACAAGGAGAAGGCTAAAAGGGAATCTTACGTTGTATTTCAGGATGTAGAAGGATGATTCACTGGCAATTGCCACCAGATCACCACTATCAGCCCAATAAAGATTCTGAGATGTTATAAATCAACTCGTTATAGCGAAAGATATATTTCAAAAAAATCCCAGTGACATTCGATATTTCCAGGGAAAAAAAGAACTTACCTTTACTGTAACATCAATTCTCCTAATCAATCTGCACTCAGCCCAATCATAGAAACAAATGAAATCATTTGAGCACATTGCCAACAAACTTCCACCATAAATTCGCTCGGCTGAAAAGGTTGGTCGCACATTCTTCTTTTCCTGAAACAAACCACCTCATTTAACTTATAATTTTCAAGAACCAAAGTTTAGTCTAACAGTTACAACTCACTATCATACATTAAGAAAAAAATATTATTTGATTAAGAACTACAAAATACAAGCCAAGAAAGAGTGTACACCTGGAAAGTTTTGCTGAAAATCTTAATTTTTGAAGCACTCTCCCTGACAGCATATTCTCCGTCCGATGACCAAACAAATTCCAGAGCTGAACCAAATGATCTGTTTCTCCAAGCTAAAGCTGTGTATATGATGTACTCACCATCTCCACAGACAACAACAAATCTACCATTGGGATTGTGTTTTAAGCTCTGAGATAGGAAAATCGATCATGTAATAAGATCTTTATAGGATTTTTGCAGATACCTTAATCATCCATGATATTTCAAATGATAAAGGCGATTATGACCCAAGTACAACATGAGAGGAACTCCATGAAGATAATAGAAACAAGAAATGCAGGCAACAGACCAAAACTGTAAAAATATGTTTCATCAACTAACCACATAAATAAGTAATCAATGTTTGACCATATATCTCGCTTCAAAAATTATAATAAAAGATGCATTGTACATGGAACATATATCAGATAATGAGTCTCACTCACTTGTGGATAAAGATCACATGTTCCAAGCTCCTTAACAGACAACGGCAACCTTTCTCCATCAGTGACCTAAAGCACAGGGCACAAACTTATAATCGAGAAAAAGAATTATTCAGCCTTCCATAGCAACAAAGATGCTAGTTTAATTTAGTCCAAACCTCATAATCTGCTCCGACACTCTTAATGTTCACAGTTTGTATTTCATTGTGCTTGGCCCATATAATCTTTCCACTGTTGTCCATACTAGCCACAGGTTCTTCTCGACCTATTTTGACCATAATGGTTCCTTCATCATAACCAATCACAATCCTGCAAAGATAAATTGATGATTGGACCATTTTAAATTACAATCAGCAAAGAAGAAAAGGTTCAGATAGATGATAATCTAGGTGGAAAATCATCCAAATTGTCCACCCAGAGGAATTTTTTCCCAAATCTTTGAAGGGAAGGAAAGATATGAGGAACTTTTGTTGTTAATATCTTCCCAAGCATTATGCAAATAATGCAAGATTGACAAGAAGTATAAGATTTTGATGACGATGTAACTCTTTCCCAGAGCTATCCACATAACATTTTTTTTCTTTTTCTGAAACCATATTGACACTTACCGACGTGAACCCTTCAGGTATCCGATCGTCCAAACTCTTTCTAGACCATAGTTCAATGTGTTTTCAAGCCTGCAAGCCAATTGTAGACCTTAATATTTTAAGAATGGAAAAAAGATAAATATTTCACTGTTAGTATATATCCAACCTCCATCTCATCTTCACTGCCAACCCAAAGAAAACATAAAGCATGACAAATGAAGGCTATAACATACAGGTATAAGACAAAGAGAAGGGAAGGAATGGAAAAATATAAATGAGCAACAGAAACGGAAAATTATATCAACCTCACAATTCCATGTGAAAAAATAAGGTAACAAATAAAAGTTTCCATCTATGTTAGATCAAATAATTAGCAGTTCATTGACAATCCAGGAACAAAAAAGGAATACCTGTATGTTGTTGAATGCCATATTCTAACTGTCCCATCCTCCGAACCTGTTATGATTATAGGAAGCTCTGGATGAAAGCATACTGCAGAGACATTGTGCGAGTGGCCTTCAAGGGTCTGGACACAACTTTTCGTTTGATAGTCCCAAACCTGATTAGATGGCAATAAAATATCAGTACAGATTTGTGAAAAGACGTCGTAGCCTTAAAATCTCAAAACTGAAGGTAGACCTTAGCAGTGTGATCGTCAGAACCAGTAATGAGATAAGGTTTATCGCCACCAGTAAAGTAATCAACACAGTTTACTCCCTTCTGATGGGCGTCCAATGTGAAATTTGGGTCTGGAGAGCCAAGATTCCAAATCTAAAAAGAAGCAGATGATTTAGCCCAAAAAATACAAAAAGAAGTACAAAATTGTACTGAAAGGTATATGCAGATAGCAGAAGAACCTTTATAGTTCGATCAAGGGATGCACTAGCAAAAGTGTTGGTATCTTTTGGATTAAAGGTCACTTGCATTACATAATGGGAATGCCCCTCAAATATCTGAGTACACACCCAACCCTTCTCCCAATCCCAAAGTTTTATCAGCATATCATCAGATGATGACAATACATACGGAAGGTTAGGATGAACGGCCACACATCTAATGTAATCTGTGTGTGCCTCAAACACTTTAACTTTATCCATTGTATTATAATTATAAACACGAATAAACATGTCATCGGCTCCAGCCACAACCCACTGTTTCCGTGCTATAAACTTGGCTGACCTAACTGCAAAAAAAGCATACCACAGACAGCAAAGTAAATGCCAATTTCAGAAAGGGTGAAAATCAAAGAAGACAGAGGCTTGCTGCAATATTGACATAGTGATAAAATATACCTGGCAACTCAGTCACCTCAAAAGATTTTGCCATCGTCTGGAGGATAAAGAAGTTTTGAGTTAGGAAGAAAACAAAGATAAAATATCACATACAATAGATACAACGAAAATTCAAAATTTGTCTCCCCACAAAATAATAATTTATGATAAAGAAAATGCAAGGAAGGTTTTCATAGATTCTGAACCGAAAAGGGTGGACACTGTGACTTTCTTCACATTGATTAATTAGTTATTACGCACGTATTTCTGTTAATGTGATGCTACAGCATCCTTTCTCCAATCCCAATTTCTGTAATAGCTTGCCACTAAAACCAAAAAGGGGAACAAACAAGAAAGTACGGTGTACCATTACACAGTATCATATTTTCATTTTCATAGCCAATCATGTATATTTTTCTAATAAGCAGAAGTAAATCCTCGTGGCAACCAACTTGATATGTGATAGGAGGATACTGAGGACCAAATTACAGGATCTATCATTTGTACCTTATTCATGACTATGTTAGCGTCTTCTAATTTGGCAGCTTTTATCAAATTGCAGAATTCGTCCTTTTAGTGATCCAAATAAATAAATCCGCAAAGTAACAAACTTGATACTACATCAAAGTATACGAAAAGCCCAACCATAGCTCATAAAAAATTATAAATGATGGATTAGTTATTGCCTTCACCAGCTGGCATAATCAAAAAGGGTATTGCTGGTGCTCTCCATTTAATCTTATCCATTGGATCAAGAGATGTAACAAATGAGCTTGGTTACTATTCTCATGCTGCCCCATTTCTCTAGAGGCAAAATACAAGAATATTCAATTTCCAACTTAGTTTACTGATTATATAAGCATGCTTTCTAATTGTAAAAACAACCGCCACCTTCAACTGTAATCAAGTCATAACTTAAAGGTCTTTCATTATCACGACCATGCAATAACTACAAGAGAAAGGTTGAATAGAATCACAAATTGCAATTTAAATTCTTGAAACTTTCAAACCTGTGACTGGTAGTTCCAGATGACAACAGTTCCTGAATATAAACTCGCCAAAATCCTGCAATAGCACATTTATAAAACAACAGTTTAGTTTCAAATTTTGCTCAAATTTCTTTAAACTAATAAAACTTTTACCATAAAAATTACAACTAATTCAGAAACCAAGACTAATATCACATGTATATATTATCCACAAAGTCCAAATAATATAGAAGACTCAAGCTTACCATGGTTCAGTTGGATGTAGATCAACAGACTTTACTCTCTCTGATCTTTGAGCAAGTTTCCTCTGAGAATCACAGCCAATGGTAAAAAATGTCAGTATCAGAAACCTCGGTGTACAGCAATTAGAAGCAATACAGATATAAAAACCAGAAATAAATGAACAATTGTGGAACCATACCTTGATTTCAAGTCTGAGAGGCTGTTAAATAAAAGAACAAAGGGAGCAAAACAAAAGAAAAAAATCAGCGCCAAATGAAATTACAGATCTCACGATAAACAAAATACAATATTCAAATATGATCCCAAGACAATTAAAAGAAATTTCGGAAAATTAAAATCCAGGAGCCAAAACCAAACCATAAGTTCCTGATTCGAAACTCTCCTTCACTTTATCAGCCACCAAACATGCCAACGAAATTCACTCCAATCCTCACTTAAGAAGAATCAACTAACGCCATAGCCAACACCAAAACTCACATCAAACACACACCAGATCTCAACCAAATTCAAGTACCTAACATTCTTTTCGGTTTTTAAAGGATGAGAAAGAATATCGAAAGCCTCGGATTCAGAGAAACCAAACAGAGTGTAACCGACTCCAAACTGACGCATTAGACCCACCAAACATCGAAATGCATTCAATTACAATAATTAATTTATGTATTGAGAAGCTTAATAAGTAAACAACGTCAAATCGGAGTATATTCTACCAGATCTAGCCACAGTGGACACTCCACAATGAGCACCAAAACGACAACATAATCACGAAATAAATCGTAATAAGCCAATAGAACACGAACTCACCATTGTTGCAGATTCCGAGAGCTATAGATCCAGGTGATCAAGCTTAGAGAGAGAGCAGATAAGAGAAAAGAGATAGAGAGAGACTTTGGTTTTTCGTCTTGAAGAGACCTGAACGTTAAAACGCGAGTGCAGGAAGGCGTAGTGAGGACAATGCAAACGCCACCGTTTTTGCGCAAATAATCATGTGTATAACGGTAGATTAAAATTATGAGCGAACGGTGTAGATTTTGACGACGTGCCACGCTGGCAGTTCTTAAAAGGATTTAATGACCCAGCCCAACTCGACCCGAAACATTTTTACACTGGACCTAATTTTGAGTTAGATTTGATCGATGAGATTTAGAGATGACATTTGGGTTCACGTTTCATTCGGATTGAACCAAGGTTAATGAGTTAGGATTAGGCCTAGTTTTGAATTGCACAGGCCCGCATTAGTTATAACACAAATAATGTCATTTTATATTTTTAATTTAAAAATTAAAAAAAGTCATGTCAGGTCAAGTTGAACTTGGGATCGACTGAGCTCAAGCTCGGGCAGGCTACTTTAGGCCCGGCAAAGCCTTTGGCAGGAGCCAAGCTTGAGCCCTATCCTACCATTACCATCCCTAATGAGGTTGGATTATGCATATTTGAAAATAGAAATAAGTTTGGGTCGGACTAATAGCTCGAAACTTAGACGAGCTCACACCTTGTAGTCTAAATAGGACCCGAGAATGAGGAGATCATCGAAAACGACATTGTTGTAAATAATCTCCTTAAAACAGTGTCGTTTTGAGAAGATTACTCAAAAAAATATTATGTGCTGAATAAGCGATCGAACACTTAATATTTTTGGATTAAACATGACGTATTAACTTTGGATTGAATTAAATGGACCTATCTGATTACCAATCATACGCACAGCCCTAATAGTTCTTAAAAGATTACATTACCATAATAATTATTTTATAAATTTAGATTTTTAAAGTTAAGCATGAGGAAGATATGATATTTATTAATAACAAAGAAATAATCAAACTCGAACCGATTTAGTTGAATTCAAAGTGGATTTAGTTTGAAAAATATCTAGACCTCATTCTTGTTCAAATATAAAGATGGTAGATCCAAATTGTCTTGGTATAAAAACTCGTTCTTAATTATTTTATTTTTTTACAATTTCATTTAATTTTGAATTAAAATAAGAAATATTATAAATATGTTTTTTAATAAATTAATTCGAGTTTATTTAAGTTGAAAATTTTTTAATTTGATCAATAAACAAAATTAAACTCTTGTTTAAACCTACAAAAATAATTTTGAAATCGAGTTTGAGAATATCATTTTTAATTTAAGATTTAAATTAAAAAATACATAAACCTATATAAATATGTAGATGAGATTTAATAACACGAGATAAAAACTGATTTACAGGACAAATGATTTGTTCCCAATAAAAAATAGATTGTAAAAAAAGGAGTTCCGGATTGAAACTTACGCTGGGGAGAAGAATTTTCGTGAAGTTGCAAATGCAAAATGACCCTATACACTCTGAGTTCACTCAAGGTTTTTTTTTTTAGATTCGAGGAAACCTCGTGGGCGGGCCAAGCGGGCACACCTCTCTAAGGACTCAATTGGCACACTACCCCACAGGTGGGCAAATGGGCGCACCTCATCATTGAGGACCCAACTAGTTCTCCACCTACAGGTAAAACTCCGGCTGCCCCAGGCTCTTATAAGAAGGGCTAGCATGGAATCAAATCTGAGACCTAACCGAAGCCAAGCCCCGCTCTCAACCATCAAGTCACGCCCTTTGAGACCTATGAATAAACTTTAGCCCATTGTTGCTTTAATCAATGTAAAGGAGTGAATTATCATTAACAATAAAAGTAAGATTACGTATTATTAAATATTTCTTCGCCTTTTCAAAAAAAATAGAGAAATTGATTATTACACTTTAACTAAAAAAAATCCTTTTGTATCAAATTATTTATTAAGAAAAATAAATAAGCTTAACACAAAGGCGAAAAAATAAATTCTAGTAACGTAGTCCCAAACATCTACCATTATACCAATAATGATTGATCATATTAGAGATAGATTGTTCAAAGAATAAAGCTTTTTTTGAATAAGCCAATCTCTTTGAAACCCTGCGGATTCTTTTTTTTTCTATTCAAAGATCAGCCTTTTGTCTCTGTATTTTCACATCGAGAATTCTTTTTCGGAAGAAAAGGAGGATCCGGAAAAAATCGACGAAACGGAAGAGATTATAATGAATGGTAAGGAAAAAACAAAGATTTAGCATATTAGCATAATTTTTATTAAATCTCATTCTAGTTTATTCATTTCACACACAATTAATATAAAAAAAATGAAGGGATGCAATTTTCTTTATAATTCATTATTTTCCCAATTACCCAATTTATAAAAGTCCTCATAACACATTTTTATTATTGTAATGTCTCATAAATCTACTCAAGGGGGTGAAGGTTCTGATGGCGAACTTCCCATACAGCCAGCGTTGCAGTCTTCCACACACCCGCCCAGTTTGAACAAATCTGCAGCCATGGCAATTGTTACATGTAAAATCTCTGAATCCGAATCAAAATCTCTACATGAACAATTGAACGTACACAAATCATATTTTTAGGATATTATATTAGATCGTGATGTTTTTATTTTATTTTATTCTCCAGAAATTAAGCAAATACCTGATAAATACGGTATGCATTTGTCGAGTGAGCAGGTAAATATACACGGAAAATTTCCAAAATTAACCTGCAATTTGAGAGGTGATTATGAGTGACTAAGAAAGGTTAAGGAATCAATAGTAATAAAAACGCATCTCATGTATCCATAAATATGAGTTTGTCCGACCCGAACTTAAAAAATTAAACCATGTTTGACTGAAGTTGAATTTAAACACGAATATCTAAACGCGGCTTTAAAAAAGTTTGAACTTGAACCTAAAACATTCGGAAGACTTTCAAATAAGACTATAAATGCATATTGCAACTTATAAGCATTACAACATCACAATCACAATGCTACAAGTGCTTAATTTACCTTTTGTTGGTTGCAAGTCTTAGAGCATAAACTAATACATCCTCTATGTCTTCTTTTATCTGCCAAAAGAAGATCATGATTCATGAGGACTAACTAATCAATGATTTTAACTAGTTGAATAGGAAAAGAAAAGAGGGTTCATACCATGGTCAAACTTAGAACACAATGAAGATGCACAATCTATAAAACAAGATTGGAGGGGCATCGGAGATGGCGTCGTAAGCGGCGGTTGCGAGATCGGAGATAAAGGCCGAGACAGAGGTGGAAGTGCTTGTTGCAATGATAGAGCAATTAACATGGTAATTAGAAGCACAAAGAACTCTGCTTTAAGCCCCACCATTGTTTTAATCACTCTCTCTTCTCCAATTTCAAAGTAAGTTTGGTTTTGACGTAGGAAATGGGAAGTGATTTCATAATTTTATAGTCTTGGAAATTGGAATTAAATGGGAAGTGGTTCAATTATTATTATGGTTGTTGTTATTAATTGTTCTGATAAAGTAGATTTTATATATTAATTTCTCTTTAATCTTTTGTTACTTTTCACACTGAAAAAGGAAAACAATAGTAGATTTAGATTCTATTAACATAATTACATTTATTTCTCATGGACTACTTTGACCTGAAGTTAATGTTTTTGTCTGAGGAGCAGAGAGAATTGAATTTTCTGTACTTATTTATTTTCATTCAACCAGATCTTCTATTTGGTTGGGCTTATATTAATAAAGTTTTTATCAGTAGAGTTTTTTTTGTAGATCTTTTATGAGAATAATTTTTCTAAGAAGCCAGTTTACTGTTTGACAGTCATTTAAAAAAGAGTTTTTTTGAAAAAAATTTATACAATTGACTTTTTGACAACATAAAAATAAAATGTACTTTTAAGTTTAATTATATTTTCTTTTGTAAAAAATTTATTTATGCATATAAATATTATTTAAAGTATATTAAACAATATGTAAAGCACAGTATATTAATTATTATATAATTTTAAACCATATGAAACATAAATACAAATATATCTAACGAAATATTTTGTATAGATTATAACATAAGTAAACTAATATCGAAAATAGATATTAAAACATATAAAAACCAAATAATATTATATAAATACCAAAATAAATATCCAAGTTAAGTAATAGTTAAATACATAATAAACGGGAGGATAAGCTTATTGGTATTATGATAATTATGTGTAAAATATAAGGACAAAATAGACTACAAAATAAGTTCATTAATTAATCTGAAAAATCTACCTGAAAAAACGTTTTTTTGAGAAGCTCTAAATTTTGGTTGTCAAAAAGTCATATTTATTAAAGAAGTACTTTTTTATTTTATAGTTAAACACTTTTTAAAAAAAGACATTTATGGTAGAGAAAATTACTTATTGGTCTCCAAAAAAATCCATTAAAACTGATACTTAATAATATAAAATAAAAAATGTACCAAAACGTCAAAAATTGAATTAAAAAAATTAACTTTTTCAATTAAATCAGTCAATTCGGTTATACTTTTTAATTATTGGTTACATCTCGCATAATCGAATACAATGT
>JAOQMR010000005.1:2703035-2713136 GCA_027563865.1 Erythroxylum pelleterianum
TGAATATGACGTTTTTGGGGTCCAAGTAATTCATATACTTGACAAAAATCTAAGCATTTCAAGGATTTAGTATCTAGCAATGGTCAACATAAAAAAAAGACACATGAAACACAAATTTACGTTAGTTTAAGGATTTTTTTTAATAAACAAGTTATTTAATTTGGCAACACAAATTTTTATTTAATTCTTCTTTATAAAGATCACGGGAAATAGATCTTTTGTTCTCAAATAATCTATTCCCCTGTCCCCTAGCAATCCAATCTATCTTATTTTTGTGAATCCCATTTATTGAATGAGTAGATTTTCATAAAACAAAATAGGCACAGAATAATAAGAATAAGTGATCTGGTCCCAAGATCACGTCACAACAATAACAACAATATTTGGTAAGAATTTTGGTGGAGTCCGAATAGGTTTAGTAGCATGCACCTTTCCCCTAACTACTAGAGATGCTGTTTCCAAATAGATAAAGATCACGTCATTGTGTTTTTAAACTGGAGAAAATTGTTTAAAATTCCCTAAAAGGGTAAGTTCCTTCAACTTATTAATCATCCTTGAAATTTTTAACTTTCTAAAATGAGTTGTTACCAGTTACCACCTCTCAAGGTGAGCTTGCAACTTATGTGCTCTCGAGAATCTAATGAAAAATTTTAAAAAATGATCAAATCAAATACAAATATAATTGTCTTTTCTTTTCATTTTATTCCTTGAAAATAATCAGCAAAAAATACAAAAAATGAACAAATCCATGTTCAAGCAAAGATTCTTAATGTTGTTTTTAAAAAAATACTTTGTTAGTCCTAATCTCTCTGAAATCATTAATTAAAATTTTTTAAAATGTGTATAAGAAACATTTGACCATCAAATTTACTAAACTTGGAGTATATGTTAAAATAATTTTATTATTAACAATTATTTTTAAGGTAAAATATATAGGTTTTCATAAGATTTCGTTCGCTTTAAAATATATTTTATTATTTTAAATTAAAATACTTCTTAATATTAAAAAATTTAAATAAAAATACTCTCCTAATAATAAGTATTTTAAAGGTAAAAATGTTGGTTTCACTCGCTTTGAAATATATTTTACTGATTTAAAAATACTTCTTAATTAAAAATTTTAAATAATAATACTTAAATGCTCGTGATATTATTTTAATAAAAATTATTATGTAATTGATTATTATACATCGATAAAAAATTAAAAAATTAATAAAACAGGACGAGATTAATTAATTTAAAATAAGAATATTAATATTTAAAATCGATAAATAAATTTTACCATTATTCTAAATACGAGAATAAATTTGATCAAAAATAAATCTAATTTACGTGAAGTCATTTAATTTTTATGCTTAATTAGTAAACAGATTTTTTAAAGAATAATTTAATTAATTAGCTTTGACCTTGTTGAAAACTAAATCTTGTTCTTGCAAATGTTCAAATCACACTATGGATTGAACAAAGAAATCACAGAAACAAACCATATTAGCTCCCTATTCTCCGTATATATTCCAAAGTCTTATCTCTTGCAAATATTGACCATGAACCGCCATTAATGAGTTGTAATCTTAAACTCATCGAAACTACCAAACTACCCTTTCTCAGACATACAACTAACTGCTCATTAACCACCACCTTTGCTCTTTCTGTGTCTGTCTTGTCTGTATTGCTCTTCTCTATAAATTCCAATCCATGGCGGTTTAGTTTTCTTCAGAACAAAGTTTGTTTCTTTGCTTTGCTTTGGTGTGATTCGAAAATGGGTGTCAACACTAACAGAGTAAATGACTTCTCTTCCCATGGCACCACCACAGAAGCAGTAATGCCACAAACAACTGAGATACACAGAGTCTGCTTGCCACCACACCAAACCACACTCCAGAAACTGAAACAAAAGCTTGGGGATATCTTCTTCCCTGATGACCCTCTTCACAGGTTCAAGAACCAGACAAGTTTTGTTCAGAAACTGCTTCTGGGTCTTCAATACTTCCTCCCCATATTTCAATGGGGTACTGAGTACAGCTTAAGGTTCTTCAAGTCTGATATCATTTCTGGTATCACCATTGCTAGCCTAGCAATCCCACAGGTAAAAAAGATACTGCATGGGTGTTACCTGTTCGCTTCCAGTTGATTATATTCCTACGTGCATACGCATATACAAACAGATTTCCAGTTTTTAAATTTTGGCTTGCATGTGCTCCAATGGGATGTAGTTCTGGTTTTGCTCGTCATAATTGACTCGTGATCTCTAGTGGACAAAGAACTCTGAGATTGGTTTACTGCATATATTCCATTTCCTTTTAGACCATTAGCGTGACGTGTTTGTTATTTAATTGTGAACTAAAGTGGGTAGCAAAACGGATCAATTCGTGCGTAAATCTCCTCCTGTCAGGTCTTGGGATATGATTCTTTTAACAGTTCATTGCAACTTATCAGAACTATGTGAGAATTGTGGTAACATGGTTTTTGACATTTTCCAGGGGATAAGCTATGCTAAACTAGCGAACTTGCCTCCTATTGTAGGGTTATGTAAGTCCTCCACAACATTAAAACTATGTTTTAATGTGAAAAATCAGTGTCATTAGAAATTTTTGTTTTGTTTTTATGCAGATTCAAGTTTTGTCCCTCCTTTGGTGTACTCTATTCTTGGGAGTTCCAGGCACCTTGCGGTTGGTCCGGTCTCTATAGCATCACTAGTCATGGGGTCTATGCTGAGTGAGGCAGTTCAGCCTAATGAAGAACCAATTCTTTATCTTAAATTGGCCTTCACTGCCACCTTCTTTGCTGGTTTATTTCAGGCTTCTCTTGGCATATTAAGGTGGCCATACCATACTTAATTCATGAATTAATAACATTGTGAGAAAAGGATCGTGGTTCTCTGATCTTGAATGTTAATAATAGCCTGTTTCTATGTTACAGGTTAGGTTTTATCATTGATTTCTTGTCAAAGGCGACTCTTGTTGGGTTCACAGCTGGTGCAGCCATCATAGTTTCTCTCCAACAGCTTAAAGGGTTACTTGGGATTGTCCACTTCACTAGCAAGATGGAGTTTGTTCCTGTAATTGCTTCTGTTCTTAATCACAGAAACGAGGTAAGCATTTACTTTTAACTGTCATGAAGAAGTAAAATATTTAAATTCCCTTGCATATTAACTTTGTTTCTGTTGATGTGCAGTGGTCCTGGCAAACAATTCTTATGGGTTTCAGCTTCCTGGCGTTTCTGTTAACTACAAGGCATATTGTAAGTTTCTCCAAGTTGTTACTAAATCAAAACTTTTTAGTTCTCATGTTAATTTGATATATTAATGTTTGGTGGATTGATGCAGAGCATGAAGAAACCAAAACTTTTCTGGGTTTCTGCAGCAGCACCGCTAACATCGGTCATCATTTCGACGATTATTATCTTCTGCCTCAGATCAAAGGTTCACAAAATCTCAGTTGTAAGAACTGAAAACTCAAATGTGATGCTTTGTCGGCAATAAGAAAGAGCAGTGCAGTACATATTCATTATAGTCCATTTCTCTTAACTTGGTTTTCTTTCTTTTCTCCTTCAATAGATTGGTTATTTGCCGAAGGGATTGAATCCACCATCAGTAAACATGTTAGATTTTAGTGGCCATCATCTGGCTCTTGCTATCAAAACTGGCCTTGTATCTGGAATCTTAGCTCTTACTGTAAGTTTCTCGCAACCATTCATCTTAATATGATCTCCATTCAGAAAGTAGTATGTTGTGCAAGAATCCGAAGCATAAAACTGAATTTCTAAACCTTGATTCATCAGTCTTGCAAAGTGTTTCATTCTGTTCTTTTGATTCCTTCCAGGAAGGTATTGCTGTGGGTAGAACATTTGCTGCTCTGAAGAACTACCAAGTTGACGGTAATAAAGAAATGATCTCTATTGGTCTCATGAACATTGCTGGTTCCTGTTCTTCGTGTTATGTTGCTACAGGTGATGATCCTCCATACATGAACCTTTCTAGGCAGCACAAGTAATGGTCACTGTTTCTGAACCCTTCTTTTTCTCATTTTTCAGGATCATTCTCTCGATCTGCAGTAAACTTCAATTCTGGAGCTCAAACAGCAATCTCTAACATAATAATGGCTGCAACAGTACTAGTGACTCTGTTGTTTCTCATGCCACTGTTTCATTACACCCCAAATGTCATCTTGGCAGCCATTATCATAACAGCTGTGATTGGACTGATTGATTATGAAGCTGCATACAAGTTGTGGAAGGTTGACAAGCTTGATTTCTTGGCTTGTTTGAGCTCATTCCTTGGGGTTCTCTTTGTTTCAGTGCCCTTGGGTCTAGCCGTCGCTGTAAGCTCTCTGGTCTACTGAGATTGAAAGAAAAAGCAAAAAGGATTGATATGAATCATGCTCTAACTTCTTGTCCAAATTTCAGGTTGGAGTTTCAGTATTCAAAATTCTCTTGCATGTCACAAGGCCAAACACTTTGGTGATGGGTAACATACCAGGAACTCAAATATACCAGAGTCTCAACAGATATAGAGAAGCTTTAAAGATTCCTTCTTTTCTTATTATTGCCATCGAGTCCCCCATCTACTTTGCCAATTCCACTTACCTCCAAGAAAGGTTATCAGCTCACTCAGGCTCTAGACAATTCAAATTGTTGCACTTGTGGTTCAGTGATATACCAGTAGGCTATGCATAACTGATTGAAGTAAGCACCTGTTTCAGGATACTACGATGGATTCGAGAGGAAGAAGATTGGATAAAGACCAACAACGAGAACAGCCTAAAATGTGTAATTCTGGACATAACTGGTGAATTTTTCTTTCATCCCAAGTCCATTTTTATATTACATGAATCAATCTAATCAACTTTGAATTATTTATGTATGCAATACAATAAAAAAAATACAATTTGACATGAAGAAATTTATCATACATAAAACTCTGCTCACAAATGTTCCCAATCTTTTGCAGCTGTGACAGCAATAGACACAACAGGTATCGACTTGGTATGCGAACTCAGAAAGATGTCGGAGAAAAGATCAATTCAGGTAATACTCCTGTCACCAAATCAATCTCATAGGACTACAGTTAGGATAAAAACTGTCGCTTTCTATTCTAACGTGGTTACTCTTTCACCGTGTAGCTTGTTCTGGCAAATCCTGTCGCAAGTGTTATGGAAAAGCTACACCAATCTAAAACCTTGGAATCTTTTGGATCGAAAGGAATATATCTTACAGTAGGAGAAGCCATCACTGACATTTCAGCTTCATGGAAAGCTGAGCCATGACTGAATTTCCTAAGACATTGATCACTAACAACAGTTTGGAGTTTTGGCATCCAGGAAGAGTCCAACCAAAGAAGAGGAGTTTCTTTTATTAATTTATTTCTTATTCAATTGTACCTGCAATTTGAGGCAACCATGAAAACTTTTTCTAGGCTTCACCAAGAAAGATGAAGCTAAGATAATTCTAAGCAGAGGTTTGGTAGAATTTGGCTCTACTGCAAGTTTAGTTGTATCAATACTAAAATTTCATGTAATTCTTTTTGCAAGGCAAAGGAAGGCTGTTTATGGAGCACATTACCTTCTCTGGAAATGTAGAGACTATAACTTCAAAATCAAGTAACCATTTCCATTGCACCACAGTATGTTCCCAAGTTCAGCCATGTACGAATTCGATAAATACAACTCAAGAACACAGATAGACTTAGATACTAGAACAAGCTGTAGCATACTAAGGAGCAAATAACAGCTATCAACACATATACCTGATAAGTAATGCATTTTGTTATCTGACAAACAATCGTAATGCTTTTAACTCCCAAGACTGTAAATCCACCAAGAAACTTCTTTAGAGAGCTTCATTTACTATACTAAGCTTCGCACAACTCATATGCATATTGGTATGTGTCTTCTGCGAAATGGACTAATATGCAGAAAGTAAGTTTTTGGAAGAAGAAACCTAGAGTTATCTATTTAGCATAGTCTGGTTCATTGTATCGCATTTGATGAAACAGAGGTGCTAGAAACTGAGACTTTAAGAAGCTTTGTGTTTTAGCTCTATGCACTTCTCCAATCATTATGCTTTACGGCAAACAATTGAGACAGTCCTAAAAATTTTCCAAGGAGTTATTTGCTTTGAATTTCTCAAATTTCACATGAGGGCAGCGTCTCATAGTCGGGTAAAATTCCTAACACCTCACCATTTTACTATTATCAGGAAACCAAAGTGTAAATGCATTCACTACTTGGGAAAACAAACTTCATTAATATATCAAACAAGGTACTAATGATAATATAGCTGTGTTAAATCTAACCCAATGGTTCTCCGAGTTCATGAACATAAGTGGAAGCTAATCAAAATCAGACAAAAGAAATTGAAGGCCGAGAATGAAATCTATATAAGGAAAGTATAAAGAAGGAAACTTGTACATTCAAGAGTTCTTCTAACACAATGCATATCTCATGTCAAAAGCTTCATCTCCCACACTAAAGAACCATCTTAATTTAATAGTATCATCTCCATAATCACCATCAGCAAAAGGTAACGGCTTCTGTCAAGTATAAATCTCACTTCCAAATCACATTTTGATAGTCCAAAAGCTTTACATTAGAGCTCGTTCAGAGGAAAGAATTAGTAATGTCAATTACTAACCAGAAGATTGTGCATTCTTGCCAACCAATCAAACATCTGCAAGAAATGGTCAATAGGTTCAACATCTAGACGGAAATAATATGAAAATTGCTGCCAATAAGAATTATAGGTAAAGGGAATTTCACGAAATAATACTGCATTGCAACTGCTATTGCTGCCATATAACAATGAACAAACTCCTCGGCTGCATCAACTAGTCAGGGTTTAGATCACCTGTTCCCAAAACCCAGTGTCACTCTGTTCCCATTGAGATCCATCCATCCAATATATGGGACAGAGAAAAATTGGATGGATGGATCTCAATGGGAACAGAGTGGCATAGGGCTTTGGGAACAGGTGATCTGTTCCCAACTAGTCAACCAGTACTTTGACACTTGAAACTAGATCATCATATTAAACAAGTTGTCACAACAGTCAAAAACCAAAAGGTCATGAATGAAAGGGATGAGATGTTAGGAAAACTAAAACAACTGCATCTCTGATGCTTGATTAAATTCAGAAACAAGTCCAATCGTAACCAGCTTCCATGATCCACTAGAATCCAGAAAACTCTAACCCCAGACCAAACCAAAAACGGAACACAAAAGAACACGGAACACCATGACAACACTATGCGCATACAAATGCAGAACAGCTTTCAGGAGCATCAGTGACACCAAACCACAAAACTTAAAACCTTCTGTTTGTGAATCACACAAACCTAATAAGACAGCACAGCTTCAAAAAATGCTTTGTTTTCAACACCAATTAAAAAAAGCTCCTCGAGCAAGTTAAACAGATTATAATCACCTCAGTCCAACTAAATGACATGTATAAATTGGTTCTAGTTACATGGAATTGGAATACCAAGAATCCAGTTCAAGCAATCACAAATTCAAAAAACAAAATCAAGAACATGTTCTTACTTGATCGGTATCGTGTGATGGGAATCTCGCGTAATTCTCGCCTAATACAAAGATATTCGCCTAACAAAGCCATCACTGCAAGCCCAGTACCGTTCACAACCCACCATGTGATTGAAGAAGGCCAACCTCCATACACAATGCATATAAAGAGATGAATAATGTAAACAGTAGCCGAAAAATCCAAGCATTTCTTCGCCCTCTCAATCAAATAAAGCATAAACGAAGCTCTACAAAACAAAAAAAATAAAACCAAGAAGTAAGCAAACTCAGTAACATCTAAAAGACCCAAAGGAGTGCAAAATCAACTAAAGTTCGAATCTTTACCCGGCCACAGAGCTAAGGAGAAATGAGGCTATAACACACCAACCGGTGATTGTGGTGGCAGAAAGGGCGACGTAGTCGAAGAAATAAACGAGACTCAGACGAGAAACTCTCATACCTACAAGAATCGATAAGAAGAGGCCGAGGGAGAGGTAGTAAAGGCATTGAAGACAAACAATTTGGGCAACGATTAGCCATGGATCCCACACCACTGCCCCATAGAACATGACTAATCCAAACCCTAATCCGACCTAATTCCACAATCAAGACCCTCCAAGATCAACTCTTGTTATTGTAAAAGCCTCCCACTGAACAAAGGTCCGATTTGAGAGGACACCTCGGATCCAGAGACCATCATGTAAGGAGATGCATTAGATCAGACACAGGAATTGAGAAAGGGAAGTGAACGCGAGGGAAAATCTGAGATGGTTTTTGGTAGATCAGCCACAGGAATTGAGAACGGGGAAGTGAATACGAGGGAAAATCTGAGATGGGTTTTGGGGGAATTTGGAATTTAGCAGGAGAGTCGAGCAAACCGCAAAAAAACCCAGATGGGAAATGAAATTTTTTTGAAAAGATATGAACTTTGAGGCAAGATACTTTTTGTTCACACTTCACAGAAATCAGGTTTGTAGGAGAGAGAGCGGTGAAATGCTGTAGGGAAGAATCATAAGTATGCAGTGATTAGAGTCCCTGCACTGGTTGAGAGACTTCCTTTCTGTTCTCTCTTTAGGTATATTATGTATTTTTCATCAGGAAAAGAAGGATTGACGTGTATACTATAAAATCCCAAGTATATGATATACTCTTAATAATGAGAAAATAGGATTAGATTATCTCAAAATCTAAATTTGAATTTCTTTCATTGGAGTTGCTAAATAAGGTTGTCTACGGATGGACATCTTCGAGCCTGAAACTCAATTGAATTTAAATTGTTCGACCTAAAGTTAAGTTTAAGCAGTCTATAATCCTAATATTTTCATATTTTGGTCAAATTGATTCGAATCATTATACCTTAATTAAGTGATAAAACTACGTGCTTGCATAATCTAAAAGCAAAACTTCATAGACATGTTGCTTTTGCCATTTGCCATATCACAGGTATGCACAAATTTAGGAAGAAAAACTATCAATAAAAAATGGAGTTCATCCGAATGAAATCTAGTGCCATACCACTACTGCTAATATTAGACATTACACTTATAATCTCAACTACTTTATATGCCTCGCGGATTGCTTTTATACAAGTACCACTCTCAAGAAACTAGTCAAGTATGATAAAGCAAAGCAAAACCATGTTGGTGCAGTGTTACAACTTGTCCTGTGCTCTCTTTCATTAGGAACTAGGCTTTCTCCTCCTGGTGGTTCTTTTTGGATCAACAGCGAGCTTTTTGTCTTCAGTTTCAACTTTCTGTGATGGATGACTGTTTACAAGAGTTTTTGATGAATTTATTTGACTCCTCAGTCGTAATATCTCACCTTTAGCAGATGCTAGTTCTTCTTCAAGCTTCTTTGTTCTGCTCTCCAATTTCTCCCTTTCTTTGCCAAGCTTCAAGACGATGTCATGGGCATCTTCCAAATTTTCTCTAGCCTCTTTAGAAGACTTCTTGTGATCCATAATGGACTTAAGAAGTACCTGTTTCTCGTCCTCAAGGTTAGAGATGAGGGAATTTGTCCTCTCTAGATCTCCAGAAAGTATCAATGCATTTCTGCTCATCTCATCAAGTGATTTTGTAGCCTCTTCCAAATCTGTTTCAAGTGATTTTCTTGACTCTTTGTCCTGCAGAATATCCTTCTCCAGGTTAAATAGTTCCTTGTTTAAAGAAGAAATCACTTTTTTCTCATCTTCTAGCTCTTTGGCTGTTACTTCTGCCTTCTTACGGGCATCAAATAATTCCCCCTTTAAACTATCACGACTTTCTGTCACCATAGCCAGTTCATGGGACACACCTTGTAGCTCCTCTTTAGTTTGCTTCAGTTGCTCCTTCACAGCATGGAGTTCATGGGCTAATGCTTCACCACTTTGTTGCGCCTCCTCAAGGCTTTGTTGCAATCTGCCAATAACTTCTGCAAATTCAGAATGAACTTTGCTAACCTCGTCCTCGAGATCTTTGCATCTATTTGCTGACTGCTTTAGCTGATTTTCCATTTCAGATACCTCGTTCCTCGACATTCCTAGAGCCTTCTCAGTTGTTTCAAGTTTTTGCTTCAGATTCTTTACATGGCTAGATTCCACATCAAGCCT
>JAOQMR010000005.1:2723402-2770453 GCA_027563865.1 Erythroxylum pelleterianum
TTCAATATAATTAATTGAAATATAATTTATTCATTAATTAAAATACTCTAATTAATTAATTATAATATTTAATTAATAAATATATTGTAATTAATTAATTACATTATTTTTTACAAATCAACCACTATCAATGGTAATGGTAATCATTCTTTCCTCTTAACCAACCATCATAATTATAATGATAATATCATTCTCATTCCTATTACCATTCTCCCGTACAAACCAACCGTCCCCTAAAACTAGGAATATCAATTTGGATTGACCGGGCACTGGCCGAGCACAGATCCACTCAACCTAGCCTATGACTCGATTGTAACGTAGAAAAGATGTCTTTTTTTAATTTTTAAAAAAATTATTTACCTACTTACTACCCATCCAGCCACGGGCTGGCCAGCCTATAGCTTCAGCTGACTCGACCCGGCCCAACTAACTCATTGACATCCTTAACTGAAACTAAAAAAATTAAATGATTTAAATTTTTTTCGAATTAATGGGATGAAATTTCTTCAGTTAGCTGTTCCCCGTTGGACCTGCCCTAGACAAAGTTAGGCCTTCATATAAGGAAAATCATAATAGACGCACATGGCGTATGTTAGCATAACCCATGATGTAGCCCCAAATTATTATTATTTTTTTATTATTTGCAATTATTGTTTGTTTTCACTCTCTTCTCTCTCTAGATTTTCACCCCAGATTTTCCTCTATTGATAGTTTCTGGATATATTCTGTTTAGGGCTTTTGAGAAAGGATCGAATTCGGGTCTCTAATCACAGAAAGTTCACATCTTTTCACTTTCTTGGAGGTGAAATTTTTCCTCGAGGTGGCAAATGATGGCTTCACGAGTCTCTGATTTTGATTTCTTTTCATGTAATTGCGTCTGTGGTCCTTTTTGATGATGTCAAACTCATGGGCGCTTCTTTTTTTTTCTCCCTTTTCAGGTGCTTCGTGTGGCAGAGCTAGATGAAACGGTAATATCAAGCTCAACGAAACGAGGGAATTTTGACTTTGATTGTATGAGCGTTCTTTTTAATTTGTAAAGTTGGGTTTTTGATTGAGTAAGTGAGCTTGATCTCCTTGGAATAGAAAGATTTGAACTTTTGGTATAGCTTTATTTGTTGTGTTTCCTTTTGTGGTTGTTATATGTTAGTGAATACTTGGTCATTTGAGAGCAAAATATGGAGTCCTTTTTGGGTAAGATTCGTGAGACTGATATGGTCTAGCATGAAAAATTAAACAAATTATGGTGAAAAGCTGATAATTTTGGACTTTGGAGTGCCAACTAAGGGACTGTGGTGAAAAAGGTTTTCTGCTTATGGAATAGGTCTCTTGGTGTTTCATTTGAGGATCTTATTTGTCTACCTTGAGTTTTGATGAGAATGGATGACACTGAAGATGATGCAAGATACCCACAAAATCCGTATGGCCTGAATCACCAGCAAGGTTATGGATCATTGAACCGACAAAAACTCCCTGTTAGAAGTTCTTCATATTCAAGGGTAGTTGATAATCAGTATGCTGATGATGAGGATGAAGCTGAAGAAGAAGAAGATGATGAAGAGGAATTGGGAGAGGAAGGTGTAGAGAGTAATCGAAACAATGGTGTCCGGTTTCTGAGAAAAGATGCAGATGATGTTGATGCTAATAATGTTGATAATGATGATGATGATGATGATGTTGAAGAAGAAGAGGATGACGACGATGACGACAACGACGACGATGACGACAATCAAAAGAAGTACAGTAGGATGGATGATAACTATATAGAAATGCACCCTAAAAAGCGAAAACTGAGGAGTCTAGCTTCTAGTTATGAATTCGCTCCTCGTGTGCCAGCACTACCTTCTTTAACCCCCTCAATACCAAATACATCATTTGTTGGGCGAAATCCACTTACAGATTGGACTGAGCATGAAACATTTGTTTTGCTTGATGCTTGGGGTGATAAGTTTTTGCAGCGTGGGAGGAAGAGTCTTCGATCTGAGGAATGGCACCAAGTTGCAGAGAAAGTGTCGGAGCAGTCAAAGATTGAGAGGACAGACACGCAGTGTAGGAATCGTTTAGATACGTTAAAGAAGAAGTACAAGAAGGAGAAGACGAAGCTAGCGGAGACAGGTGGTGCCAGCAAATGGATTTATTTCAAGAAAATGGATATGCTAATGTCCACTTCTGCCCAACAAGGCGGACTTTCCTGTGGATTGGACTCTGGGGAGTATGTTTTCATGAACCCTAGAGTATACTTGAATCGAGCAAATGGTTTGGATGAGATGAGGGATAGTCCAGGGAATTCGGAATCAGCCGACCGCGAAGAAGATGATTCAGATGGTCTCCCTCCCAAGAAGAGAATGTCTAAAAGAAGCCGCAACGAGGGTTCATCATTTAGATTGCTGGCAGATTCTATTCAGAAGTTCAGTGATATATATGAGAAAATAGAGAGTAGCAAAAGGCAGCAAATGTTGGAACTGGAGAAGATGAGAATGGATTTCCACAGAGACTTGGAGATGCAGAAGAGGCAGATTATGGAAAGAGCACAGGCTGAGATAGCTAGAATTCATCAGGTTGATGATGAAGAGAATGATAACTCTACTGGTAATGCCAGTGTGTAATGCTTTCTGATTTCCTGTGCAAGGTTCGTTAGACTGTTTACCGCCAATTGTTGTTGTATATTTACGGAGCCTTCTCTATCATTTTCATTTTGTCTAGGCAGTTCATTTGCTAGCAATGGTTGTTCTAGTTCTTGTAAAAGGAGAATAAAGTTCACGTGGATCTTTACTGGTAGCATCTGATTTACCTCTAATGATTTTATTGAAATTTGGCTTCCTTTTATCCTTCTAACAATAGTTTCTGCAGAGAGCGAGCAGCAAATAGTAACATGCACTGAAGTTTTGCTGCAGATATGTTCGCACGTTGTGTACTGTTAGCTTAGTACCTTTAATGCCTCTTCTCATGTATCATGGATATTGCCTATACAACATCAATGGACATAACTGTTTCAAATGTCATTGGAATGCATTATTGGCGGATTTTGGGATGACTCAAAGAAAAGTTAACTCCTTTGTTTAGGTCAAATGTTTGAACCTCCTATATACTTCTTGATTGGCGAGTTGATTACTGTGCTTCTTTACAAGAAAAAAAATTGCCACTCATACGCTCAAATGTTGTTCATATGAAGCTTGAGATATCCAAATCTTCCTTTTTCATATTTCGATGGATCTATGGAGTGCAGAAGCCGAATACAAAGTCAAATTAAGGATCACAAACTCAACAAGTCAGGCCATAAAACATCATTTGTAGACCTTTACTGTTCTGACATTAAGAATCGGAAATGCAAGTTGATCCTTAAAAAAGGCAAGAGATTGTGAAGAAAGCAACCATCATTTGGAGAAGATATGAAAATCTAATCATAATATTCACAAATCCGTTGTAAAAGCAAATAAATGATTTGCCTCATGAAATATCAGGTCTCCATATTTCCTGCCAATGCTGCATTGTGAGTACCCCTTACTCGTGCTGAACCAGCACGTTCATCTAACTCAATTCTTACCAGTTATGAATCATAGTCTGTTATGACATCCATGAGGATCTCACAGAAACGAGCTTCCTGAAGGTGGTGGAGTGACCTTCACATCTGATCAATAGAAAGGACCTCCACTGAGTATAGGTAGTTATACAACCTGATGGATCACAGCAAATCAGTTGGTAATAAGTAACTCATCCCCGAAAAATGCATCTGCAGTCAGAAACTCATTTAACCCTAACATTTACACGAGAAAACGGTAATGGCCAGGATGGTATAAATCGTCAAGGTCTTATTTTAATCTGTTCAAGGGGTGCATAATCACATACATCGACTAGAGCACAGATTCCACAAACTGAATCATCAACTGCCCCTTTGTCACTGGACCTTAATCAGTTCAATAGCTTACTTGCCGGCTCTTTTGGTGTATCCCCGTTTCTTCAAAAAACCTATGCCGGTGTAGCAGAATCATCACAGAAGTGAGTGCCAACAGGGATCAGGAGACTGCAACTCATCTACACGCCATTAGAAAAATGTAATCATTGCAGACTTGATCACCATAACTCCAACCAAATTCAGATTAAATTGCATGGATTTAATAGTTTGGAAGGATCCACTTAACTTTGCTCCAAGACAAAGTTTTATTGGCACAAAGTCGTCGGTAAAAGGTTGCATGTTGTCCGATGAGAAGTATGCAACCGTGGAGATAACAAGTTCCTTTCACAAAACAGCAGGAGTATGTTCTACATCAACTTGACCAACCGCTTCAAGAAGTGATGAATATGTGATGAGATCATACTCAAATCCTTTTGAGCTCATCTCTTTCATAAGCTTTGCAGCCTCTTCAAACAAACCAGCACGACTTAGGCAGCCAAGAATAGTGTTGTAAGAGACTGCATCTGGTTTAATTTGTGACTCTTTCATCTTTGTGAACATTTCAACTGCTCGTCTTGGGATACCAGTCCTCGCTAATCCATTTAAAATAATGTTATGTGAGTTTATATCTGGCTTGCAACCATTTACTTCCATACTCCTAAGCAAGGAATAAGCTTCATCAAGCATGCCAGCCCTTACCATTCCTGACATGAGTGCATTGTAAGCATAAACATCAGGACTACATCCAAGTTTCTTCATCTCATTGAAAAGGCCCATAGCCTCACTATAGCGACCACATTTTCCAAAATGCTTAATCATCACAGCATATACACGGGCACTTGAACGTCCACAGTTCTCTTTCAACTCCAGAAACAACTCATTTGCAGCTTCATATCTTCGTGCCTTTCCCAGACTGTTGATAAGACTGCAGTAGGCAGCTGGACAAGGAGGAAAACCCTTTTCATCCATTTCTTCAAGTAGTAGCAAAGCTTTCTCAATTCTGTTTGTTTTGCAAAAACCATCAATAAGAATTGAGTAAGTGAAAGCGCTGGGAACAATACCATTAGCCTTCATTTTCTCAAACCACGAGGCAGTCTCAGAAGCTGGAGCTTTGGAATCAAATAGGGCCTTGATTATAGTGTTATAAGTTACTACGTTTGCTCTGCAATGCCAAGATTCCATTTTGTCAAACAGCTCAATAGCATTGTCCAAACGACCTGCCTTCCCCAAAATGTTGACCAAATTGTTTATCAGCACAACGTCAGGCTTGCACCCATCTTTTATCATATTCAAGAACACACTGTAAGCATCTTCAACCTTACCCGCTTTCCCAAGCCCCTTAATCAGCTCTGTGTAAGTGAAAACAGTAGGAGCACAACCCTTCCTTTTCATCTCCTCAGCCAAACTCAAAGCTTCCTCAACCTTACTTAACTTGAAGTAGATTCCCAACAAAGTTGTATATATCTTGGCAGTGGGATGAAGACCATTGTCCTTCATCTCATCGAACAAGCTTAATGCAACGTCGTCACGACCTGATTTCCCAAATGCAGAAATGAGTGCATTGTATGTCATTGTGTCAGGGAAACAATCTCCCTCAGTACACATCTCCTTGTAAAGCTCATGAATCTTATCATAATGACCATCTTGGATCAACATTACGATCATAGTATTATAAGTACTTGTTGTTGGTTTGCACTTGCGGCCTTTTATTTGATAAAACACAGATAAAGCCTTATTCACCATCTTAGCCTTGCACAATATTTTCACAAGTTCAGATAACTCGACTGGACTGATAACACATGTGCTCCTGATCATTTCTTGAATTGCCTTCCACATTTCACCAACCAGCCCATCTTCTTCCAAACAACGGATAAAAGCCATGTATGTAGTTGAGTCATGCACAAAGTTTCTCCTCTTCCCAGCCCACTTAAAGAACTGAATTTTCACATTAATCTCAACATCTATCTTCAAGACTTCACGAACCAACCGACGATCCACTCTCAGCATAAGCACTTCCAAAGCTTTTTCTGCGTCAGGACCCCACTTGAATATCTTCAATATCCTGATGAATCTCTCATCCAACTTCCTAACGGAAGGGTCCCTCCTCAAAGTTGGACGGTTTACTGGGAAGTTCCCAATTACACCACTTGGACTAGAAGACTTGAACATTTGTACTATTTCACCATCTGCAAACAACCCAAAAACCACATCTTTACTAACCCATATATATACATATATATAATGGCCGTATATCAATATCCATTGCAAAAAGATTTGGACTTTAACGTACGACTGTACGAACAATGGAGCAAAGGATACTGCACTCCACCTGTTTGTTTAATTCTCTGAGAGAGGAGAGGCAACGTTGATATCGACCGCTTTGAGACAATAGATCTCACAAACATCTTTCGTTTCGAGATTTTCTACGACCCCATTTGTCTTTATAGTCTACTAAGTTACTAAAATGACAAAAAGAAGAGGAAGAAGAGAATGGACTAAATGAATAATGATTTGCATATCTTTGTTTTAGTTTTACAATAGCTCGATAATTCTTAACTTGTTCATGATACCAAGAAAGCATTTTTCTGTGATGATAATTACTTTTATAAAATTGCATTAATTATATATAAATTATAATAATCATTTTAAAGAATTATTAAAAATTAATAGATATAATTTACTTTTAAAAAATTGAGAATGTGGATTTAATTTTTTTAAAATTTTTACAAAAACATCTAATTTTTTAAAACTTACTTACCGGTACCATCGAAAGCGAGCCAGTAATAACAAATATTTAATCCCGATACACCTCTTTATTTTGTACCAATTTTGGTTCAGTATGGTACGTACCAGTATTCATACCTCTGCTTACAAACCCGACAAATATTTTTAAATCTTTTTAACTGTAGCTTCTCAATGCCTAAAATCGTAGTAAAATGTTCATCAAACCAAAGAACAAGAGATTTGAAAAAGATGAATTGTCGTAATCAAAGTCGATACAATAACTCTTAACATTTGAACCAATGCGATATCCTACAGCCATAATGTAATAAATGACACTTAGGTCTCAACCAACAAAACGTCAGTTGGAAAAGGACCTCAAGGAACAAGATGTCTCCTCTTGAAAACCCTCCTATGAAAAACCCAGGATTCTTTTGAGAGTCGCTTTCACAACCAAAAAATGAAAATCGGCAGACCAGCCACGGATAAAGTTCTTACAGATATAACAAGAGTACATAGTGCCGTATACCAACCACAAAATCCATCTCTCAGGTTTTGAACTTCTTACGCAACGGAAGTAAAGTCGTAGGAGCAACCAACTTTGCGGATTATGCAGCATTCGGAGGAGTCTCCGACTTCTCAGTCTCCATTGGTTCACCTCCAGATGTGGGTGGTGCCTCACTCCCAGCTCCAGCATTCTCGTTGGAAGCACCATTATTGCTGGAGTCTCCAGTCTGTGTTTGATCATTTGCTTGAGGAGGTGGTGTCGCAGGGGTCTCAGGAGTAGCAGGTTTTGGTGGTGCTGGCTTTGGCTTTGTCATTATTGGTCTGCAGAACCTGTCAAAGCAACACAAAAAATCATCCAGAGTGAAACATAGCAAGAAAGATCAAGTCCAAGGTAACTGCTCCATAACGGTATCGAGTAGTCAACAGCCATAAAACAAGGTTCATGAACAACCAACAAGATGTACCTGTCGACGGCTTCAGCCTTCTTTCTAATATCAGCTGACAAAAGGGCTGGAGGAGCATACTTGGGAAGGGAATCCTGATGGTGTTTCTTCTCTCTTAACCAGGCCTCTGCTTCCCCACACTCATTCAGAACCTACAAGGCATTGGAGATGGTAAAATAAAAATACCAACTAGAGCACGAGAATAACAAACATAAGAGATCTAGCAGACTCTTACTTTCTGCTTTTCGGCCAAGTCAATGTGGTCAAATTTGGGATCGTTTGACATTGCTGCCTCTCTGTAGCTGTTGACACAATAAACAAGTTGCTCAATCACAGAACCCCTCTCTGAATGCTCTTTGTAACGGTGTTCAATGGGATCACCTTGCTGGATAGGAGATATATTTGAGCTAATTAATCACGACAGTTTACATTCAAATATTAACAAAAGCAGTAGGGACACTATTAATGAATACATATATTCATACCTTCTTGAGCTCCTCAAGCTTCGCAATGTAAACACCCTTTGTTTCATCCTCACCATCCTCATATAACCAATCTTCCACATCCTGAAGTTTTGACATGAACTGTTCCCTCTCTGATTCGGTCACAAATTCATGATATTTGTCGCCAACCTGTCCAGACAAGAGCATTATTAGTGAACATATGATTAGCACAGCCTGAAAACTAAAACTTGTGAAACTAAAGAAGATCATACCTTGCTCCTCATTTCATAAACGTAGGCTTCAACAGCATTTTTCCTGTCTTTTGTTTCTTCCATTACCCGATCTTGCAATGCCATTTCAAATTCCTTTTCTACTGCTTTCTGCACATCTGCAGATGGCAATCCACCATAAACCAGCTCAGCTACAGGAACATTAGTTTTCTTAACCTTTTTCTTTGGAGCCTCAGCCTGATTACACAACAAAACAAGTCATTGTTTTGAGAGAGACCTGTAAAAGAAATGATACAAGACCAACGGCATAGGTCAACAAGTAGCAGATTAACAAAGGGGAAAGCCTCACCTTGCTATCGGTTTCCATCTGCGCTGGCTTGTGACCCGAATCTGGTGCCCCATTCTCAACTCCAGAAGCATCCGCAGTTCCTTTAGCTTCTTGCATATTGGCATCACCATCAGTAGAGCTAGGAGGAGCTCCATCATTGGGCACTTCATCAGTATCCATGTTGGTGGCTTCTTTTGTTACAGGAACTTCAACTTCTTCCTCCTCCAAAAGCTGTGACAAGAAGATATACAGTATGCATCAACAAAATTCCTAAAAAAAGTACAATATATTGACTAAACCTTAATCAAATCAAAATAGACAACACTTACTGTTGCTGACTCAATGGACACAACTCCGTGCAAATTGAGTCGGGCTTTCACCTTTACCTTTGCCCTTTCACTATTTGTAGTTTGAAATGGACCAATCTGTAAAAAAGTAAAGTTGAAGTAACAAGTACATCATAAGAAGTATAAAACAATTACATACACAAATAAACGCATTAAGTCCTTAAATCCTTACTGTGTAGGTGCTAATCTTGGTAGGCACTTCACTATCAGCATATTGAACATCTATGGTGAATGTACCTGACCTGTAGAATGTCAAAGCCTTAATGCTTGGTATTGGGTTTCCCCTAGGAAAGACTATAGTACTTTGTTGGTTTTCAGCTGTTCCATTCTGAGAATCTGGGGCAGCACCTTTCCACGATAAAGCTATTGAGAATGGGAAACTCTCATTGACCTGCAGTTCAAACAATCAACCATTTCAGGATAATGCATAGAGATTTGAGTTGAATGACAGAAGAGATTGAAAGGAGTAAACTAGAACTGAAGGAAAATGCACAGAAGATCACTAGAACTAGTGAGCTAGCATTGTTATATTCTTATCACACTCATTTCAGTGCAACGGGTACATTCCTATACTATCAGGTGACATGCAAAGAAAGATTGGGATAAGAGTAAACTAAGAAAAGGAGGAGAGTGTGAAGAAGAAAATGGCTTGAACTAGCTGTATCATACTCCTACTACACCTACTTCAGTGCAAGAGATGCATTCCTACACTATTAGACAGCACACACAAACTCATGCATGCGCCTATTCCAACCCACCCTCACACACACCTGAACTGCACCCGTGCTCACCACCACTCTCTCCACCCCGAACACATGCACATATATGAAGCTCCCAGAAAGAATGAAACAAATAGTGTCAGTTCAATAATTAATCTGGCAGCATGCATGCTTTTCCAAGAGTACAGAAACACCATAATTGTTAATATGTCCACATATCAAATCACTCATGGAATATAGGCAGTATATCTGTACGTGAAACACAAACAGAAACTGTTGAACAGTTGAACAGAACAAATCGTTAATCAAGACTTTTACCTGGAAGTCTCGCACTTTAAATGTAGGACTGAGGATAGCACATTCCAGTGCGCAGCCCCTAGCAACACACTCACTTGCATTCATTGTCCGTCTTGGTTCCTTCCCAAAGAACTCAGTCAATATCTTCATTATTGCAGGCACACGAGATCCAGAACCAACAACCTCAACCATGTGAACATCCTCAATAGCAAGTCCAGCCTCCTGCAGAGCCTTTTCCAATGGTTTCTTCACACCCTCCAAAATTGGAGCACTGATCTGTTCAAACTCCTCCCTCTTAATGAATCCTCTCACATCCTTCTCATCCATCAAGCACTCAATATTCAGAGGTGCCTCAGGATTGGCGCTGAGAACCTTCTTTAGCTTCTCACAAGCAGCTCTAAGCCTAAGACAAGCTCTAGCATTCTGAAGAACATCAATTTTATACGCTTCCTTAAATTTAGCTGCAAAGTGTTGGAAGAGCACTTCATCGAAATCCCTACCACCCAAGGACCGTTCATATGAATGAGCCAATATCTTGAGCTGACCTTTCTTGAACCCAGCAATGCACACTTGCATGCTGGCATGACCGATGTCAACAAATGCAACATTTAATTGGTCATTCTCTGGCAAATCAGTTTTATAAATGCCATAAGCCAATGCCGTGGCTGTGGTTTCATGGATTAAGCGTAGAGGATGCAATCCAGCAATTGTGGCTGCATCCAAAACAGCCCTCCTTTGAAGGTCGGTGAAATAGACTGGAATACCAATGCAGCAATCTACAACTGCTGTATTCAGATTCTTCTCAGCAATGCCTTTCAAATTTGACAAAACCATGGCAAGAATCTGGGTGGGAGTAAATGTCCTGACTTCCCCTAGATACCTCGCGTGAATCAAAGGGAATCCATCAGGGCCTTCGGCAACAGCAAAAGGCAGTGAACTGAGATCTCTTTGCAATTCAGGATCTGAAAATTTCCTGCCAATAAACCGCTTAATTTGAGAAATTGTGTTCTTGGGGTTCATCATACTTGAGGCAGCCCCTGCAGTCCCAATGAACCGTTGTTTCTCCCCAAAGCAAACAATGGCAGGAGTTTCCCGCTTTGACTCATCATTGAGCACAACATCAATCCCCCTTTGCCTTGCAACGGCAACAATACAACTCTCATTGCCAAAATCAAAACCAACCACACTCATGTTTGCCAAAAAGTTGACACACTTTGACAATCAGTACTTCAAGGCAAAGCAAATACCTGGAAAACAATATTATTAGTCAGATACCATAAATTGACAACAAATATCCAATTAAACCAAAGCACTTGAAACGGCCAAAAGTAGAACTATCCAGATAATTATCTGGAATAACCAGACACATCACACACTAAGCACGAAACACCCACGTCAAGTATCATCATAGCCTGCAGTAGCTCACAGACACATTCTAATTAATTAACATAAAACAAAAAAAACCTTTTCACATCACAAACTACCAAACAAATGTGTAAACATAACAATAGCAATGTGCATCATTTGACATTCAACAATAACAAATCAAACTCCTAAATTAACACGAATGGGGTGAATATGCTTACAGCAAAGTCTACTCCTGACTGCTAAGACATTTTAAGCAACAGTACCGCAAACAAATCAATAAATATGAACTAAACCCTAAAACAAGAAAACGAGGACCAAAGAAATTTCTCTTGATCAACATGCAATCAAAAACCATATACATTCATCAGGAGCAATAACTGAGCATATTTTATAATCACATTATAAAAACACAATTTAGCAACAAAAAAAATATAAATAAAGACTTCACCAATTGAAGAACCAAAACTCTACGCGATCATCAAACCTAAGCAACAATAAACCGCAAAAGAGATCGAATTTCTCATCTAAGAACACAGCTCACTCAGGAACCTAAAACAACAAATAATCCTTCAAAAAAACAAGAGAGAGAAACTACACCAAACTCACAGATCTAAAAAACCGAAAGTGATAAGCAGAGATGGTGAGAGACAGAGGGAGATTAGTAACAAGACGGCGCCGGAATGGACCAACGTTAGAGCTCGCGATCGTACCTTTAAAAAGAGAGTGCGAGAGGCGCAGGACAGAGCAGAGAACGTGGCGCTAGGGCGGCTCTAGAATTCTCTCTTCTTTCTAAACGTTTCGTACATTCATTTATGTGTTCTCTTTCTAAAATAAATAAATAAACAAAACGAAGTTCCCCTTTAATTGGAATTTGTGGAACGTCGGCCCGGAGATGTCTAGAGTCTGTTACTTCTAGAATAATCTTCGGGCTTCTCATATTGGGCTGGGTTCGGCCCATTTTTATTTATTCTAATTAAATTTTTAATATCATGTGATTAGTCAGGTAGGTTTGTTTTTGATATTAATTTTACGGTTTTTCTTTTGAACACCCTACTTACAAGAGGGGCTAGCAAGGAATCGAACCTGAGATCTAACCGAAATCAAGTCTCGCTCTCAACCATCGAGCCACACCTCTTGAGGGCATTAATTTTACGGCATTAAATTTTAATTTTATGTAATTATTTCACTTGCCTTTATAATTTAAAATTGCGAGTTAAGATAACCGCAATGGTCAAATTTTAAAAACAAAATAAGATGTATCTCTTGCATTGTTATGAATATATCCGATTTGGTTTTGATATGGTATTGTACCGATACTGGTTAATATCGGATATCGTTTTGATTAGTTTTTAAAATTTATAAAATAGTTCTTGAATTTTTTAAAATTACAAAATAGGCAATTGTCATATTTTACAATTATATTGTATATTTTTAACCATATCTCCAAAAATTATATTAAAAAATAATAATCACAATTTTAATTAAATTTATAAAATTAATTTAATAATTATTAATAAATATAATTAAATTTCAAATATATAAATTTCAAATAAATTTTGATTTAATAATTAAATATATAAAATAAATATTAATTTTAAAATAATAATGTTTAAATTATTTATTTTAAAAATAAAATATTTTTATTGATACTTTATTAATAAATATTATACAAAATATAAAAATAAATTTAAATAAAAATAATTTATTTTAAGTTTTATTTTATTTATAATTATTATTAATAATAAAAATATTTATTATTATTTTAACAACAAAATTTCAAAATTCAAAATAATTATAAAAGTTGAAGTAAATAAAATAATTAATTAAAAAACTTTGGAAAAAAAAAGAGGAAGGAGAGGTAGGATGAGGGAGGGAGATTTAAAAATAATAATAAAATTTTGCAGAAAAGTTACCTACCAGTATTTAGTCGGTATTTTAAATACCAGTTAGTACCAATCGATACCATCTAATATTTAAACTCGGTACGACCAATTCTTTGTTTCGTACTGATTTTGATTCGGTACCAACTGGTACGAAACAGTCAAATAGTATTCGCATCAATGACCTCTTTTTAATTTTTTAAAATTATTAATATTTATATTGTAAGAAGTAGAAAAGATAGGGAGAGTTTTAGAGCAACTTTCCTGATTAGAAGTTCACAAGTTAAAATTACGAAAAATAATTTTTTTATAAAACAAAAACAAGAGATTGTTTTATTGAATACAGAATGGCAATTGATCTTGTTAGAAAATTTATGTTCAAAAGATTGTCTTCATATTCAATAAAATAATAGTAAGTGTAGAGATGATTCATATTCAAAACTTTAAGGTTATGTTTCTTCTCAATTTCTTCCTCCTCTGATCTCTTGCAACCTTAGAATTCTTGTTCCTCACCGGAACCTTGTCGGAATGTTGACGAAGAGACACGACGAGATCCACAAAAGCACTAAGTATGAACTTGTGAGACTTCTTCTCATTCAAGTTCACGTAACAAAACAGAAGCTGTTGCATGAAGTCCCAATCAAGTTTTTTCCCACCTTGTCGCATTCTTGCTCCTACCATGTCCTCCATAGACCGTCGAAAATCGTCGTGTGGTTCCGGCGAGTATTGTAACAATGCAATGCAGTCACAAGGAAGAACAGTCACGTCAACGTCGTTAGAACATGCAGTCGAGACAACGACGGTATTATCCGAGGTTGAACTCGACCCCATCTCCTCTGATATCGTGGTGGTCAAGCTTGACGATCCGGTCTCCACGAAGGACTGGAGAGGCTGGAGAGTTTCCGTTCTCCGGCGAACATTAAACCCTCGAGAGCTGCCAACTTGCGGATGCTCGTCAACTTCTTTATCTTTCTCTTTAGGGTGTTGTCTTACCATATCCCCTTCATAGTCATCGTCGTTGTCGTCATCATCATCAGAGTCGTTTGTGATGTATAGAGACTGGAAGTTCTCGAAGAGGAAGCGATCAATATCAGCAAGAGTTGCAGTTTCATCTTTGGTGTCTCCAACTTGTTGAGTCTGGTTATGGTCAAGAGCAAAAGATGAGGTCTTTGCATGTTTGCAACTCAATATGATCCACTTCTTTTTAGGCGATGAATTATAATTAGAAGGGAATTGGAGAGTTGGGTTTGGATTTCTGATCTTAAAGAGGTAGTTCTGAAGAGATTTTCGGAGTCTCCTTGGCATTTCAAGTCTGGTTTTACTTAATACAAAGCTTTTTCCGTAAGAGTATGATCGATGGCGGTGGCTTATAAAGTAAGGCATTAAATGGAAAGTAACATACAAAATAAAGAATGAAACGCGGGCGTTTCTTTCAACGCATGGAGTGATTAACATAAGAGGAGTGATTAAGAAATTTAATTTAATGCTTGTGTTGGTTTAGAAGTGAAGGATTTAATGTGAGTAAGAGGGTTTTAGTTTACTGTTAGTTTTTCTTTTGAGCTTGAATTTTGGGCACTAATTAATAACTCTCAAGATAGTATTTTAATTTAGAAATAACAATGGGTTAGCTAATGGGTTCGGCGGTCATTTTTTTAAAATAATTTTCTTAAAACTAAAAATATAAAATGACATCGTCTTTTTTTTAATTGAGTTTGAGTCTTAGTGGGCTTATTCTAAACTCAACTCTTCTAAACAAAATGAAGAATTAGACCTCGAACCGGTCTGACTCTGAGTTGACCCGTTGAAAACACCTGAATCTAGACTCATGAACCTGCTCATTAAAAACGCCTGAATCTAAGCCTATGAGTTGACCCATTGTCATCCCTAATTTAACTTTGGAGAAACAATTTAGATTAATTTAATCTTTAATTAAAATTATGTTAATTTAGAATGAATAGATTAAAGCAAGTTCAATTGAATTTGACTTTAAAAACAGATTTTGACTTCTAGCCTGTTATCAATAATACTTAAAAGCTATAATAAATAGAGTTAATTAATTTGAATAAGGAAGAAATATTAATTGAAGAAATTCATTTTCCCAAAAAAAATAAGTCAGCTTTTTGTTTAGTTAGAATTTCTAATTAATTATTAATTAAAATTTTGAAGGTTTTTGCAATTAGAAATTTGACTTTTAATTCTTTTAAAACTTTAAATTTTTTAAATTTTCAACTTAAATTCATTGGAACATATAGAAAGATTAGGTCAATTTTGTATAGGTCTCACCTACCACTTGAAAATATAAATGATGATCAAAACAGGGTCATTCTGTGAATACATATATAGTTCTAAAAGCATGCAGGAAAGCATTTAAAGAGAGGATTCAGGATTGGGTGTTTGTTCACAGCTAAACTCATTAAAGAAGCTGGTATTTGGTTCCATGATAAGGTAGTGAGTGGGCATGCCAAGTTGTGGGAGCTTGAGAGTCAATGAATCCTTTAAGAGACATCCCCCAGTGGTTACAATGGATGTTTCATGCAACCATAGTTTTAAAAACCGGACCAGACCGGCCGGTTTGGCCAATTTGACCGGTGACCGATCAGCTTTTCAGTTCGGTTCACTCTTAAAAATTGATTTTTAATTGAACCAGTGAAAACTAGTCAAAATCGGTCAATTGACCAGTAGAATTGGATATTGAATAATTTTTTATTTTTGTTATATTTTTATAGTTTTTAATATTATTAATATTATATATAATTAAATATAATTATTGCATAATTATGATGTCACCGGTCGAACCGGTCAAATTGGTGACCAATAAAGCCTCCGGTTCGATGTCCAGTCCGAGTTTAAAAACACCGCCTACAACTTCATCTAAACATTTGGGACTATTAGGGATGATAATAGAGCGCGGATCCAGCTAGCCCGACCCTTTTAATAAATAGCCCGAGGCTAATTTCAAATTTGATTATATTTTTGTTCGTTTAGACTATTTAAAAATAATGATATTTTCGTTTAAGAGATTCAATGTTGACTTAAAACTTGGTTGGATTTAAGTTCATTTAGATTGTATTATGGTGTAACTTTCTAAAACGAATTCGTTACGATCTTAAATTTTTAAAACTTTAGATTAAAATGACATAATTTAAAAAAGGATATTTAAGTCAAACTCAATCGTAGCTTTAATCCATTCATTTTGGATTAAAGTAGAAAATTTATAAAGATTTAGGTTAGGCTTGGAGCCCTATGGATCGAGGACTCGTAATCTAAGTCTAAACTTGAGTCTGATCAAACGGTGACATCAATGAATCTGATCAGATCGGGACCAAGTCTAATTATTTTTTAAAAATATAATTTAGTATTATTTTAAAAACGACGTTATTTACTACAAGTAGTTACACGTATGTTTAAATTAAATAAATAAATAAATTTGTTCAATAAGAATCAGATTGACTCAGATCCTAATCAGTGATACGGATATTGTTTCGTACCAGTTGGTGCCAGTTGAAAGGTACCGTATCGGTAAAAAACGAAACAGTAACTTTGGATACCGGTCAGTATCAAAGGTTTTGCCAAGTATCAGTTAGTATTTGAAATACTGGTAAAATATCGTATGGTGTTGTTAAATTTGAAAAGTTTAGGGACCAGATAGCAAACACATTTTAATAAAATCAACCCCCCTCTGTCATCTCTCTCTCTATCTCTCATGCCAGTCTCACTCTTACCACCGTCGCTCGTCACCGTCATCCTCCACAATGACGCCACCGCACCTCTCCCCCGCCTGCTAGTCTGTTTGTCTCCCTCTTCACCGCGACTCTCTTCCACTCCAGTCTCCACTGCACCTTACCGTGCCTCTCTCCTTCTCCTCCTCAACTCCGCCTACTACTGCCTCGCTCTGCCTCTCCATACGCTTGGAGTTGAATTGTTATGAATGGTTGGATTTGGATTTGAATAAAATGGACGAAGTGTGTTATTTATCCATTTTGTTTATCTGTTGATTCTATTTTGTTTATCTGTTAAGTTTGAAAGTTCATAAGTCACCGCCTCAATATTTAGAATTCAGTTTTGGATTGGTTTATTACAATTTACAATTAAATCAAATTAAATTTATCTATGTAATTTCAATTTGATTTGAATTATTTGGGTTGGTTTAAATGCTTAGAAATAAAAACCTGATCAACAACATTCAACATTTTTAAGATTGAATGCAATATTTATAACATCTTAAAAACACACATGATAATATTTTATACATCAAGGCATGAAATTTGAAATTATTTAGACTCAGTATCAAATCCTTACTTAAAATAAGTTTGTTTAACTAAAAAAAACTTGAGTATAAAAAACAATAATATAACTATAAATTTAATAGTAATTACATATCATTAAAATTCTTATTAAAGAAGCATTAATTAGTACAATTTATAACAAGTACACTATAAATTATAATTGAAGGTAGCTTTTTTAACTCTTTATGCTTTGTTTTCCTAGGTTTACCTTAATTTATTTTAAATTAACTAAAATTTTAGTGAATAAATATAAAATAGCTTAATTATTCGTTTTTGACTTATTGACGAATTACGTTGGATAAAATTGAATTGTATATGGCAAAATTGAATTGCGTATAATGTCGTCATCATCATTACACTCAGTTCGAAGTTCCGTACTGAAGCGGGGTCTGATAGTACGCAGCCTTACCCCTACATAGTAGAGAGGTTGTTTCCGGTAGACTCACATACAAATGAGACAATATAAGAGTGATGCAGGTTATAGAGAAAATAGGTAAAACAACATCAATAAATAGAAATAAAAATAAAAATAACAAAAGATATAGATATATATAAAATAATGAAAATAAGACTAATAATAATAATACTAAAAATGCTAATAATAATAAAAAAACTAATACAAATACAAAAAGACAATGAATAATTAAATAGTAATAAAACGAAGGAAAGTAATAATTAGTGTACCAACCGAAGGGATCCTCAGTCCTGTAGAAACAAACACGTACTCATCACAGTAGAAGAGTTCACAAGGAAAATACTGAAGCGGGTGGCAAGAAAGTCTTTGGAGATTCGGGAAACAAGAGGAAAAGACTGATGAGAGATGATTGTATCCTATCAACGATCTCCGGTCGTAATTTACACACAGGTGTAAGGACTGCCTAAGCTGTGACGCATTTAGTGAGAATCTCAATTAAGGGGATCGCCGATTTTGCAAGTTTCCAATGTACAAAAAGCTATATTGGAACCCGCAAGTGCTGTGGTGGAGTGGCTGGGGCTCCTCCTCCCTTAACCAAGGTCTCGGGTTCGAGTCTTGGGTATGGAGCTGCACTTGTGAGGGAGAGCTTTGCCGCCTATATGGTCCTACCCGGCTCGAATCCGGAATAGTCGATTGCCCGTGTGGCGTCGGATACCGGATGGTTTACACCAAAAAAAAAAAAAAGAGCTATATTGGCAAAGTGTTAATAAATGCCTTACGAAAATGAAAACAATAATTTTCAAAACACCCATATTACATACATGTGAAATATTTGACAATTATTGTTACTTCATATTAATCGTGGTTATTATTTATTATTATGATTTTTTGAGATAAGGTTTACATAAACTTATAAAGTATATAGTACAATATGACAATGAACTATTTTGCATTTTTTAAAAAATTCAGGGACTATTTTATAAATTTTAAAAATTACTCGAAACGGTACTTGGTATTGACCGGTGTCAGTACAGTACCGTACCATAATCCAACCTGATACCAAGGCCAATTAAGGATGTCAAATTTGACCTGGCCCGACCCAATTTTGGCCTGAGTTGATTGTGCCACCGGCGAGATAACGGGCCTACTATGGTCTACCCAACTGGGTCACGGGTTGAGCACGTGGCCCAACCGTTACTTCAAAAACGATATCATTTTTGACGTTCTTTTTTAAAAAAATATGTGGTAGGTCAAGTGTAGCTCATCAGACCATGGCCCAGCCATGAGTCGACTTATCTTAGTCCGTCGTGCCACTGGCTATCCTAGTATGTGATTGGGTCTGGTCAGGTTAGGTCGGGCGGGTTACCATTGACATTCTTAAGGCTAGTACGGTATTCGCAATTTCCATCATAATACAAATACCATCCTTATTAAAGACCGGCCTGGTTCATTGACATTCTTAAGGTCGGTACGATATTCGCAATTTTGATCCTAATACAAATACCATCCTTACTAAAGGCGTTCAACTCGAGTTAGATGGTGAAATCCAATTACAAATACTAATTCTTACCACAGACGGTCGACTCGAATCTTAATTCAAATGCCATCGTTGCTAGAAACTATGTCTGATGGGAAATGACTTTAGCAGACATGCGCATGCTCACAACCTAACCGCCGAAGCAGGACTCCCCACAACCACAGATACCCATAGGGATTAATACGAATGTCAGAGTGAGTTGTTCTGAAAATGACTTCCACCTTCCTGTGCCTTATTATCCCACCAAACCATTCGCCCACTTCAGGTTTAACCAGAAATCCTAGACTCCTCATTAAGACACCGAAATTCTTTGTCCTGTCTAAGGATAACAACATAAATTAGGTAGCCAATGATGATAGACTTTATGTCCCCAAGAACTTCTTCCTGTTCCTGTAGCACATGCCTATCAGTACCACTATCAATGGTGAATCAATTAGAACAAATATAGTTGCAGGATCCAATACCCAATATATATTAATATTACCGTTCAGAGAATTCCATTTTCGATGGTTCGCAAATTATTTTATAGTCAAAAAGCATTTCTTGGAAATGCCAAAAAGAGAATCCTATATATTGGGGACGGAATCCTCCGTTCATGTTATCCTATCTTATAAATCTTAGCAATTTATTTATATCGGACTTACATAAATGAATCACTGAAATTCATGGGACAGAATAAGGACAGAATAAAATAGACAAAAAAAATACTGGCTCCCTAGATTGTGCTCTCTTGGTCTTGGAAGATTAAACTAATCATTATGATATTAATTTGTGTAAGTGAAGAACAGGGAACACTTTGATGCATGCATGTAGATTGCTTTTGCTTTTGATGGATGGGAGGGTCCTAACATAGTCGTGAAGTATCAAAATTTTGTCTTTTATGTATCAAACTTTTTTCTTTTATTACATAAAAGACAAAAATTTGATGATAAATTTTACGAAAATCGGTAAAGTTACTCTTTATGACCATAAATTAAGAGCTTCATGCAGTAGATACATTGGCTTTTTTATTTTATCCGTAATTTCAAAATTTTAGAAAAAAAATTTTAGTTAGTTTTATTTCTTTAATGAAGTAAAGTTTGTCTTTTAATGTTTTTTTTTCTGGATCTTCCTTAACTTTTGATCAAAGGCCCTGAAAGAAGGATGAGACGAAATCCCAGAAAAGTAAAATGCATACTTCTAACCATATTGATAGAAGAAGAAGAAGAAGAAGAAGAAGAAGAAGAAGAAGAAGAAGAAGAAGATATAAAACAAACAAACATGAGTAATAGTCCGATCAAGACAATTTTCCCAGCCCAGTAACCAAACAGCATTACTCCACCAAACTACCCTTCTCAAGGATCCTAGACGAGACAGCAAACCTCGCAGAGAAGGATCGGAAGACGATATCAGGGTCAGACAACATGGAATCATCTTGGTCGAAATTCTGAGAATACTCATCAGGATCATATGACAAATGCACTTGGGTGGACGAACAGCAATCAAAGATCTTCTTCTTTTCCTTCATCAATCTTCTCCAAAACGGTCTCCACCTCGGCACCTTCGATCCTGTCTTGACCGAGACAATCCGATCGTAGCCGCCGTTCATGTAGCTGTCGATGCGACAACTGCCGGAATTGCACAAGTTGCTGAGTTCCATGGAAGACGAGGATAATAATGAAGGAGAGAGCTCAAGCGGAGTGTTATGTACATATATATATATATATAGAAAATAATAGACAGAAAGTCAAAACGTATAATATATAGTCAGAGACATTGTCACATGCAATATCAGAGCCTGAAGGTATTATATTGAGTATAAATCTGGATGACCCTCGAGATTATAAGAAACTCCTGGCCTGGCCCCTTAATGAATGGATTATGTCTCTACCTTGCTTCATTAATCTCAGCCATCTATTTATATGGATCTCGTGTAAGTTTCGCATAAATAGATGGTTGAGATTCATAGGACAGGATAGGGACATGATAAAATAGGCAGAAGATTTCATCCCCAATAAATGACCCATAGTTCGATAGGCTAGAGTTAACCGGTCTGATCCATCTTTACTTTTTTCTTATAAAAAGTTTACAAAACGACGTCATTTTTTAGTTCCTGTTGAGCCACAGGCTGACTCGTACTTGACTTTAACTTGGCCCACGGCCCAGTCAACTCGGACTAGGCCAAATTTCAAAGTTTACTTTAATACTTTATCTTAAATTAAAATAAGAACTCTTCCGATTGAGTCTATATTAATATATTAATTATCTAGTAAATCGGTAAGGATTTGATAATATATAATCGATAGTTTAAGAAATTTAGTATTTTAACTCGAGCTTAAATATTATTTTAAATTATTAATTTAATTTAAACTTAATTAGTTCAAGCTGAGCTTATAAACTGAGTTAAGATATTGTATTATTGATATTTGATTAAGCTATTATTCATAACGTATTTGTTTTGTTGTTATTTTTTAAAAGTTATAAAATATAGTTTTTCTAAAACATTAAAAACCAATCTTGTTTAATTAGTAGGGATAGTAACGAGCGACCAAATTTGGTCAGTTCAAGTTGGAACTAAAGTAACGTTAATTTGACTAATGATTTAAAAAATCAATTAGTTGGTTTAACCGTAAAAATTTTGAACTTTTAATTTTTTAGGTCTATTACTTCAATAAATATTATTGTTAAAAAATGATTATTTTATTAATTAATTGATCAATTCTCTTAAATTAATAAATACTTATAAAATATCGATTAATCCTTTTAAACCTTAAATTCTTATCTTACCGATTTAACTTCCGATCCGTTTTTTAAAACTTTAGTTTTGATGCAATATACTGAAATGATATTGTTTTAATCAATTTGTTTTTTTCTTCTTCAAAATTCAAAGAATATAGTGCACAAGTTATTTCGGGATCCCGTGTTGGTTTCACCACGAAGGCAAATGAACAGGATCATTGGATAGTGTTTCCATTCTCAGTGGACTTGGCCAAGAATTACTTCACTATTAAATTTCCATGGTTGACACAACTGAAGCAAACAAGCTTGTTGAGAGATTCCTCTACTATACCTCAACAACAAAGCACAAAGAGCAGTCTCATTTTGAATTCCTCTGCATATGAGATCATCTCTGAACTCTGTCTGCAGATTGATCTTTAGAGCAACCAAGAAAGGCCGGAGAGCTTTTCATCGTCATTATCTGAATGTTTAGGAACATCATTTACAAGAATCCAAACTAAAAGAGCCTTTGAAACATAATAATTTCTACTTCACTACTTAATTTTCACTGATCTCTTCAGCCATTAGACCAACCTCGTCATAGAACAGCAAGAAAAACCAGATGTATTGAGAGGGACAATCAGGAGTTAGTTCCCACATGATCGAGTTGATTGTAACTTCTGGTATTTCTGCAACTCCAGATACCAATCTTTATATTCACTCTCAGGAATCTGATTACATAGTTACAAAGATTGGAAGGAAGAAACAGGCATGTTCTGATCGTTATTGTAAAGGGCATACCATAAATGCTCCAACTCTTCAATACACAGACCTCTCAATATAGGGACACCATCTGAATCTTTTAGCTTCTGCTGCATCTTGCATCAAGTTCTGCAAGTTCAATGCTGTTTATTGGATACAATTTAAGCTGACAAGATCAAAGCATGTTTCTTATCCATTCAATAATTTGTGATTTGATGAGAACTAAACCCCTCAATCAATCATTTTCTGTTAACTTCATAACAACACAGCTATCTTCCAGGTTTTCCAGTAGCTGGAAATGGCAGAGAAACCAAACCAATCAGGACTTTCAGAGATCAATTCAGGAGCTGATCCATGACCTGAATTTTCCTGAACTTGATTTATGGAATATCTAAACCAGTCCAATACTCATTTTAGCAGATGACAACAAGAGCAGTAACAAGAACAAAACCAATTAAATGGCTGCTTACCTTAGTGTAACAATTCTGGCGTTCAATTGTCTGACTTGTTGTGTTTACCACAACCTCGCATAACAATTTTGCCTGTTTCAGAATCACAAATTGAGACATTAATATAGAGTATCATTACAATTTGGTTCTAGCTAAGCAACCAATTTGCTGCATATCAATCAGGATTGAACAAGTACAGGCAAGGTGTTCCTAATGCAAGTGTCTTCCAGGTTCAGTAAATTTATCAGAATTCCTGAAGGACTTGGTCGGAGGAAGCTTAGTTTATGCAGATTCTGACATCTAGCTGCTCATAATAAGACTTCTGATCTAACCGGATAAACCCTTGAGAGCACGAAACAATCCGTAAATTACGTATTTTCGATAAATCACTTTGACAAACTATCGACTTAAATTAAACTATTAGGTTCTAAAATTTGTCATTAAGCATAATTAGATGCACTAAATGGGTTTTGATAAGTAAAAATCAAAACATGTAACTTAATGTTAATAAATCTACTCCTTAATCATTGATTAGCATTCTTATTTAAGAGTGAATCGAATCCTTAATTAGTTAAAAATGGTAATCTAATTAATTTAACCATAAAAACTTCAAATTTTGAACCGGTTGACCTCTCGATTCTTTATTTTCATATTTGGTTTACTTTGATACCCCTATTATTAAGAACGGACTAAACTATTAATTAATCGGTCAGTGTTATAAATCAATTAATTTTTATTTACCAGTTTTTTTTTTATTAAACTTAAATTTTATATATAACGATATAATACAGGTTAAACCTTAGACCTATTGTAAAGATGACAATAACAGGCTAAGCCCGAGTTGACCGAATTTTAGATCTTTTATTTATATTTCAAGGCCCAAGACTTCCCAAGTAACCATTGTTTCGACATTTTAACTTTAAAAAATAATTTGGACCGGATCAAGCCATATTAGGCTCGAGTGAAGGCTGCCTCTAACCAAAGTTCTCTATAGCAGGCCGGGTTAGGCTCGACTTATTGCCGTCCCTAACCATGGTCATATCAATTTCACTTCAATTCAGGTTATTAAAATATAGCCAAAGCCCCTCTTGTAGTTGAACTTTCAGGACACCTCGTAAAAAATAAAAAGATAGCAAAAAAAAAAAAGGAGGTTGTGTATTACCCTTAAAGGAAGGCCAAACAACAAGAAGCCAAGCGTGCCAGTGACTTCAGTCTCAGTATGAAATGGAATTCTACCCTTAGCCAAGTCTTCAAGCAAGTAGACCACGTCAGACAGAATCCTGACCCTAGTAAGCTCCAGCTCAGCTTCCACGTAAGACGACGTTAGAGCCCTCACGTGCCCTCCCCGCGCCTTCACGTACCCCAGCCTCTTGCCTCTGTACTTGATCCTAACGTAAAGGCTGGTGAAGTCCATGGAGTAGGCGTCCACGTTACGCACCATAATAGTAGCGTGTAAGGAGATGTCAATGTATATGAAAGGCCGCGTGTGAACATGTATCCTTTTTAGTTTCAGCCGTACGATCTTGAGGGTGGGTTCAGACGGCCAGAACAAGTAGACGAGGGCAGCGAGGAGGAGGAGGAGGAGAAGGGTGACGATGATTGCTCGCCACCGTATACGGAGGTTTGCCGGGAGGCAAAAGGGTATGACGAAGTGGGTTTGATGATCATGACAGCATGGCATGGGGGTATAGTAGTGACTTTGTGATGATTCTGGGTCAGTCTTGGAGGGAGCCATGGAAGGCTTTGTGGAAACTGACTCAATTGAGGTTGTTTCCTTTTGTTTTGGAGTAGATGAAGTTGATGAGGAGGCTTCCTAGGTGTTGGGAGCGTTCTGAACAAGTTTTCTTGTTGGGTCCTATGATTGGTGTAGGTACAGGGACACCATATGAGTGGAATTTTTTTTGCTTTTTTGTTGGTAATATCATTATATCATTATCCTTTAGTTATTAATTATTTCATTAAAAATAAAGTGAAAAAGTATATAAAACAGGGTCTACTTCTTTTTATATTTTTTCAAAGAAATTGAATCGGTCTGTAACAATTGGCTACGACATATTGTACGAGATCATTCTCGCTCTGACTATTTGGCTATATTTTTGTGTGCATTCGTTCTATTATTAAATCTCAAATCTTTTAATAATTTATTTAATTATCTAATTATTTATCAACACCTTGCTTTTTTAGCCAAGGAAGAGATTGATTAGACAAGTTAGTAATCTCTTGTCCCAAAGCACTTTGTGCCTTTGGATTAAAGAATTGGCATACATCTTATATTATATACAAACAAAACAACTCATGATGATATAGGTTTGATAAAGGTATTACAATAGAATGTGGGGTTGGCTAAAATAATGAAAATGACTGATCAAAGTAAAATATGTCAGCAAACATAAGCTTTTGACAATCTTATATCATATATAATGATCTAATAGGATAATAAATTACAAGAGAAATAAAATTTATATATAGTGATTAAATATTAGATTTGATATATGAAAATTTATTTTAAAAAATAAAAAATAAAAATAATCACTTTCTAATTTGTCATCCTTGACTTAAATTGAATAAGAATGAGAATATAAGAAATCTTATAAATATATAAATCATAATTATTAATTAACTCTTGAAAATTGTTTTTTAAGTATATAATTTCAAAAATTACAGCATAAAAGTATTCTTAGAACAACCCTTTCCTTACAAAACAAACAAAAAGTTGGAGTTACAAGCCAAATCAGTTTTGACCCATAAACAGGGGAAGTAAGGAGCAAGAAGAAGACATTTCAATACAGCAAAAACACTATAAAATTAAGCTGAAGTAAACTGAAGGACCAGTCACAGCTATAAACATAAACAGAGACTAAAACAACCATTCTATCTGATCCACCTCTTGCAGTGAATTGTGAAAAGAACCCTTTTTTATTTTTCCTTCAATTTTCACCAAATTCTCTTTTCAGGATCACTCGCAATTTCATCAGCACAACTAAAATTGTGGAATTTGATCAAAACCAACATGTTTAGCAATGGCAGGACCTGGGAACAGGATCATACAAGCCAAGCTGATGGGTATGTCTTACCTTGTATGCTAGTTCTTTTTCTCGCAACTGGTCTTTTTTGTTCATGTCATTGATTGAATAGGACATTATCACCATCTTCCAGCATTTTATGCTTACTTCTTTACTACTGCTGAAATTGGAGTTCTTCACTATGAAGTTGCTCCCAACTTATGGCTAGATCAACATGTTACTGTAAATAATGGAAATATGGAAACTTTTTATAACCCTTTGTTCTTGACATACCTGATTACGTGTTACAGGTGATTCTGGGGGATACGGGAACTGGGAAAACCAGTTTGGTCTTAAGTTTTGTCAGGATGATATTTTTATTCTAAACCTTGACCGAGAGATTAATATCTTCTCCTGCATATGCTTTGCTAGGTAATCATAATCTGGTAATGGCATTAAACAATCTGACAAATCACAAGACAACCAGTCTGATACTGATGTATATTTTTTTTGCTTCTGGCTTGCTAATAACAGTGCATTGCGCCCAAGAACCTCAAATTTTTGTAGCTGGCTGTCTTTTAATGGTGACAACTCTTGGAATCGTTCTTCCTTACTTACAGATGTTTTTCATCCACCTGCAGGGGGGTGGACGATATGCACAAAAGAACGGAATGTTCTTCACAGAAACATCAGCAAAAATAGGACAGAATGTCAATGATCTTTTCTATGAAATAGGTGCATAAATTGTGAATTCATTTAAGATTGCAGTATGTCAATCACAATCGCTTCTAGCCACGAGATTTACAAGGCATGTTCTTACCTAAGGCTATCTATTTACAATCTTACCTCAGTCTAAACATTTACCAGTAGCAGAACCATACTCACAAGAGAACACAAAACACAGGCATACCTTTTGACCATACATTTGTGCTTGTTTTGAGGATTGAGATATGCAAGTCTCGAATGGTTCCTTGTTTCAACAAATCTGCAGCCAAGAGACTGGCAAGAGCTTGTCCTCCAAAGCCTGCCGGAGCAAAAGTCAACAGTGAAACAAAAACTAGAAATACAAGATTTCCATGCCGCTCTGGGTAAGTAAGTACGATAATTCCTTCCTTCCAGCAAAACAAATGAAGTGAACAACTCTGTAAAGTAATTGATTCACGGGAAAGGAAAATCATTGGAAGTTCATAAACAAAATCACTCTTGATACTCTCTTTCCCGTGGAAGCTCTTGCCTTCTATTTTCTCCTTCACTGTCATTTTCTTCCTGGCAAAGGAAGAAAGAAATTATCTATCCAATCTGTCCACATATCAGTTGGGTTTTTACAACCACCGGAAAGAAGAGTTTCACAGCCCCTTTATAAACAGAAGGTAGCAATCACCACTGTTGATGGAAATGTTTTGGTCTTCCAACTTATCACAAACACATTCTATATTCATAATCTTCTCCTTGAGTAGCAAACAATCTAATAAGTCGACATTTGTCCCAAAAGAAAGCTATCATTAAGTGTGAACAAAACCATCTGCAAAGTGTAATCAAGAAGAAGAAAAAGAAAAACAGCAAGCAATGAGTGACTACATGGCCTATTCTCAGAGGGCCATCGTCTCAATTCTCAGCTCAGTAAAATACTGCTGAAGCATCTAGTAATGGCTTTTAACTAAAGACTTTCTTGAACCAACTTTAAATCAACTGTTCAATTGAAGCAAAAAAAAGGTAATAACTTTTATAAAACAGACATGAACTAATAAAATCCCTTACCACGAAACTAAAAGAATCAAATGATCATAAAGATACACAATCAAACCTGTACTGTATCAAATACACTGAAAGTGATATGATACATTGTACAACTAAATTGTCATTTTAACAAGGCTCACTCATTTAAGTGATATATAAACAAATTGTACAACCCATAAAATTCCACTTAGGATGAATTTGGATTTCTGCGCTGCGATGTGGACCTCAAGGTCATATAGAAATGAGAAAAATGAGCAGCTATATCGGACATAGCTCTAAAGAGCTCAGGCAGGCGAGTTTTAAGACTCACCAAGGATTTCTCCCTCACCTGAAGGCAATGCTTCTGATAGGCTTCTTCTTCATCTTCCAATCGCTTCTTCACCGCATCCACAACAAACTGTCTCTCTGTAATAGCATCCTTGTAGGTGTTGCCTTCTGCCATATCAGTATCCAACTCATCAGGTGTTCTGGTCTGCATGTACTTACTATACCAGTCCTCAAATTTCCTCGTTTTCTGGGAAAGCTCCTCCCGCGTTTCTTCACATTTCTTTTTCAATTTCAACTCTTCTTCTTGATGTTGGAGGATGGTATGTACAACAGCAGCAAAATTCTTTATAGCACTTCTTGCAACTTCATCTGGAAGTTTGTCCAAATAATCATCCCAAGCAAAGAGAAGAGCCTGTATTGGGGGTTTCTGGACTCGGGGAGGAGAAGAAACCTTTTCCTTCAAGCTGCTCTCAATGGGGACAAGATTCAGCTTCAACCAATTTTTTAGTGCTTTTATGTACTGTTTCTGATGGTCAACAAACTGACAAAAGTGAACATGCCAATCTTCAACAATACCAACTAGCTGATAAGTACAATGATGAACATGCTCAGTACTTTCTTTTGGGGAAGGCAAAATGTTCACAGATCTCAAAGCGTTTGCAATCTTGAACTGTGCTTCATGATGAGATCGCATGGTTTCCCACATGGTGGCCATCCTGCAACCATGCATTGATCGTCAGCAGTGTGCCATAGGGCATTTAGAAAACAACGATAAGCACTAAACATGATTCAAGCCAATCAAACATTTTATTGTCCAATTCAGACGTCTTTTCAGTGCTTAAAGTCCAACAGATGTAGCACATCAAATACTTTGATTTAGCTCATAAGAAACACCTTCGTGTACATTGATAAAGGCAACACTAGAATAATGCAGTTCAATGGATTCAGTTGCTTCATAGATCCTGAAGGAACATCCGTGTTTCTTAATATTGGGCGATATCAAACAGAATACCATAAAATATTAAGATACTACAGAATATCACACAACAGAAGCACTGTGTTGCAATCCAGGATTTAGAACAGGACTTCCTGAAGCCTAACACAGAGATGGCGCAATAAGCCCTTTCACCTGGACCTTACTTAAGTAATGATACACACTGAATTCCTCACATTATCACTAAATTGAATTCCATGAATTCACGTACCATTTCTAAGATGCAAATTATGATAAGAAATTATTATTTGGAAACACATCAGATTGGAAAAGTTTGTTAAATCAGTGAAACAACGTCCCATGACATGTTCACCTTGAAGAGATATGGCTCCAAATAAATGTTTTTTTTATAATTTTCTTTCTACAAGCAACTTACCCATCAACAAGCTGTACAAGTTTTGGATATAACCGCTCATCCCGTAATCTATTAATCTCTGAAACTGTTGAATCCATTGATTGCATGTCTACAATATATCTTGTATGCAGATGGCTTACTGCTGCTTTTAGTTTCTCCAGTGAATCAGAATTAGTACCTCGCTTCTGCTTATTGAGTGAAGTAACCTTCTTTTGATACTCATATTTCATGATTTCACCAGCCTGTCCAGCAGCAAAAAAAATATGTAAGTTCCTCATACCTCAGGCAATAAGAAGACATGTTCCTTTGTCACAACTCACCTTTGACACATAAAAGAACAAATATATTAAAAATAAATTAATAGAAAACATGGCCCTTAGTTTGTAATGAGGTCAAAGAAATTATAAATATTAACCTGGATAGAATGTCTACAGCTACTCAGAGAAATTGAGGACGATGGAACCTCATTAGTCAAGAGTCAAGACAATCAAAAGGATCGGCAATATCGTAAGGGTGCAATATAAATGTTATCCATAAACACGACATAAAAACAGCATAAAAACTATTCAAGTAGAGAGATCATATGAAGTCAAATAACCAACTTCCTTACTGGAAATTGCACATCAACATCCAAACATACGAAATGTTGACACGAGGACTTAAATAAAGTTTTAGTTGTGCATATGAAAAGGGTACAAAAAATAGAGGATACAAACACAACACCTATGGAGGTATTTTGACAGACCTTCACTTCATCATAAAGCTTCTTTTCCCAAGCCAGCATCTTATCCAACACAGTGGCATGAGTTTCATGCTCTTCTGAATCAAACTCATCCTTCCCCTCATCAATATTTGGAATTCCTTTGAATGATCGATTCCACGTAATAACACGCATCACTCTTGCAGAGTGATCAATATGTCCTACCACATGGACAGCAGCACCATATAATCATCAACGGAAGAATAATCATAGACTGCTAGAATTCCAACCATAAACATAAACGAAAAGAAACATATCCATTTTATTCTCAATCAGAAAACTTTTCAAAAGAATATTTCAAACAACAAATTCCAAAGGCATAAAACAAGCAGAGATACTATTGTTTCAAGAAAATCATATGTGAACTATCAAAGCCAATGCAATAACTCTAAAACGGACTCTCTTTCTACAATATAATTACAGTAACCTGTAAAAGATTTTATACCATATCGACAACAATTCAATAAACAACCTGAACGAAGGATTCAGCCATCCAGGCAATTAACTCAAACTAGTCGGCATGAGGAAAAAAATTTAGCTTAGCTTCAAACAATTCAGCCACTGAATGCCAGAAAACGAGAAAAAAGTTCCATCTTTACCAACAAGCGAACTAAAGAAAGCCAATAATAGAAACCCATTACCTCGATTATCAGCATAATTGGAGTGATAATGCAAACGAGTGGCCTCCAACATCTTGGAAACCTCATGAGCACTCTCAGAAGCCTTCAAGAAATGATCATCAAGATCAGAAAACAATTTAATCAGGTTCACACCTATCCCCGTCCTCCTCCCCCCTCCTTCTCCTCCCATCCTCGTCACCGTCTTCTTTTCCGGTACCACTGGCACCTGCACCTCTAACGACTCCTCCTCTACCACCACAGGCGGCCGTGTCACCACCTCATCCTCCTCCTCCACCACTTTCGCTTCCGTCCTCTTTGCTTTCTCCGCCTCGGCGGCAGCCTTATTTACCTCCTCCTCCACCGACGTCAGTGTCGGCCCTGGAATGCTGTCCGGCGGTGGGAAGAAGTAATCCCACGTGGTATCATGATGCATATCCTGATGTATCATCTGTGCTGGTGGATTCGTCATTGCTGCAACGTCGTCATCATCTTTTTTTCTCTGTTGAACTTTCTCTCCTCTGTTACTCTTGTCACTATTATTACTTCGCTTTCTCACCAATCTCTCATCGTCATGAACTTCAAGCTCCACCCCATCTTCTTCCTCCACAATCGTCGGCCCCGCCGGCATCCTCGCGTCCTGCAGCTTCTGGATCTTAATCTCCGGCATGGTGGCGGCGCGTTGCAACTGATTGAATTCCGGAAGAGGCGGAGGCGGCTTAAGCTTGTCTAAGGCGTCCTGTGTCGGCGCATGCGCCACCGCCCCCGCCGCCGAAGACGGCTGTATATTGGTTGACTCGGCGGCGGGGGCCGAGGAAGACGATAAGTGGTGCTGATGAGGCACCTCGTGCTGGGCGTAGTCGCTGAGAGCAGCGCCGGTGTACTTCAACGACATGGCGTAGGAGGAGTGCGCGGCAGCGAAGGCGTTTCGGGCGGCGACCGCCTCTTTCATGAAAAGCTTCCGGTCCTTGCATCGCGCAACCGCTTCCTCGTTCTCGATCTTGGACTGAGTGCAGCCCATGGTTGATCCGATAATCGATCAGTGCTCGAAAGCAAGCGATCGCTAATGAAATTCTTCAGCGTTCTCTGTAAGTCAGAGAGTTGCGTGTTTGGAGGTCCGAGAAGGGGGTGTGTCGTTTCGGGGGTTTGGCTGTCGTTTAAAGGGATACATAGGGATTGGGTAAGTTTTGTCTGATACGAAATTTAAATTATTAGATATTGCAAAATCTTGGATGGATCCCATAGTCAATAGTAAAAACTTCAAAAGTCAAACTCCTAATTGTTCTTATTCAATATTTTAATTATTCTTTATTTGAAATCTAAACACTAAAGTATAAAACATCTACTTCGCTTACGTGTTCATTCCTTATGCTTTAGGTACGGCTAAGGTTTACAATATTTAATTGATTATAAATTATAATAAATTTTAAAATTTTAAAATAAGATTAAAATTAGTAAATTGAATTTAATTTATTTAAAATATTCAAATCCAATTTTGAGGTATCCTTTTTATTAGGATCTTAATATAATTTATGTAATAGTGATTTTAATTAAAAATAGTAAATTAATTTATAATCAAATTTGATTGATCAATTATATTTGATTGGATTTATATTTAGATATATACTTAATAATTTTAATTTAATTACATACAGCAACTTAACTAAACAATAATTGAAAATTGATTAAATTAAATTAAGCTAAATTCACATATTAATTTATTACATAAGACTTAATTTACATACTTAAATTTAAATTTTTATATAAAAATAATAATTTAACATAAATTTATGTATGGATGGTTACATACATGTTATATACTATTACCTTTAGATATAAATTATTACATATATTCAAATTTTCATTTTATATAAACATAAATATGAACATGTATTTAAAATTTAACTTAAACATATTTAAATACAAATATTACATGTAGTCAAAATTTTATAATATACATATATATATTAGAAAATTAAAATTGATCTTCTTTCAATTAATGTTTTAAAAAAGTGTAATTAGAGAATAATTATAGGAATAAATATAAAGATGGTAATCTAAAACTTGATCGAGTTTGAGTTGAAGTTTAAGTTCGAGTTTGAGATCTTGATTTGATTTTTTAATTTAAAATTTAAAATATATTATTTTATTCTAAAAATTTTGAACGCGACTTAAAATCAAATCAAATTTGTTGACTTTAAATTAAACCTAATTATAAAAAATAACGTCATTTTTAAAATAATAGTTAGATCATGAGCAGGGTCTGTGTTCGGTCTGATCAGACCCGGCCGGATTAGGCCGAAATTAACATTCATACAAGTAATAAAGTATTATGGGGCTACTTTGTTTTTTTTTTTAAAGAGCATATTGGGCCCTTCTTTTTCGGATGTTGCTTGTACTTTAAAGTGGTTTGGGACCGACCACTTTGTTTGGATCTACCTTTTAGTCACTGCAAGTGTTTCCGTTCACTGCTGGCGTGGGCTGTAAACGGAACCACTTTATGCCTTTGTTCGGCCCGAGCCGACCGCCTAAACTATTGAGTTTGGCTTTGAGTCTAGTTGAGTCTAAATTAAAAAAATATATTTTTTAAAATCTTTTAGTTTTGTTATTTTTTAAACTTTAAGTAAAATTTAGCCTCGATCTAAATTTCGATTTTTTAATGCTTATATCCGACCTAACCCGATTGCTCGAATTGTCGAGTTTAGCTTTAAATTTAATTATAATTTATTTTTTAGACGTTTTTTAATTCGGTAAAGTTATTATTTTATAACCATAAGATCACAAGTTTAAATAATAATAACAATATAGTGTAAAAATGCCAAAAAATAATTGTGTACAATTGATGTCCCTCTCTAAATCATCGAGAGTTTTGCACACTGAGATTGTTTTGTATTTATAAGTTTTTCGAATTTTTAATCTTCTGTTGAGATTTGAATTGTTTCGGCTAAAGTTCGATAAGTTTTTTTACATTTATGCCCGAAGAGGTGGCTTCAAGTTTTATGTGTTGATTTTAGGTTGAATCAAGTTGAGCAAGAATATGCATGAATCAAAATACAATTAAGAATAGTAATGAAGAAGGTCGATCACGCCTGCCATTCAACTAAGCTTGAATTGACGTCTGTACTGTCCATAGCTCGAATTTGACTCAAAGTTTGTTCATACTCAAATAATCACAAAATAATATCTTTTTTGTAATTGATCATAAAATGTCATTTTAATCTTAAATTTCTTACACTTATATTTTAAAATATCATTATTTTAAGTAATTATATCAAAATTATATCATTTTAATCAAAAATTTTGAATCAAGCTTATTAATTTTAGATTAAAGTACATCAGATCGAATAAAATCGTCTATATTATTTTATGGATGAGATTATCCCGCATAAGTTAGAAACTAGCTAAATGGCAAATAAAAAATCTTCATCAGAAGCTTATAATAATGGTAAAATTGTTTAGAGACGGGATTCTTTGTCCAATATTATAGTGTCTTATTATGTTCCATGAATCTAAGTTATTCATTTATGCAGGACCCGCATTTATTTATACGTGACCCATGCGGAATCCACATAAATGAATAGTTGAAATTCATTAGACAAAATAAGACACCATAATATTTGGACAGAGAATTCGGACTCTACATTTTTTTTTTCTTGATCAAGAAATACATAAGGCTTTCTACGAGTCTAAATTCAATCTACATTCATATCCCCTTGAGAAACGAAATTCGGTCTGCCAATTCATCACAATCGGGCAGATTCGGGTGAACGTAACGTCTAGTCATGTCTGAAGCAGTTCTTGCATGCGTTTTCCTCTGTTCAGGCTCGAATGTATCTGATTTCGTGGCTCTAGGACTCCTCGTTCCACACACCCCATTAGGGTTTTCAGGTCCTGAGGCACGTTTCAATGGCGGCTTCAAAGGTTTCTCAACACCATTCGAGTTTTCAGTTCCTGAGGCCCGTTTCAATGGACTCTCAACACTGAAAGTTTCTTCCAGGGCTTGGTACTTGCTTAAATTCGACGGTCTCCTTCGAACTGATCTCGGTTTTGGCTTGGATTCAACGTCTGAATCATCCTGCTGGCTTTCTCCATTGCTGCTGCTCGATTTCAGGGACTCTTCGACGTCAGCTTCTGCATTTTCAGCTTCTGTGATGAGACTAGATAATGAACTTGAAGTGGTATAATCTTCACTGGCTATCTTTCTTGCACCAGATGGTGCTTCAGTTTCATTTCTTTTTGACAGAAAAAGCTCTTTCACTTTCTCCACTCTGGACTTGAAGTCGAGACCATATCTTCTTGAGAAAGATTCGTTCCTGATTTTAGTCAGTTTATGTTCATGTTCTTCACGTTCATGTTCTCCACCCTCCTTTGTCCCTTTTTGGATCTCCATTTTTGGGTTCTCGTCCAACTTGTGTCCATTCTCTGGAGACTCATGCTCATGGAGGTCCTGTAACAGAATCATCCAAAGATAAATGCAGTCATAGGCATGCAGAATCAGAAGGTACAAGTCTCTCACCTCTTGATCTGCGTTCGATCGAGTGAGGGGTGCTTTAAAGAGTTCCTGTTCCAATGACTTTGGATTCCATTCTATGGAGAATTCTTGTGCTATATCGTGCATTAACTGAAACTTCATGTCTTTTGTAGCAGATTTTGGGTTTAACTTCTCCTTAAACTGAAACAAACATTGGAAAAATCAAAACATTAACACCAAAGTTTAATATTGTCTAATGATGGGAACTTGGAAGCAAACCTCTTTGTTGACCAATTTCTCTGAAGTTCCATATTTGTCATTGAACAATGTACGAAGGCTCTTCAGTTCCGGGAATTCAGGAACCCTTGCTGTAGCATATATCAGAGATTGTACAGCTTCTTTACACTCCTCGGGACATTCTCTGGCAAAAGAAAAATAAAAATGTAAGCTTTCAACTGCTTCAGGATCTGCTAAAACATTAAGTGCATCAAAATACCTCTGATTATGATCCATAGCTGAGAGATGGTCTGATATGCAGCCACAGAACTTCTCAATGAAATCGTAAGCCTCTATCATGTTTAGCTCAACCATGAGACCTTCAGCCTGCAACAACCAATGAGCAGATCCTCATCTTAACAATTCCAGGACTCCATGAACAAAAGCTATATCAGATTCTTCTCAATTTTTTTTTTAGAAACGGATGGTACCCGACAATAAGCATTATAATCTAAGCCGTTCCTGATAAGATCAGCCATATCATTCTTCAAATACTTTGCAACCGTGTTCTTCTTTTTCTTCAAAACCTCCATCCGGCACTTCATCGTCCTCATAGATGACTTGCTGAGCAAAAACCATACAGAGAATCTCAAAACCACTAAAACATTTGATAATATAAACAACAGATGTAAACAAAATCGGTGGTGCAACTACCATTTCGTGTAAAATTTATGCTTGTTGAACCCGCTAAACATCTTGATCTCCAAACTCTCTCTGAAAAAGTCTCCAGAGAAAAAGATTATGGTTTCTGCTCTATTAATTTCTTCGGGAAAATGGGTATGCCAGAAACACACAGAATATGCAACAGAGCAAACAGTTGCAACAGGCAGAACCAGAAAAAGCCAAAAAATTTACAGAAAGAAAGAAACCTGAAGAAATGGGCAGTTATGATCCAAGTAAGCAAACAGAAAAAAAAATCAGAAAAACCAGAAATCTTTTCTCTTTTTAAGGCTTCCAAATTTAGCACCATCAAAGCTCCCAAAAAAGGAAGAGCTTTTAGCAGTTTCAGAGATTAACAAAGAAGAAGAAGAAGAAGAAAATGACACCAACTCGAGAGACACATTAAAAAGCATTGTGTCTATGTAATATATATAGAGTTTCAGGTGAAAGGTCAATCATGAAATTGAAATGAATTACAATTCCTTGCAATGTTTCTCAGGAATTCTGAAATTTCGCGCGCTTGGGTTCTGTTTCTGATTTTCTTCTTCTTGATGAACTCGAAGGTAGCTAAAAGTTGTGGTCAAGCTTCCAAAATTAGCCTTGCTTTTTCACGATTCATGTATTAGAGTTTAGGGGTAATTTGGGGTAATCATTACAAGAGGAGAGTTATCTGTTAAATGTGGCAGTGAATAAACCCCGGGAAACTAAGCGGATGTTTTGGTAAAATTTTATGGCTTTTTAATTTCCCATTTTTTAATTTAATTTTTCTCTGATTTTTTAATTTTTCTAATAATTTTAAATTTATATTAATTCCTTTAAATTAATTTTTTTCTTGTTTCTAAAATTTTTTACTCAATGTTGGGTTGCACGTGATTAAGGCTACGTTTAGTTAGAGATTTATTAACGGAATGAAATGAAATGTAATATTATTTCATCATTTGTGAGAAAGATTTATAATGGAATAAAATGGAATAAGATGAAAGAAAATAGTTTCGTATTATATCTCATTCCATCATAAACAGTAAAAATGAAAAACTTCCGATTTGAGAGATTTATCATGATAAATAACTTTACATTATATTACATTATAAACCCTTAATTCAAACAATATTTCACTATATTACATTATGAACCCTTTCATTCCCTCCAAACGATAAATTTCTAATATTGCATCAATTTATAAATTATTTTATTATAAATTATTTCATTACATCCCATTATAAACCAAATGTCCAACTATACATAGCCTAAGATCAAATGCACAAAAAAAGAGTTGTAAATTTGAAAAGAAAAAAATCTCTAATATAATATACTATTCAAGCATCATCATACTAAAATACATAAAATTAATAATTATAATGAGTCTTTGGTCATTTAGATGTACTTTTACTGCTCCGAGTCTAAAAAAACTAATAAAATATAAATTGACAATAACAATCAGAAATCCTAATAATACCTAAATTTTGGAGACGTTTGGTAGTACTTAACTTTAACCAACTATTTGAGATACTTTTTCAAATACTAAATTGTAAACTAATAAAGATAATTAATTCAAGAATAATGACATGTTAATTTAATATAAAATATTGTATTTTTACCTTCAATCATTTCAATGTCTTGATAAATTAAGAGTTATTTAAGATGTTATTATTATTATTTTTCTTCTTCTTATTCTATTTTTTTTTTACCTAAATTTTAGGGGACAAAATTCTCTGTCTATTTTACCCTGTCTCTACCTTGTCCCATAAATCTCAAACATCCATTTATACAGGACTCATACGAAACTCACATAAATAGATGGCTGAGATTCATGGAATAAGATGTGGACATGATAAAATGGATAGAGGATATTGGCTAAAATTTTAGAGACAATGTGTTATTATATATGTAGTTGCCATTTATTTTCTGACCTTACCTTGATTTAAGGACCTTGGAAAAATTCTAAAACTTAATATTTTTATTTGTTTTCTATAATCTTTATTTAAATTGTTGTTACGAAAATCAACATTATGATGTATTTCCGGTTATAATGAAAAAATAGGTCTTTTTTCTTTTTAATTTTGTAATTAAAAAATTTTGAACTCATCATTTGTTGTTGTATTGTTAAGCTTGTTTGTTTGTTGTCTTCTAATTCATGTAGAGTACTAAATTAACGTGATTTGTAAGTTATTGCATCAATCCAAAAGTTTATTTAGTGTGCATCTAAATAGTAGCAACTACGGGTTCCTCCATTTCAAATAAAAAATTATTCGTTTGTTGTCTTCCAATTTAGTTAGGCACATAGTACCTAAGACAAAGTAGAATTTTGTGGACACAAATCAAAGGAAAAATGTTGTCTTTCAAGAGATGAGTTAGAAATCGGCATTTTAGATTGTGTTTGGTTCCAATTGATTTAATTTTTTTTAAAGTAAACATTGTTTAAAAAATAATTTTTGACAATTTATAATCATATAATATGATGGCTTATATTTATACCGTGTTAAAGCATAAGTTTCTCTCTTCCAATCGAACCAAAATTTGAGTTAACTTCGAATTTTAAAGTATAAAATTTTAGTGATTTATATCATTTTTTATTTTGTTGAATTAGACTTTTAATATTTAGACTTTAAAATTTTGAATTGTGAACATAATTTAAGTATAGATTATAATTATATTATACCCACAATTAAAAACCTTATCACATTAGGAATTCAATAACATCAACTGAGCCTAATATTTGGTTTTTGACAATCATGTTGTTATTATCTTGAATTGTTATGTATGTTATGATATACAAAAACAACTTGGCTATTATTGATTAGTCAATTTGTGTTATGATTACTCTAAAATAATTATAACTAATTATATAATTATAAAAAATACAATACAAATTTTTAATGTGCGTACAAATTAATATGCTTGAAATAATTAATTAAGTTAAATAATATATAAAGAAAATGTGTAATTTCATAACATATTGTATGTGAGTTTATCGGAAACAGTCTCTCTATTAGGCAGGAATAATGCTGCGTATTATTGTACCTCCCCATACTTTGTAGCGAAACTTTAACTGGGTGTTGATCATAAGATTTATATAATTTGATATTCGAAAATTATCATGTGTGAAAATTGATTTTTCTTACAATTATAATTATTGTTGTGGAAATTATTTTAATGTTAAAAGAGAAATTCATTTGTCAAATATAATATTGTTGTATTTTCTATTTCAATCTAAAACTAAATTATAAGAATTTACTATTTATAATATACTTTTGTATGATATGATATTTTAATAACAATTATAATTTTTCTTTTGAGACAGAAAATTAATGAATTATAAATAAAAGTAAAAACCAGAAAAAAAGTCCAAGATAAGTCAATCACGAGCCAAGCACGTGCAATCCCTTTTACTTTATACTCGCTGCCGCCCTATGGACCAATAATTGCGAGAATTGGGTTTGGTTGCTCAATTACGTATCCTTTTCCGAGTCAGGCCAAACCCTAACTCCCTTCCTCATCCGACGACGATCATGTCTTCCAAGCAAGGTACTCGCTTTCTTTCACGAATCTGTTTATGGATCGATTACTGGATCTAGGTTCTTTTGTTTGTGGGGTTGAAAGTCATCTTTTTTGTTGCATTCTGTAATTGATTTGATGAAAATTGAAACTTTTTTGTGTTTTCTTTCGTAAATAGGTGGAAAGGCGAAGCCTTTGAAGCAACCCAAGGCCGAAAAGAAGGATTACGACGAGGTATTTGTTTTGTAGGATAAATTGTTGTTTAGTTTATGGTCTAGCTCTTAATTGTTTATTGGCTTCTTGAATAAGTAGATGCCAATTCAATCTTTATGGGTTTTGATTGTTTTTTCCGTTTCTTATTTTTGTATGCAATACTTGAATTGCTGTGGGATTTTATCCTGAATTATGATAAATCTGTTATATATTCATCTTTAAATAGTTGTTATTAACTTTATTTTGGCTATCCTGGTACTGAAAATGTGATGATTTTGAGGTCTTCTTATTCTTTCTTAAGTCACGAGGATTTTGATTTTGGATCCACCTGGATTTCAGAGATGAAAATTGACTTATCTGGATTACTACTGTTCTTTAAGATTGTAGTGAGAAATTCTGTTCTTTTTAAAGTGCTTATTTAGAACTGAAACTTCCCGTTTCTATATTCATGACAAAGCTTGATCCAAGTATTGGTCCACATCGAGAAACTCACTAGTGTGGTTACAGTCAGAACTTGATTGAAAATGTTTTTTTTTTTCCTTCTTTTTCATGACTGAGAGATGCTTATATGTTCTTATTAGTTCGTAATTTTAGCATGGCTAATTACCATTGACTTGAAAGTTGGTTTTGCATGCTGGTTTCGGTTTTATACCATTGTTACATGCGTTCTTTGGTGCAACCTTGGACATTACTTAGACCTGTGTCTTTATTCGAATCTGATGGTTTCCTTGTTTGGCATGATGCTGTTTGCAAGTATTTAACCTGAATAATATGTTGTCTTTCTTGACGTCATGGTGGAAGTTTACGTTTTATTTACTTGCTACAGATTGACAAGGTTAACATCCAAAAGAAGAAGGAAGAGGAAAAGGTGAGACAATGAGTTTTAACTTTGTGCATCCTCTTTTCCCTTCTTCTCATGAATGACAAATAACCAATGTGATCCCATCTGTGCATTGTGTAGGCACTTAAGGAGCTCAAAGCTAAGGCACAACAGAAGGGGGCATTTGGAGGCTCTGGGCTCAAGAAGAGTGGGAAGAAATGAGGATTAGGACAGCAAATGGTGCAGAACCAACTGATTCTTGCATGTGATATGAAATCTATCACCATGTCAGCTTCTGCTTTGTGATGTTTTATGAAATCATTATCTGATGTGATCACTGTTTCATGCTAAATCTTACTAAACTTTACGTTAATGTCTCTTAATAAAACTCGAATGCTTCTGTGCTCTTTTGCTGTGTAAAAACCTTTATCTACGCACTTCTTGTGTTATGATTGGGAATTGATGAATATCTGGTATCTGCCTTCTCAATATTGTACTATGTAAAAATGATACGGTGAGTGGTAGGTTTTTTAAGTCCTTTCATAAGTAGCATAACCACTAGCTTCTATTTCAGTGTCTAATTGTTGAAGTGGCATATGGCCTACTTGGTTTAAACTGGAAAATTGAATCTGCAGACATTTGGATCCTTGGAGATGGGGAGTATGACTTTAGACCCTCTTTTACTAATGCACCATGTTTTCCTTACTACTTGTAAGAGAGATTGATTGGAATATTCCTTTAAGTTTGTTCTATGCCCACTTCAAGTTTGCCACAACATGAAATAATAAATGGAAAAAATAACATAATAAACATGATTGATCTATATCTTACATGTTTTTTCAAAATTTTGGTTGAATTGAAATTTAAGTTTGTTAAAATGCATAAAACGACAAACTTGAGTCTAATCTCACTAGTTGATGAAAATGATATCAATTTTCCTAATGGGTTTTTGTGGTCCAAAATGTCTGAAAAGGTATACCTCTCTAATGTAAACAAGTACTCCTCCAAACCCCAAGGAAGAAAACAAAAGAACAAAGTAAAGCAAACAAGCACTAGATAGTGAAATTCCGAATACTTTTCCCATTAATAAAGCTTTGGAGCATGTAAATTAGGGAAAACGACATGTAAAAGCCCAAGCTCATGGCACTGATGTTTGTTTAATGGCACTCACATGAATTTGCCACTCAGGAGCTTATGTTATGTCACCCTCTCATGCCTGATAAAGACAAAACGTGTAAAGTTAGCACTTTTCCTTAATATAGGATTAATCTCATTAATTACTTGCTTTCTCACCATCTTGAATTTGGAATGGTTTAATTAAACACGTCAAGACTCATCCCTAATCTCATGTAGTTGAAAGTTTGGTCAATAAACGTAATTGGAAAACCAAATTTAATCCACACCATTTGACATAAAGAGCAAGAATACAAAGTTTGGTATCCAAAACAAGATTTTCCTCGTTTTAATTGCATGGAAATGAATGTTGTGATTCTTATGATCACGTCTTGTAAAAGTTAACCTTTGAATTCATGAGATTAGTATCAAAATTTATAAACTTTATTTAAATCTGGACTCAACTTTTGGTAAAACTACAGTCTATCATGAACATGCGTCATCTTCCAAAACAGAGTGCCATCAATCATCATTCGCCAGCACTATTGAGACCCTTTTTGGTACACATCATCTTCAAATTGGCAGCACACAAAAAGTTTGAAGCTTTAGAACAAGCTCCTGCTCATATATGCATCATTTGGGGTTGGGTGGTCCAAGTGGGTACGTCTACGGGTCCATTGGTGGAGTGGTCGTAGAAAGCGGTGGTTGGCTCTTGGCAGTTTCCTCGCTCAGTCCCCAACAAAACAGCAACCGGTGGCATTTGTTTCATTCCAGTCCAGTCCCTTGTAAGAAACTCTGAAACCAGCCAAGCCCCTGTTTTCTCTGCTCTTAACATTATACGACGTGTGAACTTGTACCTCTCTCTTTCATGTCATGTTCTGATTTCTTTGCTAAAATTAAGGCATGCTTAGGAAGTTTAATGGCTTGATTTTGAGTGAAGATTGACCACAAGTGAACAGGTCTTGCATCTCTTTGTTTTTTTCTTTCCTTCCTCTCTCTCTCTCTCTTTTTGGATTGATAAGTGTTCAAAGATTTCAAAGATGAACGCTTCTTTCTTATTCATCTTCGGTGTTTTTTAAGTGTTTGGTAAACTATATTTGTTGTCGATATCCTTTAAAGCGCACAGAAATTAATGATAAAGTTGAAACCTTTTCCCTGAAACTTGATTGATTTGTTCAAAACTTGTTCAAAATTTCCTTTCAAACTCATTGGAGGGGAATTTCCATAATTGCAAAAAACGTGCTTTTAAGCTTTTTTGGCACAAAAGATCTTAGCTTTCTTCAAGATTAGCGAAAAAGAAGAACTGGGTCGGCGTCAATTGTCGTGAATATCCTGAATCCATAATAAAAAAAGAAGCCTCGAGTGACACAAGAGGCTGCAAGATGGATTTTTGGCCGGAGTTTCTAGCAAATAGTTGGGGCAGAGAGTTTGTTGCAGGTGGTTGTGGTGGTATTGCTGGTATAATCTCTGGTTATCCACTTGACACACTTCGTATTAGGCAACAACAATCCAGAAACTCAGGGTCAGCTTTTAGCATACTCCGTCGTGTTATCTACACCGAAGGCCCTGGTGCACTCTACAGAGGCATGGGTGCACCTCTTGCCTCTGTCACCTTTCAGGTAAAAATGACCGCTAAGTTCATTGGTTTTTTCTGGGATTCGTCACAAGTTTGGTATGTTCCTTTCTTTGCTGTAAAAGATCACATGGAGGATTAGATATGTTTATGGTTATCTGAATATTCTTCTACGGTCCACATAATTCTAGTTTCGTCTTGATTCTGATTTTTTTAACGTGGGTGATGGAGTTGATGCTCTGTGTGTGTGTCTGTCAATGAAAAGATCCGAACTTGAAGGTCCCTGGGATTATAATATAGATTGCTTTGTCGTAATGATCTTTTACTTTTTCGCAATGGAAAGTGACTACCTCAGATTCCAAAAATGTCACTTTCCCTGTATTTTGATGGTTCACTGATCTGATATAATGCAGATAGCTTACCATAGGTTGTGACTGCCTTATCAATAAGAGCCTGTTAACGAAAGAACACGAGACTTTTTATGGCAGATACCCATTTAACGAATGAATCAAATGCAATTTAGCATCATAACTAGACTTTAATCCATTTTCTTTACAAGTATCATTCTTTATCATCTGAATGGTTCCTGGGTTTGCAGTACTGCCCCAAGCACTTTGTATGCCAACTTTATCCATGCTTACACTAGTCATGTTCATTGCAGAATGCCATGGTTTTCCAAATTTATGCGATCCTTTCTCGAGCATTTGATTCGTCTGCTTCCCTCAACGATCCTCCTTCCTACAAAGGTGTTGCTCTTGGAGGAATCGGTACAGGGGCTCTGCAGAGCATGTTGCTTTCTCCAGTGGAATTGGTAAAGATCCGCCTCCAGTTGCAGAGCACAAGCCAAGAAAATGTCCGTCAGGAAGGTAGTCATAAAGGTCCGATAAGTGTCGTGAAGAGCATTGTAAGAACAGAAGGTCTGATAGGAATGTACAGAGGCTTTACCATCACTGTATTAAGAGATGCACCTTCCCATGGTATCTATTTCTGGACATACGAGTACATGAGAGAGAAGCTTCACCCTGGCTGCAGAAAGAATAGCCAAGAAAGCTTAAATACTATGCTGATTGCAGGTGGGCTAGCAGGAGTTGCTAGCTGGGTCTGCTGTTATCCGTTAGACGTCATTAAAACCCGACTGCAAGCTCAAACATCATCCTCCCCGCAGAAATATAATGGCATCCTGGATTGCTTTCGCAAAAGTGTTCAAAAGGAAGGGTACAGTGTACTGTTCCGAGGACTTGGAACTGCTGTTGCAAGGGCTTTTGTGGTAAATGGGGCCATATTTTCAGCCTACGAAATTGCATTGCGGTGTTTATTCAACAATGGAAGCATTCAAACTGAGAACATAATCTAGGAGAAATTGATCTTCTAGTTAAATGATCATCAACAATGGGTGCACTCATATAAACTTCATAGAAAATCTGAAGGGAGCTAAAGAATCATATCCTGTGTGCCGACTCTACAGCAAATTTCATTTGCCTCTCTAATCTCCAAGCCCTGAAGAAACTGAATGATCCAGCAACTTGGAGCTTCCTTACATTTCCATTTCTAGGCTAGAGAGCTTATCTATGATTCTTTCGGGACCCAAATAAGTCTCAATATATATGTACTATTGAACTCGAGATACTTCAGCCCCGGTAGAAAGTAAATAAATGTTTTCACTTCGCACCATTATCAATAACCAACATGAATTTGACCACAGAAAAGATCTTCTCTTACTAGCATACAAGCACAAGAGAATCTATAATGTGCAACATCGACAAGTAAAATAGCCGAATTCTCTTGTAATTCAACAAAACAACAATCATGGCAAGTGATGAGAACATAAATGACAAGAGAAAGCAATTTATTATAATTGATGTGTATTGTGATTGGATAAGATACAGCAGCATACATCAGACAGAGAGACCAACTATCATGCCAAAATGAAGGCAACAATATGAGAAATCAACCATTATCATAACCTCTATAGGAAGCCTAGAGAAGCAGAAGCACAAAAAGCTCACTTTCCTTCCAGATTATTAGTCTCCACCGCTGCGACCGAACTGTTCGATCCTTTCCTCCCTCAGGTTAAGCTCCCTCATAGCTTCCTCCACCACACAACTACTCTCCACCAATACATGAGGATCATTGTAATGCCTAACAGCCTGCACTATGCCCCTCACTCTCTTGTACGGAACTCCGCAATCAAAAACCTCATTCCCCACAAAGATCCCATCACACCCCAATTGCATCATCATTGCAGCATCCGCCGGAGTTGTTATGCCTCCGGCAGCAAACTGCACCACAGGAAGCCTCCCCATTTGCTTAGTCTGTGCCACAATATCATAAGGAGCAGCAATTTTTTTTGCAAATGAGAACACTTCATCTTCATCCATGTTACTCAAAACCCTTATCTCCTTCATCACATTCCTAACATTCTTCACTGTCTCCACAACATTTCCATTCCCCAATACCTCCCCTTGAATCCTTATAATCGCAGCCCCTTCTCTCACTCTCCTCAATGCTTCGCCCAAATTTCGACATCCACACACAAATGGGCTCCCGAAATTGTGCTTGTTGATGAAATTATCCTCGTCCGCTATAGCAAGAACCTCGCTTTCATCTATGTAATCCACCTCAACAGCTTCCAATATCTGAGCCTCCACAAAATGCCCAACTCGAGATCGTGCCATCACAGGGATCGAAACGGCACGCTTTATCTCCTTGATAAGAGACGGGTCAGGCATTCTTCGGATTCCACGACCCGGTGGCTCGGACACCGTGATAGCACACGCACCGGCTTCCTCCGCCAATTTCGCTTCTTGCACCGTCGTTACTTCGAAAATCGCCCCGCCGCGGAGCACTTGAGCTAGCCCGACCTTGATCGAAAATGGGTTCTTCTTAGTATCGGTAATCGCGCTAGTGTTGTAGACTGTCACAGCTCCGTCCTCAGCCATCGGCAAGTGTTTGCAGAAATGCCCGACAGAAGAATTCAATGCCCAGAAACCGTCAGGCACCAAATTGTGTTGTGAAAATCGCTCGGCTCTAGGTCTTGCCTATCTCAGAACATTAATATAACAGTGAGAGACATAGGGAATTGCGTTCTAGAATGTTCGTTGGGAGCTTGCAGGTGGCATTAGTCGGTGGTAAACGGGAATTGTATAGAAACTTCCACATGTATGTTTGTATCTGAACTTTCCCTACATCATGCGAAGAAAATTGATTCCATCCTCATTTCGAGACAAACCAAAGTCGGCGGAAAACTCTTAATTTATAAAATTATAAAAAATGTTTATAATTTTTAATATTTAATTTTTTTTTAAGGGAAAATGTCTACACAAATTACACAGCTAATATGGGGAAGCACATCCCCGAGGTGTCCTCAAAGAGGAAAGGTT
>JAOQMR010000005.1:2842726-2858315 GCA_027563865.1 Erythroxylum pelleterianum
GGACTCCTGAAGCTGACATAACTGAAACTATAATAACAGAAAGCTAGAGGTCTCTCATACCACCAACAGTGCACAACATAAGAAAAGCCTAGACCAATTTGACCATAAAATTAGGGATGACAAGAAGTCGCCACCCGATCTTAACATTGGTTTCGGAGACGCAGGTACGAGTTTGAACTTGTTCGGATCTTGGGCATATCTGAAAAGTTTAAGCACATATGTTGGATTGAGTTTTAGATTTTTTCAGCTCAAATTTGGTTTGAAGCTATACACACGAACATATTCAGTCAGAATTAAGATCCCTTTTGTCTGAAATTCAGTTCAAGTTCAATTTTTTTGAGCTAGTTAGAGTTTTGAGTTGTGTAAAATCGGATTTAGCCTGTCAACTGTAGGTTAAGAAATTGTGCTGCGGATTCAACAGCTACAACTTGATAGAATTAGAGCAGTATTCACAGTTCCTGAAAGACAACCTCTTTATAGCTCAAAACAACTTGTGGAGATCAACTTAGATTCGACAAAATGTATACAGAACCCCTGAACTACAATGTCTGAAAACTATCCAATATCGGTTTGATTCACTGATTCATTAATTGAGAGATCTTTCTACTCTAATGGAGGTGACAGACAGTATGCGCATGTCTACTTATATTTGATTACATTCAAGTACCCATTTTTGCATAAAAATAAACTTGATTGCTCCTAGTTTTGGTCTCCTGCAAAAAGTTATGTCAGGTACGTAGAGATGTCGAGGCTCAGGTTGATTCAATCAAAATAACGTTATTTTAAACAATTTAAAATAAAACAATACTGTTTTGAAGAGTGTATAGATCGTTGATTCAATCTAATTTTGGTCGAATTTTTTATATTCAAATTTGATTTCAAATTGATTTTAATTTAATAATTTTGAGCTGATGAATCAGATCAAATCAATATAAACCCTTTGTGAATTTTAAGTTACTTCGATTTTTACCGATTGATTTTAATTTTATAATTTTGAACTAATAAGTCAGATTAAACCGGTATAAACGAATTCTAATTTTGCTTCAATTTCACCTAATTTAATGTGAGGCTAGGGATGGCATCGAGCTTGGGTCTAGTTTGACTCAACTGTAGGCCGTCTTGTGGACCAGGCTGGGCTGTCAAGCATGTGGCCCGACTAACCATGGGTAGCCCAATCTAACTTGATTTATCATTTTAAAACAAAAACAGGTTGGGCCAGGCCAAAGTGGCCCTGACTTGAGCCAAGCCCGTGGCTCTGGTCCAACCAAGTAATACCAACCCGTAGCCCAACCTGTAGCTTGGTTAACTAAGATCTAACCTGTTGACTTTTGGGCTGAGCTGGGCTGGATTGCCAACTTTAAGTTTTTAAAAAAATGCATGTCTTATTTAAAACTATATTTACATTATAATTTTTAGTAGAAATAATGCATTTTACAAATTAATTAATTTAACATACTATCTAATCTTTCTAAAAAGTCATTTCAATAATTAATCATATTTTGATTATTTCAACTTTTCTTTGTATTTTTTGTCAATTATTAAAAAAGCGATATTACCACCCTCTAAAACTTCTGTCATCTTTCAAATATTAAGTGACTAATTCTTGGGATTAATTATATTAAATTGTTTGATTTGATTTTTATTTTTATTTATAATTTTAAAGTTATTGCTTATTATATGATATTATTTAATTATTATATAATATGTTTTGTGTTAATTTTTCGTTTGTTTATAAATTTAAAAGAATGTGATATCATAGCATATATTAAATATAAATGACATAAAGTTTTGTAATAGCTAATAGTAATATGTTAAAGGTAACCCTAATTCCTACATTGCTCCGTATGATCTCTTTTGAAAATTAAAGCAAACCAATGGTTTAGGCTAGGAATGGCAACTTTAGCCCAACTCGGTTTGGTCTAGTTTGATGTAGTTCGAAATCGATGCCAATGGTCCAATTTGAATTAATTAATTTTTACATCAGTTTTGATTTTTTTGAACTTTAGTTAAAATTTAAAAATTTCAAATAAATAGACGTCACTTTTATTTGTAAAAATAAAAAATATTTAATTAGACATACTCATGTTTTATCAAATTTAATCTAACTCCAAATTATCCAGTTTGATCAAAGCTGAGATCTAATCAAACTCTGAGAAGAGTCTAAGACTTATTGGATTTTGGATTAAGTCTAAGTATATTATAAAATTCATAAAAATAAGAGAAAATTTTTAATCAATTTTAAAATTTTTAAATAAACTCAAGTTTAATTTGAGTTTTAATTTTTAAAATTTTATATTGACATTCAATTCAAAATTAAATCTAAGTCCAATCTTTTTTGATTAGATTGAGCCAAGCACAAAAAGTCATTTCTGACATTACATTAAAAATTCATCAAACCCAAAAGTTATCATATCCTTGGATTAATTTAACTATACAATGATGCCATTCACAGCATCACAAGAGATGGGAGATGGGGAAAGGTTTTGGATAGACACACCAAAAGGATCTTGCATTGAAAAAGTAAAGGACTATTGAGAAAAGAATGAATCAAAGTCTTTAAACTCAAGAACAAAGAAAGAACATGTACAGAGACCTCTATAATTGTCTACGATTTCACTTTAATGCACAGAGAGGTAGAGAGAGAGAGGTAAGTTTCTAAGCAGAAAGGTGATTTTGACCATAAAGATTTCATCTTTGTGAATACTAATTTACTGGTTAGTGACAGGCAACGAGATTTGGCTACTGCAGCACTGCTACGTGAGTAGTATGTTTAAACTCAGCTCAAGCGTTGAGCTTTTTGTTTGGTTTTGTTTCATGTTAATGAATTGATACGTTAAGCTTCGAAACTTTCTGATTCGGTAGGAATCGACTGTGTCCTATACTTGAGGAGTTGATCAACAAACCCATCTTTTGAGTTTAACTTGTACTCGAAAGTGGATTAGGAGCATGTTAAGCCTCCCATTCGTATACAATATGAAAGGAGAAAGAAGAAAGAAAAGAACCAACAACTAGCACAGCTGTCATTTTTGTAGGCTAAAGGCTTTGTTTTTCTGTTAGAATGCTAGTACTATGTAGAGTAGTGAGGTGGCAGGTTGTTAGGATTCTCTGTCAGGAATGTTGGGTGTGATTCTCTGTCAGGATTGTTAGGTGTAATTGGGGTATGTGTGAGGTAAGAAGGGGTGTGGACAAATCTGTCAGGTTGCGAGACTGGGAGAGTTGGTCACCTCTCAAATGTGGCGTGTATTCGTCGATACCCATTTCCTTTATCAATAAAATTCTAATACTAGCATTCTTTACCTGGGTTCATTTTTCTGTTTCTCTATTTCCCCTTCCACTGACATCCATTTGCAGAAGTTCTTATCAGAGCAACATGGTTTGGTTCGTGTTTGAGCATTTTAGCTTGTCTCTTTGGTAAATGGTATTATTATTTTTGGGATTGAACTCAAATTCGAGAAAGTTTCTTCATTTTGAGAAACAGAGCGAAAGGTATCCAACTTCATGGCCGGAGAGGGATCCAAATGGTGCGCTATAAGCTTGAAGAAGTGGGCAGTTTTGATTAGTTGTATTGGTGTAGCTTCAATGGTTGTTGGAACAGAAAGAGGATTGAAACAAGAAGGCTTCACATTTTGTTATGGTTATCTGATAAAAGCACAGAGTTTCTTATGGCAAAGAGGTGAATTGAGCTATACACATGTTTGGCCGGTAAGTCGACAGTAGTATTTATTTTTCTTCATGTTTGCATAAAAGTTCTTTTCATTTTATTCATTACTTGATTGTTTTCTATTTGGTTTCCTAGAAGAATTCTAGGAAAAGAATGGAGATTCAAAAGTCACGAGCTTTCATTAAGTGGACCTATACATTTCTGGGGTCATAAATTGACTGTGTTTACATGTTGCTATGATTGTGAAAAGAAGCCATGGTATTTGATGATGGGTTCGATCTTCTTTTACAGGACATGAAATTTGGCTGGAAAATAGTGTTAGGGACCATAATTGGCTTCTTTGGATCAGCATTTGGAACTGTGGGAGGTGTTGGTGGGGGTGGCATTTATGTTCCTATGCTTACATTAATTATCGGGTTTGATACTAAATCTTCAATTGCCATATCAAAATGTGAGAGAACTTTTCTAGTTTTTTTCTGTTTCATTATGGTTTGTGTTTGATTGATATTGAACAACTGAAATTAACTATAACAACTGGTTAGACAGGCTCATAAAGAACTCCGATTTGGCGATTTTTTTTAACAGTGACATGGTTACTGTTCTCTAGAAATTGCATTAGACTTCCATAAAAGCATTACTAATTCTATTTCCTTGCTTCTGGTTTTTTGCTTAGGCATGATTACTGGTGCAGCAGTTGCTACAGTTTATTACAACTTAAAGCTCAAACATCCCACACTTGAATTGCCCATTATTGACTACAACTTGGCGCTATTGATTCAGCCGATGTTGGTACTGGGAATTAGCATAGGAGTTGCTTTCAATGTGATTTTTGCAGACTGGATGATCACAGTTTTGTTGATTGTTCTCTTCTTAGGTAATGGATCTTTTGATTGCAAGTATTTTTATTCACTTGGCCTTTAGAGTATTCACCCCCGAATCATTTGCAGGAATGTCCACTAAAGCCTTCTTCAAAGGTGTAGAAACATGGTCTCAGGAGACAATAGTTAAACAGGTTGCTTATAAAACTTAATTTCTGTTAAGCATCTACTTATATTCTGATTATAGTGGGTTCCGGGAAATACCAACCTTATAATTGGTGATTTTTCAGGAAGCTACTAGACGCTTGCGATCAAATGGTTAGTTGGTGAATGATTGAACTGCTCTTTCATGTATTTTTCTGGGAACTTGGAGGTTGTACATGGCTTTTTCCAGGCTAAATTTGCTAATTTCATCAGATGATGGTACTGAGGAGCTTGAATACGAACCTATTCTCGGAGGTCCTAGTACTAATAAACAGAGGGCAATGTCGGAGCGCAATAAAGAGGTGGAAATAACTATGCATCTAAAGGAGTAATTGTTTCATTTATAGCTGACTTCCGTTAAATTTCCAGATCTCTATGGTTGAAAATGTTTATTGGAAAGAACTTGGGCTGCTCTTCACTCTCTGGTTCATAATCCTCATATTGCAGATTGTTAAGGTTTTATTATCTTTGTTCATTAAGAAATTTCTGAATTGCCATTGATTTACGGTTGACGCACTGACTATAAACCTTCCATTGCTCGATTTAGATTTACACGACAACTTGTTCAGTAGCCTATTGGGTGTTGAATCTATTGCAGGTACTATTTCATATTACAAGATAAAAGACGTTTGCAATTATCTTCTTGTCATTGCTGGTATAACTTCAGGTGTCATTTCATACTAATCTATTGCAGTTTTGCCAATTTCTGCAGATCCCAGTGGCTGTTGGATTTTCTCTGTTTGAAGCTATTTATTTGTACAAAGGAAAGAGGAAAGTTGCATCCATAAGCGAGGAAGTCACAAACTGGCAAGTACACAAGCTGGTTCTCTATTGTGCCAGTGGTTTGTTGGCAGGTGTAGTTGGTGGTTCGCTTGGTCTTGGTGGAGGATTCATTTTAACCCCACTTTTTCTGGAGCTAGGAATCCCTCCACAGGTGCATTCTTTCAATTTTCATCCCATGAAGAGTGCAAGGATTAAAGTAAACAATGATAAAAAATGTCCTACCAATTTGTCTATTTAGGTGTCAAGTGCCACAGCAACCTTTGCCATGACATTCTCTGCATCAATGTCTGTGGTTGAGTACTACCTTCTGAAACGTTTCCCAGTTCCTTATGGTATGAAGTTCAGCATGTCAAACATTTTCTTCTTTAGCTTGCTTCTCAGAATAGGATAACTGCTTGAATCATCCCTTATGTTCTTATCTACAGCTCTATACTTTGTTGCTGTGACAACTGTTGCTGCTCTTGTGGGTCAACATGTTGTAAGAAAGCTGGTTACTCTACTTGGGAGAGCTTCTCTTATTGTCTTTATTCTAGCGTTTACAATATTTGTGAGTGCAGTATCATTAGGTATGTGTCACTAACAGTCACTCTTTCTTTCATAATAAACGTTAACTTCTGTCAGTATTGTGTTCTGCTACTTGTTCTATATTTTCCCAATTATGGATTTTCCTTTCTTCCAAACAGGCGGGGTTGGCATAGCAAACATGATTGAAAAGATAAAAAAGCATGACTATATGGGATTTGACAACATCTGTTCCTATTAAGGCCAAGCCTGACAAGTATCTTGTGGTTTATCAGCTCCAAAGCTTGGTAAATTCTAGAACGAGTCAGAAGAGGACAAGTTGAATAATGGGGTTATGTAATCAAACATTATATTCCATAATGTTTTGTTTGGTTATGTAATCTGACATTATATTCCATAATGTTTTGTTTGGTTATCCATAAAAGGATGATTCATCCCCAAGATCGTTTAGTTCTGTAATGTCATCAAGTGGCAATACAATACTGTTATGATTACCTGTTGAGCTTAGCTGATTGTGCTCTGGAAAACTAGCCTAGCTACCAAGATATGCATTTCAAGCTTCAGCCAGAAGCTTTCTTTAATAATAAAATAGGATGAAGTTTACCTTAACAATGCAACGCTCCTGCTACACGGGAGATCAAGTAATTCAGAAACTTTCCTTCAGTAATAAGATAGAATGAAGTCTTATCTTAACCAAGTAATGCATCTGGTACCAAGAAAGTGCCAACGGGAAGACCAACTAATCCATGAACTCTTGGTTTAAGTCCAGATATTCTGGTTAGCGCAAGTCAGAGTATAGATTCAACAAAGGATTTCGCTAGTCTGATTGTCAGTTCTTTATATAAAATAACAGAAACAAACTATAGGAAGCTTTTGCAGCTTTCTTTAATCAGATGCCAAGATAACTACAATTATAGCAGAAGATTCCAAATTGAGTCAGCAGTTAAGTAACCACAGAAGGCTTTGGCCACAGCTACAGCTACATGCTTATGAATGCTACAGAGCGAGAGTTTTATGTTGCTGTCATCGCAGATTATATCATAGCTAAAAAGTATACATCTATGTAGCATCCATCTCCATTGTCAATATTGCGAATCACTGGAAATGATCTGTCTTTGTTATATGTGATTATCAAGAACTGTTCTATCATTTCTGTGAACAATGGTACTAGCATGAAGATGGTAAGAGTACAACATCTAAACTTCTCAGGAGCTGTATGAAGTTCTTTTGAAGCATCTTAGTCAAGCAAGCAAAAGAAACTGCTTGCATAGGTGCCATATTCCAGCCAAAAAACTCGTCTAAATTTCTCTGTCATTGTATTTAAACTTCGTAAACCTGATTGTTGTATTCTACAGTTCATCTTTAGAGACATGCTCTTTAGCTCTCAAATGTTTGTTGATGATTGCCGCCAACTCCTTTGAGCTGGATTTTGTTGAAAGGTTGATCTGCATGGTATGAAGGATAATAGTACTCAAGCTCCAAAAGAGAAACAATAATAATGCTAAATATATCGTGAGAATAATTACCGGGTTTTCCTTATCATCAGCCGGGTAAAAAAGCAGTGCAGGATAGTCATTGACCTACAATATTTAATGACAACACATAATTCTTGAAGGATCACTATATAGCATCTATAATTACCTGACAATTCGATAGAAAGATCTACAAGTTTCTCGTCAATGAAAGTTTAGCAACTCCAGATAGAAAGCCAAACTTCTTTACCACAGATAAGTATAAAATTACAAATGATAGACAACATAGTAGGAGATACAGCAAGCTAAATTGTGACGTGAAGCTACAGGATTCTGTAGAACCAATGAGGTTTTATGTGTAAATGGTTTGCTCAGAATACTGCTTCACGGTAGTTTGACAACAAAACATGAATAAGAGTAACAAATTTATCACGAATTGAGTCTACCAACATAAATATTAATCTTATCAGCAGGTAACAGACATGTAACTTTTATCGAATATCCAAGCATTTATACTTCATTTCATAGTTTACTCAAAATCATCATAACAAAGCAAACAATTTTACGGGAATTAGTGAGTTGGCTTATGGAAATAGCTTTATTACTGGAACAATATATATATGGTAGATTGGTTTCAAGGAAAATATGATTATGTGTTTACATGAAACCTATGACTACAAATGAATCTCCGCAAAAATGAGGCAAAGCAATTTAGTTAAACGGCTTACTAATAGTTTGGGGTGTTCATTTGCTGAAGCATCTATCCTTGCAAAAAGCAAATTGTCTGAGTCTTTAAAATGCTTAGCCAACTTCTCGACCTGCTTCTTTGCAGTTTCACAGTTGATGCACCATGGCGTGTGTACCTTTATATACATGAACAAGGTTTTCATGGAATAAATACACAGAAGTTAATATTCCACTCTTAGCAGTATTTAAAATAGTGTAGGAGCATATTATCCTAAGAGGATGTATCTTACCTCCAACGTAATGCAATCTAATTACAATGATTCCAAAATATTTTTTTAATCATCAGAGTATTATAAATTGAACCTATTACAAAATTATTTGGTACGCAAACCAAACTTTCCCTTTCTGCATAGTTTGAGGTACAGAATAGAGGGGACCCCTTTGGTGAACTGTTTAAGGTGAGTTTAAGCATTCTGCTTTCCTAGAGCTTTTGGAATGATAGCAAGTGAGCTTCAGTTATGCTAGAGGATTCAACATAAGAATGACACTAGTGATGAAGCAGAAATATACCATTCCAGTCAGTAGCCTGAAAAGCTTGATCGCAGGCTAGATTAATGCATTATGCTTACCTCTAGAAGGACATTCTTGTGATTGCTCAGAACCAAGTCGTCAAAAGTCTTCCCCACCACAGTCAGTACACTTGCATTTTTCTGCCATTTTCACCATTAAAAAGATGCTTATATTTTGATTTTCAGTAAAATTCAATGCCAAAAACAAATTCCGTGTTCCATTTCGGCTAGGTGGAAGAAGGTTAAGGACTTTCTGGGAAATTGGCTACACGCTGTATCTAATTCTGTGCAAATCAAGCATCTTCAACAAATAAGCAGGTAATAGTGAATGAGAGAGAGGGTGGGTTGTGTGAAACTCACATTGTCAGGTATCAGTTGAGATCTGAAATAAAGCGGCTGACTACCAACAAGAAGTCCTGAGCAAAATTCCTATAAAAGCAAACATATAAAACATCACGGCTACTAGATGCTGCCCAGAAAAAAAAAATAATTTAATGAAGACAGTTAATACTTCTATATTTTTAGGCACCGGATCCGATTCTAACAAATACTTTGCATTGATTGTGTTATCAAATGCAGCCACCTGAAAGCAAAATGAAGATTAGTATCAGATGCAAATAAGTGACTAGATGATTAAATTCCAAGAAACTGAATGGCTGATCAGTTTCCATTACCACAGTGCTCTCTGAATCTTCAAGCCCAAACAAAGTTAAGAAGGGCTTTGCCAAGTTTTCATCTTTGATGTTCACATATAGGAACATAATCTGCAAGAGTGCAACTTTAAAATATTAGCAGATAAAAGATAAAAGCTTTTTAAACTTAATTTGTCGATATATGCACCTTTGACTTAAATTTCCTTGCAACCTCTTGAAGAGGCTCAGCAAGATTCTTGAACTCATCATCCTCAGCAAAAACCATTACCTGGATGAAAATGAACATACCGTCCAAGGTTAATGAACCATCCTATGCAATTATGGTAGCATTAACAGCCACTTTTTGATAAAATTATTGATATCTAGTTAATCTTGACACCAGATGGAACTGGAAATTATGATGGGAAACCTCTAACTTCAGCTAACAATTTCTTGTGGAAGATCGGTTTAGAGGTCTCTGGCATTTGTGTTGGCATGGATATATATACATTTTTCTAGTCTTAAAATTCATTAGTCAATTTACCACGTTGTTCTCTACATCCAGAATTCTTCTAAATCAAATATTTTTACATTTGAAGTTTTGAACAGAAAACAAAAATTAAAAAAAAAAGAAAGAAAATTCTTGAAATTGAAGAGTTACCTGAAGTTTCAGGGGACTGGAGTAAACTTTAACAGAATTTAGATCAGTTAGCTTGGTAACCAATGGAAACTTGTTATGGTCCAGAAAATCTAATATTTTATCCACCTCAAAAATCCCTTCTGCAAAAAGATGCCAGCCATTATAGTTAGTAAGGTCGGCTAATATGGTTTAGTCTCAAAGGCACACAATTATGAGGAGTTAAATAACCAGTAATCATGTATAAAAGAAAGTCATGCATAGGAATAAATTTTCTAATCTCAAGTCAGTGACAAACTAATGTGTTTGACAAGCACGAGGAACTTAAGTTCAATGAATTTCTTATGAAGAAACATCTGCATATGCAACCAACTTGCCGACTCACCATAAGAAGTATATCTTTCAGGCTCACTTTTGACCAATCCAATATAACTGTCAGTAGCTTTGATATTTGGGACAAGGACTTTAGCAACTTCAACGTCACTCGCTTCAACAAACTGGATCTCGTTGTCAGAAATTGCTGCTTTTACAAATTCTTCATAATCAGGTCCCTGAGAAAAATGGTAGTTTTAGATGTCAATGGTGAACAGAATCCCCTTATAAAAAGTAAATATGTCAAAGATTATCTGCCCATCAAAGGTAGAGAGTTATTCAGAGATAGTTTAGAAGGCCGTTTAGATAAGCATACCTCAAATTTCTTAAATAGGCCAAGGACAAAATTTTGGTACTTCTTAACAAAATCCTCTGCTTCTGTAAGTGAACTCATTCTAATAACAGGTACTCCAGTCTTTTTCCTAGCCCAGATCACTATATCTTCCCTGATTGAAAGTCAACCCCACGAAAAAAATCAGTAGACTATTTGATAGTTCAAACAACGAAGTAATCAATTCAAAGTAACGGATGTTCAACGAGAAATTCTAGTGTAATACTAACAATTTTATAGATCAAGTACGGAAAAAGCAAGAGGATACATAACTCCATTGTTTATAGTTTCAAGACTAAAACTTTCCAAGCAGCCAATTGTACAAAGCATACAAATCCATCAACTATGCTAAGAAATGCACATGACATCAACCTGAAAAGAAGAACTAAAACAGAACTTACGCAGAAAATCCACCATTATAAGCCTGAGAGCTCCCATTGACATAAAATAGCAGGGTAGGGAACCCTTTGATCCCGAGAAAAGAAGCAGCTTTGGGGTATCTTTCAGCATCAAGTTTAGCCATCAAGAGAAGACTCCCCGTCTCCTTGAGCTTATTTGCAGCCTCAGCAAACCTAGGCATAAGCTCAGCACTCCTAGCACACCATGGTGCATACCCAAGAATCAATACGAACTCATTCTCCTCTATGATCCTCTTAGAACTATCAGTGTTCAACTCAAGAACAATCCTTTGAGCTTTAGACAGCACCTCTGCTTCTTTCTGAGTGTCTCCATCTTGCTGGCGCTCATCTTCTCCTTCTTGCTCATCTATAGCTATCAACTCTTCCAATTCATCATCATTTCCAATCCCTCCTTCATCGGTGGCTATAATGGAGATCAGAGAAGTGACTAAAAGGAATATAGTGAGAGTGAAAAGGATGAATCTTGAAGTGGGTTTTCTAGTGAACATGATGATCTTGATTGGTTTTGGGATTCGAGGACTCCGCAGTTAAAAAGGTACGAGGTTTGTGAGATTTGAGTGATAGGTTCAAGAACAAAGTTGTGGGTTTTCGTTGAAAGCGTTTGAATCTGACGACCTTCCTTGATTGGTGGAAATCAAGGGTCCTCCATTGAAGATAGAATCATTGCACTGAACGTGATTAGAGCCGACAAAGTTTAGTCAAAAAAGGACATAAATTTATCTAGACAACTGATCTTTATCTAAAAATATCTACTGAATTTTCTTAAACCCTACAATGGAGGAGAGTATTTTCAATTACTTAATTAAATTCTTTTTCTTCCGAATGTTGTTTCTGTACTTCATTGTCTGAACTCTGAAGTGATTGTTTCCAATAACTTTGGAGGCAAACCAGAAACGTTTTAAGAAGAAAAGAACCATATGTCCCTTTGAGTTGGCTTGTAACTTCACGGGACTTTTATGAAATAATATAATTTATGGCAGTTGGTACGCCGGAACGGTAATATATACGATAATTAATATATTGAATAATAAGAATAAATCTTATTATTTTAATTACGAAGGTAGGTTAAGAGAAAGGAATAATTATCATAATCATTTATAATTGTTTGTTTTAAACAATATTAAGAAATAAAAATTAATTATATTATAATTAATTAATTATAATTATTTAATTACAATATATTAATTAATTATAATAGTATAATTAAGTAATTACAATAGTTTAATTACTGAATGACTTATATTTTAAATAATTATATTGTAATTAATTAATTATAATTAATTACTTTAATTAATTAAAATATTTTAATTACTTAATTAATAATATTATTAGTTAAAGAATATTAAACCTTACTAAACTTGAAAAAATTAAGCATTGCTTTAAGTCGAAGGGTAGAAATAAATAATTGTGACAAAGTTATAATAACGAAGAACAAGGGATATTAGAAGAATGACTTTCATTCCTTTCATAATGGAGAGGAATGGGGCAATGTCAAAAAACTATGAATGAAAATATAAGTCATCCAATCATAACCTTTTACCAAGCTTTATTTTTCATTCCATACCTATTCCATTCTCTTCGTACTCACCAAACAAGCACATCATTAATTTGAGGACTTTGAAATATTTGTTAAAATCATATAAACTTTTGAAAACAACCTCTCTAATAATTAAGAAGTAAGGTTGTATATTATTAGAGCAATCCAAACTAGGTGTTATTGTTGTTGTTATATAATTTTTTTGGCTATCATATTCTTTTAGAATTTGTATAGAAATTTAAGAAATTATTTGAATTATTTATATTTTCTGATGTTATTTTTTAAATAAGAATAAATGTTTAATTATTAATATGAATATATTTATAATTTTATTTTAATTTTTAAGAATATTTATTAATAAATAGAATTAAAAATATATTTTATTAATATAAATATTTTAATAAGTACAAATTTAATTATATATTAATATTTATTTGTTAATATTTTTAGTAATACAACTAATTTTATTTGAATTTATTTAAATATATTTTAAATTTAAATTATATTTATTAAATAATTATAATTTTAAAATATTTTTATTTTCAAAAATTAAATTTAAAATCTAAATGTAAGAATTTTTAATCACACATTTGGGTTTATATGTGTATAATTGTGTATAAAGGTTATCATATAAAGTTGAGCCCAATTAATTAACGTGGTCTAATATTGTTATGGTATTTTGGGCTTTATGTATTTATTTTAAGTGTGGGCTTTATATGTGTAGAAACCGAATTTATAATTTATAGTTTTATGATGGGCCAAATTAGAAATTAGATTAGAGTTTTATCCTAATAAAAGTAATTATGGTCTCTAAATTAAACATACACACAATTCCTTTTAACATCTTATTATCAGAGAGAAAACAAAGAGTTAGAAAAAACTCAAAAAAAGGATGACATTTTATTTTTGAAGACAAACCGCAAGACTTGCGTGTAGATTTCGCAATACATTCAAGTATGCTTCCGTAACATATCTAAGTACTCGTGATGATTTGACATTATTATTTTTGTAATTGGTGACAGTTTTCATCATAAGGGATTAATAAAAATTATTAAACATAAAAATAAAAATAATATTTAATTAAAATTAATCTAAATAAATATTAATATTGAGTTTATTTAATTGAATTATTTCAGATCGAATTTTTGTTTTATCCGAAATTTAAAAATAATTTTTTTAATTTAGTTTAAATTATAAATCACTATTATTATAAATTTTATTTGTTGATTTTGAATTCGATGTTACATATACACTTCTTTCTTTCTTTTTTTTGTTTGATGCTTAATGTAATATGGTGTATACTTTAATCGACTTTATATTTTCTATATGCACCAAATAACATGATTATTAATAAAAGTTGCAAGGTCTAACTACTCGCAAAGTTTAGTATGCAACAACTATTATGTACAAAGTGAAAAGTCAAACACTAAAACTTGAGGCACCACAAGATGTAAGCCCCGTTTTGTTAAGCGAGAACATTACTGTGACCTTCAGCCAATTACTTCTAGATTAATAACCCGTATGGCTCCACGCAGTCTCAGCCTGAGTTACATCAAGAAGTCACCCATTTTTGGGCTCACATTTATGTGATTATTGGCCCGGGGACTTTCCTGGATCAAAGATTAACCCATAAACTCCATCTTGTGATGCACAGCTGTTCACTTTTCTTCTAAAGATAAGAACACGAAACTCTTTGTTTGCGGTCGGTACGGGCTTGCTCTATTTTAGATCTCTGTCTAATGTTATGTTATTTTATTGTATCCAATAAATCTCAGCCGTTTATTTATGTTAGGCTCGTATAAAATTTATGTGGGTCTCACAAAATAAATGACTGAAATTTCATGAGACAGAATAAGACAGAGTAAAACTGAACAGAGAATCTAATTTCCTATTTTCACGGTGGTCGGAAAGGAACTCACTAAGTGGCCAACTTGCAACTTGTTACCATCACCATCATCAACGTCTTCGATCGGCAAGATGCCGCGCTTAAGGAGGAGATAGACGCGTTCGAGCCCAAGCCTGAGCGAGGTGTCTGAACGGAGGCGGAGAAGGAAATCAGCGGAAGAGAGACGGTCTCGTCAGGTGCTCCTCGGCCATGAGAGAGAGAGAGATTTTGGGTTTCTGTTTAGTGAGGGAAAGAGGGAGTTATACACTTCTTCTTTATTTATGTTTTTTGGCAGGATTGTGATGTAAAAGAGCAGACAAAAACCAGAGCTGAATGCTAAAAGAGAAGGAACTGCAGAACTTGAAACTCCATTAACGGAAGCTAAGCAGCTCAACAAGAACTACTAAAGGAAATCAAGAATATGTGCAAGTATTCTTCTTGAACTTGATGGGTTTGAAGCTAGTGGAATCAACAACCAAAGAACGTGAAACTCTTTTCCGATGCTTGGTCCTCACCAACTTCCCCACAACACTCCCTCTTGATTTGATCTCAAACTTCAACGTCAATGAAAGCACAATCCCAGTTTCAGAAACTGTTAAAACTCGATCCTGCTCCATACATAGGAACCTTGCTTCCTTCCACAGTAACAGATACAATTCTATGGCTCTTTTGACGCTGATAGTAGTTAGGTTTAACTATTTTATATTTTATGTTCCATGTCACTTATAAATTTGAGTCCAATTAAAACATCCAAGATAATGATTATTGGGTATTAATATATTATAAACTGGGTCTTAAATGATTCACGAACTCTGTTCCTCTCTCTTCTACTTACCAAATGACAAGTCCATTGGAGATGCTATATAAGTTGAAACAACTTATTGCATCATAATGATTTTGAAACTTTTCTGAACCATTAAGGAAAACACGAAAAGAAAAAGACAAGAGGAAATAAACTCTTTCAAAGCAATCAATATTTAACGAAACAACAAGCATGGATACAGGTATCTAAAATCATTCGATCCGATAAATGATTTACAAGTTCTTCAACTGAGAAAAC
>JAOQMR010000005.1:2864022-2898676 GCA_027563865.1 Erythroxylum pelleterianum
TTGAATGCAAGAATGAATACATTGAATTAACTTCCATTGTTTGTTATTTCCTACATTTAGGTATGAACAAGAGTATAACTATAAATATGTTACATAGCCCTTGGTAGGGATGACAAAAGGGTTTGAGCCGGCCTAGCTTGAAGTTAACGGAACCAATATAAGTTGATCAGGTATCGAACCGAGTTCAATCTTTTTTTGTTTTAATTTCATTATTCGAATCAACGTTGATATTTTTTTTCAAGTTTTGAATTGGACTTGAACTTTATAATTTTATAACTATAATCATTATATGTCTATTTTTTTTTAATATTATCTATCTTATTAAGCATAAAGAAAGACCCCTTTTTTCATGTTTTTTATGAAATGGTTAACAATTTCAAGAAATTTGTAAAAAGAAAAGTTGTAACTATGCAAGTGCAAATTGTATCTAGGTTTAGGTTCCCCCACCACCTAGAGGCCCAATAGTGGCACTAGTGGACCATTTTAGTTGGCAGTGAAAAGGCACTAGATATTTAATTAGTATTTTCAACTATTTTATTATATATTTATTTGATTTTTATTTTTTTTCTTTGGTCATTTGGAAGCAGCTTCGTTAATAGAGGTAAAGTTGCGTACTACTAGATCTCTTCGCACCCTACCCTCATCAGGATTTCTAATGAGTATGTTGTTGAAAAGGTTTACCATTAACTAGATTAAAAAGGAAAAAAATTATAGAAATAGAAGTTTGTTTGTACAAAAAAAAACCCTAATACTTTGAAAGGAATTATTTCAAAGTATATTAATTTTTTTCCTTTTTTTAAGAGTTATTTTTAAATTGTATATTAAATAAATCATTTAGTATATTTAATAATTTAAATTATATATAATTTAAATAAATTATTTAACAAATTAATAATTAAAACTCTAATATCAACTTCAATTCAATTTTGTCCTTTTAAATCAACCACTTAGTACTCCATTCCTGATTTGTAATCATCTAAATCAGTACAACAATAATATTTTAGTAAGAATCTCGCTAAGACGCAAGGTTTGGAAAAGTTTAAAAATTTATAGTCTTACTCTTTATTAGTAATAGATTATTTTCAATACACATCATCTAAATCAACAAAGTGATAAAAAGTTCTCTGACTATAATCCATTTTATTAGTCATATTGTTGGATTTAAATTAGTAATTTAATGATTTGGCTAGCAAAATTTTTGTTGTTCATAACATGCAATTGTTCACTTAAAAAAAGTCTCTCTACTTTATTTTGATCATAGACTACTGTTTTCTACGTATCATAAATAACAAAAATTTTGTAAGCTGAATCAACAAATTACTAATAAAAATTAATGTTTTAAATTAAACTATTAAGGTTTTAAAAGGTTGATCATCCAGTTAAAAATTTTAAAAGTTTAAACATTTGATTAAAAAGTCTCAAAAAAATTGAGCACTTTAAGATTAATTTATTCAATAAATTATGGCAGATGGTTGGATCAAATTTGAGAATTATATAAAAATTTTATCTTTTATTTAATAATAATAATATGATATTATTTTAATTAAAAGATAATTAATAATTAAACATAAGTATAATTAAATTACTCAATCTGAATTTGAATTCTCTGAATTTTAAAAATAAAAAATTAAAATTTAATGAACATGAACTAAATTCATTAATATCAATTAAGTTCAGATCGACCCAGAATAAATTATCAACCCTAATAATTATTAAAATAAAAAAATGACTATCACTATCATAAGATAAGTAAGAATATTGGTATTGTGATAGGTGTACGAGGCAGGGTACCTGTCAAAGGCAACGTTGGCAACTAATGATAGGTGTACGAGGCAGTCAAAGGCGTCGTTGGCAACTAATGATTGCTAAAATCCAAGTGATTTTAATCTATCCACCTTCATGCCCATCAAGTTTTATCCTAAATGACGGTGACCCAAGTCAGATACAGAAACAAAGCTTGGAAGCAAGGAGAGAAAAAAAATGTTAAAAAGGCTCCTTACAATGAGGAAAGATGATGACAGAAAACTTGGAATATGTGCCCAGTTTCTTTATATTTCAAGTCACATGATTTTTTCCTTTAGAGTGGGAATAGAGATTTCAGCCACATCGATTCCCGAGCTTGAAACACAGTGGGATTTGAGTAAAGCTTGAAACTTTCTGTTCTTCAGGTGCATATTCGAAAAGGGTTTTCATTTTGTTTCAGAAAAAATGTTGGAAGGGAAGGCTTTGATTGAAGACACAGATATGCCGGAGAAGATGCAAATCCATGCTATGGCTTGTGCATCTAAGGCTTTGGATCTTTATGATGTCTTGGACTACAAATCCATTTCTGCCCACATAAAAAAGGTGCATCTTTCTTGCCTCTCCTCTCTCACTCAGACCCATATACCAGATCACTAGATCAGTTCCTCTTTGTTTACCAGTTTGAAGATTGTTTTGAGTTTTGCATGTGACGAGGTCTTGCTCTTCTAGATAGATTTTAGTGTTGGATAAGTTACAAAAGAAAGTGAAAAAACGTAGAGGGGAAAGGGAAAAGTTTTGTGGCTGATCTTTACTCTCTGCAACTTGCAGGAGTTTGACAGGAGATATGGAGGAGGATGGCAATGTGTGGTGGGCTCAAACTTTGGATGTTTCTTCACCCATTCTAAGGGAAGTTTCATCTACTTCACATTGGAGACACTCAATTTCCTCATCTTCAGAGGAGCTTCTTCTTCATCATCCTCTCCATGAGGGTTTGGATCAAGAATCTTCAGTTGTAAACAAAGTTCCTGAAGCTGTGGATGAGAGGATATGGTCTGAGAAAAGGGTCAAAGTGAAAACTAGAGAGAGAGGAAAAGAAAAAAATTCACATGCGATCCTCCTCTGGGATCTTTCTGTGGATATTAAACCTTCTAATGCTTTTTAAGGGCATCTGTATATATTTCTGTAATTAGTAACCAAAATGCTTCTGTTCTCCTTTTTTTTCCTTTCCTCTCTTCATTTCTTTTGCTTGTAAAGGACTATCTGAAGCGATTAAAAGATATCATGACCATTGACCAAGCTTTTTGCTCTGGGTTTTGTTGAAAGGTTTGATCTTTTAGGCCTTTTCTCAATTCTGCATTACATTTACCAAACTGAACAAGGCAAATCACAACTAGATGTGCTTGAAGATAATGAAGGACCAGTGAGAAATGGTAGATATATTATTGTTACTGAATTGATCTGAACAGGCTTTGTGTGAACATGTCTTCCTGATATCCAGTTAAAGCACTGGTGATAGTAATGGTTTGTTTTGAAAGTGAGCCTCCAAGTTTCCAACCACAAGGTCAGCCACAGCTTTCCTTGTTTCTACTGTGGCACTTACCTACGTGAGGCAACAGGACTACATTTTCTAATTCAAGCTGTTTAGGCACTGCAGGTTCATTTCCAAACAAATCAAGACCAGCACCTCCTATTCTGCGTTCCACTAGAGCAGAAACTAGCTCTGGTTCATCAACAAGAGGACCTCTAGAAACATTGATCACAACACCTTCAGGACCCAGTGCATCGATCACTTTCCGGTCGACAATGTGGCGTGTTTCTTCTGTTAGAGAGCAGGCTACAACAAGCACACCACAGTCTGATGCCAAATCAACCACATTTGGATAGAACTTGTATCCTGATTCTGGTTTTTCAGTTCTGGAGTGGTAACTGATTCAGCAGCTAAATGGGCAATTGCTTTACCAATCCTGCCCAAACCAATGATTCCAACTGATTTTCCTGTGAACTGACATGAAAAGCAGTAGAATGTTAACTATAAGATCATAACAAACTCTCAGGCAGACTACCTGGAGAAACATCACACTACCAACTTCATCAACAATCTGAAACACTAATGGACCAAAAACGTTATGAACAGACTAAAATCCTAACAAAGAAGTAATGACCATAATCCCAAGAAGTGAGAAATAGGTAGACAACCTTTGTATTTAAACTTTAGTCCTCCATCTTCCACCTGCCATCTCTATCATATTGATCACAGTCACATATCCTCCTTAGCACTAGCCAGGATCTCTATCATATTGATCACAGTCACATATCCTCCTTAGCACTAGCCAGGATTTTCTGTCCTCTACTCTGTTTTATTGAATCTTAGCTATTCATTTGTATAAGAGACGGATCCTTTGTTCCCTGTCTTATCCCATTGAATTTCAGTCATTCATTTGTGTAAGATCAGTACAAATAAATAGCTAAAATTTAATGAGACAAGGAGACAGAATCTGTCTCCGCACCGCCAAGATCAATCCAAATCCTAGGTCTGCTACATCATCAATTGAATCATCAGGTGTATTAGTTACTTGTATGCCTTTCTGTTACACTTGTCTACATCAATCTTATCCAACCCCGCAGTAAAACTTGCCACTATCTGCAGATTTGGCAAGGCTTCCGCCAATCCTAAGTCCACCCCAGCTGCTCCATTGGCAACCACTGCACAGATCACATGCTTATGATTATTGAGAAATCTCAGTTTATCATCACAGTTCCTGAGTTTTAAGACTTTAAAACGCCTTTCGAGCTCTCGTTCAAGATAGCTATCAGTTGGAAAAGTCAGAACTCCAACATTGTCCATTTGTTGTCGGACAATTTTGACATTTAGTTTTATAATATTTAATTGTATTTTTCGATTTTTAATAACTTATGTAATTTGATTCGGATAAAAATAATAAAGTGACCTAACAAATAATCTAAATTAATGGGTTAAAATTTGGGTAGAAAATGCATACACCGGATTCATATCAGGCATGTAATAGAGAAGTCAGATATAAATGTTATATATAAATGTTAAGATTTCCTGCAGTTACTTACATCATTCGTAAGCATAAGAATTTTCTGACTTGATAAAAGAGTTTATGTTTTAAAAAACTGTAGAAAGACATTGACCGCATTTTAGTTAGCAGTTCCGTAAAGGCGACGGTATATTCACGCTCATTTCAATTTCGAAAAATTTGTTTAAAGTTATCAAACCAAAATCATATATTTTTCACATTTCTTCGTTTATTGTTCTTTTACGTTGGATCCGAAATACATAAATAAAGTATTGTAAAGATTGGAAAGGAAAAGCAGTGGCTGGTCGTGGAAGAGCTTCCTCTTATGGTTACATATGGTTTACGTGATAGTGTTTTCACCTACGTGGAGAATTGTCTGAATGTACCTGTGTGTTTTTGTCATGATCTCAAGCACTGAGGGCCAAGTGGGAATGAGACAGGCGTAGCTTTTGCTAGGTTATGTTCCTTTTTCCAAAGGTTAGAGTCGTTTTGATTTGATTGGACTTAAATTTCAATTTAAAGTTAATAATTTGAGATTTTATTAAAAGAGTATCAATTTAATTATAATAAGAGATAATAATAAAAATTCAATTCTAAATTAACAACTTAAATTTGAGTTGATCGAATTTGAGTACGAGTGTCTCAATTTAATTCAAATTAGTTTGAATTATTCGCACTAATTCAAATAAAATAATATCGTTTCAACTCTAACTCAATTAAAATTTGAACTATTTAAATCTAACCAAGTCAAGCTCAAATCATAAATAATCTAATCTCAATCTAATTTATTAGCATTCTTAATTAAGGTCGGATTAAAGAAAAAAGTAAAAACAAATACTTTCTAAAGAAAATGTACGAAATAGAAGACAACCTCCGATCAATATTCTTTTGGAGACATTTAGAATACAACTCAAAACAACTTAATATTTATGTTTTAACGTATTTTTGGCACAGCTTGCTGGTTTCTATGGTACTGGAAAAATTGGTCCCTTTTTTAGGCCCAATTCTCCTGACTAGTCGCTCTTGCTACCACTGTCTTGAAATATGTTCACCAGATCCACCAAGTCTCGGCATGACCAATCAGGGCCCCCGACCTCGATAGGAACACTTAATTGGCCGGAATAGACCCGCTCTTAGATGGGTAAAACTGAACACTGATGGGACGCGAAAATATTCTTCGGGGCTAGCCACCACAAGGGGCCTTCTCTGCTACAGCAATGATGATTGACTAGGGGGTTTTGTCCAGAATATTAGCCAGTGTTCCTTGGTCGCCGCAAAATTTTGGGGCGTTTATTCAGGGCTCAATCTGGCCTGGAATATAGGATTTCGAAAAGTGAAATTAGAAATAGATTCACAAGCGGTATCTAGTCTTATCTCTGATTCCACTAACCTCATCACGTCTCTTAATCCGCTCATTTTGGGCATCAATGAGCTACTCTTGGGTAGTCTTACCCCGCCACATTTACAGAGAGGGTAACAGGAATGCCGACTGACTCACAAATTTTGCTGTAAATTTCAAAATAGAGGTTACCACTTTTGTATCCGCACCCAATGGGTGTCAATCGATCTTCCTAGAGGACATAGCTGGGATTAGTATCTCCAGATTAGTCTAGCTTGCTGTTTGTCATTTTTTCCTTTTCAAAAAAATAAATAAGATTTTTTCATTAATCTATCCTCAATATTGTTAAAAATGAGAGTCAATATGATATAGTCTACTTAGTATACAAAGTTATTCGCTTTGAAGAAGTCTAAAGAAAGTTATAATATGCATAACTTATTTTTTAATACAAAAGAACTGTTTCTGTAACTTAAACCTGTAATTTTATAGTCACAAACAATCAACTTTATTAGTTGTTTCAAGAATTATCTTCAAGAGAGTCAATATGATATAATTTTTCTATTTAAAAAAATATATTTTCTGTTTGTTAGCCAATTCTTAAATTTAAAAGATTAAAATGGTTGAAATTTTGAGTTCGTAGAAATTTTCTGAAAAATCCGATTGTTAATTTAAGTATCATTTATCTAAAACATAAATGCATAATTTACAAATTATTTCTACAAGAATTTAATCATTGCACTATTTTGATCTCCCATCCTCTTATTAATAAGGCTGTGAGTGTTGGTTTAAACTGACAATTAGAAGTTTTGCATCAGTTCATCTCAAACGCCCATTAAATAAACTTATGATGAGCTGTGGAGAGGGGAATGTGGATGACCACAGAAGTTGGTATCTCCGAGTTACTTGCAAAGTTTTGACCTTTTTGGGACATGAAAAGAACAACCAATCAAATTTTTAAGACACGCGCACAGAATCTTCCCTTCAACTCAATCATAGAATGAAGATAATCATAAAGTTTGAACCTTTAAACTTGGTTTGTTCTTCATAGACCAAACTCCACGACTCAAAACATGCACCCCACGTTCATTCCAACAACACAAAAATGGAGAAAACCCATCATGACTATCAACTGTACAATCTCATCAACCTTAGTATATCTCCAAAAAACTAGATTCTTTGATACCATTTTGAAGTTGGGTTTCTCTTCTTTTTTCTCTCCCTATTGTCTGCAGACTGCAGTTTGGGGTAGACAACAAAAAGTCCCCGTCTTTGGTCTTGTTTCTGGAACATAGTTTTCTTGTTCATTTGTGCAAGGAAAAGAGGCTTAAGAAGAGACCCAAACACTTTTTTGTTATGAAAATTGAAGATGGTTGGTGCTGTTGAACAAGCACAAGAAAGTCTTACATCTAGATTGTTTAATTTCAGAGGATTCTATGATACTGCAACAGGTCGAAATGTCAAGAGCTTGAGCGTGGATGATGATAGTTCTGGTTTGAAGGAGACTTCTGGGGACGATAATTTAACAGCCAGAACCCAGGGTTCAACAAATGGAGATGATGAACCTGCGGAGAAACAACAAAGCGGAAGCAAACTTACCAAAAGTGACAAGGGTTCTAAGTCAAGAGTCGTTAAAAATGAACCTGTGGTCAATCCTCAGGTCAACAAAGGCAAGTCCCTTTTCTTTTTCTGGGTTCACTGGTGATTTTAGTTTTTATTGGATATAGGAAGATAGAGGGTTCAGGCCTTTAGTCTTGTCTAAAAATAACATTCACATACGTAACATCAATATTCTCACTACAACCTTTAGCAGATGATTAAAACACCTGCAAAATGATGTCTGTTTCGTTTTATCAGATGAAACAGGACAGGATTATAGCCTGGTTTTGTTTATATATCATTGATAATGTGCTGGACATTGATTTGGACGTCGTTTTTTTCTTGCCGGATTTCATACAGATATGGAAATGATGAAAGAAAAGTTTGCCAAGTTGCTGTTAGGGGAGGATATGTCAGGTGGAGGAAAGGGTGTGTCCTCAGCTCTGGCATTGTCAAACGCCATCACCAACCTTGCAGGTGCACACCTCTTATCAGAAAAAAGTGGTGAAGTTTTGAATTTGGGATTTTCCAAATTCATCTGAAATATTTTCTTCTAGCCATAACTTACAGTAGATATCTGGTTGATTCTGTCATTTTGGTTTTCCTTTTCCTGTTTGCAGCTTCTGTATTCGGTGAACAAAAGAAACTAGAACCTATGCCACCAGAAAGGATGTCAAGATGGAGAAAAGAAATCGATTGGCTCTTATCTGTAACTGATTACATAGTTGAGATGGTTCCTTCTCAGCAGAAATCTAAGGATGGATCAAATATGGAGGTAAAAGCCCCTATCCCAAATTCGTAAGAATGTGTTTCTGTTTCTTGCTTATGTAATTTGCTGAAATCTATGTCTGTGACTTAATAGATAATGACAACAAGACAACGAATTGATCTTCTTATGAATATACCTGCCTTGCGAAAGCTCGATGCAATGCTTATCGTAAGTAGACATGAATGATCATTCTTCTAGTTCGTTTAAGATATGAAATGGATATGCAGTGGTTTAAATTTTGCTTTCTGCTTGTCTTTCTGATATGAACTTCTTCAGGAATGCCTAGATAACTTCAAAGACCAGAATGAATTCTCCTATGTGTCAAATAATGCACCAGACTCGGAAAAAGGAATCAAGAAGAAAGATGATAAATGGTGGCTACCTACAATCAAAGTTCCACCAGATGGTCTATCAGATAATACCAGAAAGTTTCTTCAGTACCAAAAGGATTGTGTGAATCAAGTGCTAAAAGCAGCTATGGCAATAAATGCTCAGGTTCTTGCAGAAATGGAGATACCTGAAAACTATATCGAATCCCTTCCCAAGGTAAAGAAATTCATGCAACAAATTGTGTTGGCACTTTTAGTGTCTAAGTCATCACTGACCATGTCTGTTTATAATACGACAGAATGGCAGGGCAAGTCTTGGAGACTCAATATATAAGAGTATAACCGTCGAGTTCTTCGATCCAGATCAGTTTCTTTCCACAATGGAGTTATCATCAGAGCATAAAATCCTAGACCTCAAGAATAAAATGGAGGCTTCTATGGTTATTTGGAGGAGGAAGATGAATCATAAGGATAGTAAATCAGCTTGGAGTTCTGCTGTCAGCATCGAGAAAAGAGAACTCTTTGAAGAGAGAGCAGAAACCATCCTGCTCATCCTCAAACAACGATTCCCTGGAATTCCACAATCTTCACTAGACATTACTAAGATACAATATAACAGGGTAAGAAGAACTTTTCTGATCTTAAATTTTCTTCTGCTTAAACTTGGAGCTCAATGATCATAAAAAGAAATGGTGATAAACCCAGACTGGGTATGTGCTCGAAATGAAGTTTTCTTCATCTACTGAAAGTTAGTGGACTAAAATCATTTGCATTTGTTGTAACAGGACGTTGGACAGGCAATTCTTGAGAGCTATTCAAGGATTCTAGAGAGTTTGGCCTATACAGTCATGTCACGCATTGAAGATGTACTCTATGCTGATTATGTCACTAGAAATCCATCACATGCAGGGAAAAGAAGAAACTCTGTGAAAGAACCGCCAATGACACCACCCAATGAAGAGAACACAGACGCGCCTATATCAATGACACTGTCAGATTTCATGGGTTGGAGTTTGGATCAAAATGATACAGATATAAAGAAAGATCCAGCTTCAGATGAGCTAGTCAAGGATGTGAAGGAAATGAAGAAACCTGCAACTATAGTTACTAACAAGAGAACATCCTACCTTGAGTCCTTAGGAGGTTTAAGGAGTCCAACGTCGCGGCATTGATAGTAACTACCAATAGCAACTACACATATAGGGGCAGAGAAGGATCAGAAAACCAGAATAACACTACAGGGTGAGAAAGCCTGACTATCCATAAAAGGGGGCCCTTTGGATAGTGAAACGATTTTCATTCTGATCCTTCATTTTGTGCATAGGAGATAATGAATGTAAGTGTTCAGAAAACTGTTTTAAGTATGCCACGTTACATTCATTTCTTTTATTTATGAAAGAAATTGTAATGCAGTTTGTTAGCCAATGAAAGGTGATTTTGGTTGACCGTACATGAACACAACTGTATTAGTAGCACAATCATCTCATTTATTGGTTCAGTTTAACCATATGAGAAGCATTTGAACTTTAAAGAGACTGCTCAAAAGTCAGAATTGAATACCATTTTCACTGATAAGGAAGCAGAGACTACTACAGTTGGCGTTAACGAAGCGAAAAGACGGTACATACAATGAAAAGTTGAAGGATAGCAGAAACTAAATTTACTTCTTGCCACGAGGGCCAATCTTTGGTGGGAGCTGAGGACCCTTCTTGATTGGAAGAATATCACCAGAAGCAGTGGCACTGAAGTAAGCAAGTGTTGAGCCACCTCCCAAGATCAAGAACTTTAGCAGCAATCCTCTTTTAGTGAATGGAGCTGCGAAAGTTTCGAAGAACTTGCTCTGCAGTTTTTGAAACAAAAATCTCCAGATTATCAGTATCAGCAGAAAATTAGAATTCAACAAATGTTGCATTCCATGACTATACAAGTCAACATGTTTGCTTACCAGGACAAAAGATTCCCAAGACACAAACTTATAAATTGTAGAAGAACATTTCAGTACGAGTAGGAGACATGTAGTTTTACATAAACCAGCTCATATTAAACAAATGCTAGTCATGTTCTTTGCTGGTAAGTAAGATAAGTGTCTGCATATAATCCAAGTAGGAATTGGGGTGTTCTTGATTCTTTTTAAAAGATCTTCCAATCACACCAATATCTTAATACCAAATTTGCAGGCACCTACTGGTGAATGTTAAACAAAGAATCATTGCTGATACATGAAATCATATATAATTAGTCATGCCCTTCATGACAACCACCAAAGACTATTCATAGTTGTTTAAAAATCTTCTTTTTTTACACTTTAAAAAAAGTGAATGTTTACTAAACATCATTCAGAATAAAATCTTTTCCTTTTCTTTTACATGTTTACAGTTCCAATCTGTGGCATGCAGCTAATGAATAAATCCTCACAGCTTACATAAAAGCTACCGAGCCTTAAGCACTCGGCAGCTTTCATAGCTCAGTTGGTTAGAGCACCTGTTTAGTAAGCGGGAGGTCTTGAGTTCAACTCTCAATGAAAACATACTGTGTTGATTCTTTTTTATTCTGATAATTGAGAAAATCTGCTATGACAACTTCTTTTCTTTTTCTATATTAAAATTAAGCTACAAAAGTGGATCTAGAGTAAGCAATTTAAATCCCTGCCAAGCTTCAGGCCGGGCTTGGGATTTTGATTTATTGAATCTGCCTTAATCCGACCCAAAATCTAATAAAATTTAAAAAATTTGAAGATTATCATGTATTTTTTGTTAAAAAAGTACTTGATTTTATGTTCAATTAAAATTTAAGTCAAATTTTAAAAATTTTGAATCCGGCCGATGGGCTTTGGGATTCTTGGTTTAACACAAACCACATCCGAACTTAATCGGAATCTGTGTAAGCTAGGTTTGGGATTTTGATTTTTTGAATCCAACCTTAATCTTGAGCCAAATTCTAACAAAAACTTAAGAATCCTGAAAATCTAAAGCATACCCCCTTTATGTTTTTTGATTCAACCCTAAGTTTAATTGAAATTTAATTCTAATTCAAATTTGGGATTATGGGTTCATCATAAACCCAATCCGGACTTAATCAAAATCTGCGGCTAACTTAGACTTTTTCTAATAATCTCGGGCTGGGCCGAATCGGACCAAAAAGGCCCCGTTGGCATGCATGAAAGAAAACTTAACATTCAGATCATTGAAAGGCAGCTTTAAACCTGGAGAGAGTTGTAAGGTGAAGGTGCATCTGAACCATACAAGTCCCATTGTCCAGTAGTGTTGCCAATGTCTTCCAAATCAAAGTAAACGCTCTTATCACCATACTTAGCCACCACAGCACCGCTCGTCCTACTCAAGAAACCAAAGTTTCAAAAAGCTCAATCACATACCAAACTCTGCAAACTTCAGACCAACAGCCCCAACAAAAACAAGGTACCAAGTTTCAGTTGTTTTTCTTATTATAATTTTTAATATAAGTATAACATATTAATAAGAATTAAATTTGGATCGATTATTATTAAAATAACTAGAATTAGTTGTTTGGATAGTTTACTCTTACCATTTATAAACTAGTTAACAATTTCTTATTTAGTTAATATGAAATTCTCTAACATTTTCCTTTAAATACAGCCGAACTAAACATCTAGTTGTCACTTGAAATAAACGCAGCGGTAGCCAAATTGGACATTTAGACAGATAATCAAAAAATTAATAATCTGAACCAAACTTGCTAAACCATTTAACAATTTAACGTTTAATAAATATGAGATGGTGAGGTTCTGAGAAACTTTGTTACCCACCCAATGTTCTTAGGTCTCAAGCACTGACGAGAAGGCTTGACATGGAGCTTGGTTCCAGTTAGTGAGCTACCACCAAGGCGCTTGATAGTCGCAGGTTGTACAGCGTAAAAGGTGGTTAGAGATGCCATGGACCTTGTCGAAGCTTTCTGTTTTCTGTTGGCTCTGAGAGTGAGGTCGAGGGGAGACAGAGAGAGAGGGGGTCGGTGGTTTTGATCTTCTTCATGGATCTTTACATGACACGTGGCGCAATGGGTTTTTTTGAGAGAGATATGTTGTGGTGCCATGTCACCTCTTGGTGGATAGGCCTATCCACTCTCTAATCTTGACATAGTTAGAAGTGCGAAACATTTTAAAATTTTAAATTAAATTATTTTTAATGATATGATTTGTCTGTTAAATATAAATATTTATTTATTATCCATATGAATAAAAATTAACATTTTAAATTAAATTATTAAAATTTAAAAATTAATAATTTTATATATCAAAATTTTAAATTAGAGATTTTGATTTAAATTAGTGATTCCTATAATTATAAAAACATGATTATAATTTGTAATAATGATCTTACATACCTTAATTTTAATAGAAGTTTAATATAATTTTAAATTTAACATTATACTTTGTATTTAAAATAATAAATTTTTTTAAAAATAATTGAAATAATTGAAAAATATATATTGAATGAGAAAATATTCTAAGTTTCAATGTACAAATACTTAGGATTGATAATAGGCAAGATCTCTTGATTTGGCCCTAATTCAAGGATTATATTCGAATTCGAGTTTGATTTGGTTTGAATTTTATCGAATAAATTTGATTATTATTTTAATTTAAAATTTAAATATAATATTATTTTAAGATTATATTTATAATTTTTAAATTTTACATTAGGTCTTATTGAATGGGGTCAAATTTTAAAATTTTAAAATTTCAAATTTTAATTCAAAATTATACTAATTGAAGCTAATTTTAATAATTTTAAGTCCATTCAAAACGAGCCCAAAACCTTGAATCCGGTCCATTGTCATCTTCACCTAGACCCTTCTTCATTACCCATAATACCCAATTTCCACATGTAACTGTAAGTAGCCAAGCTTCTGTTCTCCTTATCCCCGACACAACTTACCGGAGGGCAATGGTGCTGATAGCATCCCTCACATCAACACTCAACTCACTCACTCTATCCACTCCTTTCCTCCATGGAACAGCACCTCTCAATCACCTCTCAAAACCCAATTGCCCTCGCTTTCTCCAACCCCCAAAATCCTTAACTTTTCTGCCGCCTGTCAGGGCCATGAAGTTGATGCAAGGCAAGGTTGTGAGTTCAACTAATGACAAGACGGTGGCTGTTGAGGTGACCAGATTGGCTCCTCACCCGAAGTACAAGAGAAGGGTCAGGATCAAGAAGAAGTACCAAGCTCATGACCCTGAGAACCAGTTCAAAGTTGGTGACTTTGTGCAACTTCAAAAGTGCAGACCCATTAGCAAGACGAAGACTTTTCTAGCTGTGTCCGTGCCTGTCAAGAGTAAGAAGGAGAAAAAAGAGGGTGAAGATGGTGATGGGGTGGATAAGGAGCTTGGGATTCCTTTGCAGTCTCAACAGGAACTGCAGGCTTAGTTTGAGGTCTCTTTTGATGCTTAATCGTGCTTCAAGCTTTATGTTCTTGGTTCATGTTGTCCTATCAAGTCCTTAAAACTGATGTAATTTAATTGCTGTGAAATGTGATTTGAACGTTCTAGATTCCAGTGTTCATTCATGGTTTTGGATAATCCCGCTCTTGATTATCAGATGGTCTTCACATTTTGAAAATAGCACTTGAAACAAATATGAAATGGCATTACTATAAAGATTCTATACATTGAGAATAAGTTAATTCTGTAGATCCATCTATGCTAGTAGTAATATCTCTCACACATTCTTACCATGGTATCCAAAATTCAGATACAACTGAACAGCAAACCCTCCATCTGATTACAAAAAAGCAAGGCAAACGCACACAAGAACTCCCCCTTGCTACAATATCTGAACTATGTAAATAGAGACCCAAAAATGAAATTGAAAAGTCCTATTACAAGCCTAATGTTTTACACTTGATCAATGTCTACCCAAAACTAACAGAAGGTGATCAACTATCTTCACATTGCAAACTTGTCTTAATATTGCGCAATGTACATGCTATCAGTGTGCTAACGGATTCCACCGATTCCACAGTCAATTTGGTTGCAGGAGAGGTGTTGGTAAGGACTTGGAATGCCATTGTTAGTAACGATCCTCCTTCTGTGCCTTTATCCTCTTGTCTAGAAGTGATAACTAGTGGCCTTGATTCAATTCCATCTGGAAGAATTGAAAATCCTGAAGGTAGTACTGCAATGTTGCTTGAATCACATCCTGTAATCACAGACTGCATTCCTGTAACATCCACAGGGGCATAGACCACCATGGACTCGTATGCATTAGTGCAGCTGTCTTGGATTACCCACATACTGTTTTCTTTTGAGTTTATTGCCTGTGATGAAAAGTTTGTTATCAAATGATTATTCTCAAATTTACCAAATCTCTGAATATGGGAAAGAAACTTACTTGAATGGTTACTGCATTGCCTCTATCTTGTCCTTTGGCTAAGTTTGCAATTGATTGTACAGGACCCCCATTTGACATGATATCCCACTGTGAATCATGTAGAAGATTTTGTCTTTACGTTCTAACCATTCTTTGTATGTCGAGGAAATTTATACGAGGACTTTACTTTATGCAAGCATTCATACCTCATTTCTACGTGTGTCATCTCTTAAGAAATCAAACAGGGCATGAGTAGATACAGGCAGCCACACTGAAGTAACTGCACACAAGATCACTCCAAGAGGTTCACCAGGGTCATTTAAATTCTTTCTAGAGGAAACCCTTATGTCCTCTCCTGTTTTGCTTGATACCTTGTTCCATGTGTGGTAGCTTGATGCCCCAATTGCGCGGCAAAACCCCTGAGTCATTCTCTGTGCTAACTTCAGGATGCTTTTCCTCCCAGCTAGTGTTGCAACTCCTATTTTTACAAATGAAGAAAGTTCCTTAGAGCGAAGCAAAAAAATTGACATGCTATATATTGTGCACTGATTATCTCAGCTGCTACGCACAACAAAATTCACATGTAGGATATATCATTATTATCATCACACCCAGTCTCAAGTCCTGCAGTGAAGCGGGGTCTGATAGTACGCAGGATACAAGTTAACTATAATACACAAATAGTCATGAATTTTGCAGTTACTTTCTTAAGACTATCCGAACTCTTATTAGAAACCTAGCTTACCACTTGAATCTTTTGTGGGAACATTGGTAGCCATGAAGAAAACCAGACGCTCACATTGGAGCTGCAATGTTGCAACCCAATGCCTTGCACCAAAGGCTAGACCACTATTGACGATAGTGCGATACATGGTATGGACTGTGCTTTTCTGGCATTCCAGGTGCTCCACCCAGGTTACCTGAAATGGATATCATTGCAAAATTGATCTTGATCGTTTTAGTATATAGTTATATTTTTGGCTTTGACCCTAACCTTTAAACATGATTAACCATTCATACATTTCTTAGAAGTATATCGGGATAATCTATGACAAGTTTGTTTACCTTGCAATGGCCATTTGACTTATCCTCAATAATACAGCCAGAAGGACGTTTTCTGCATTTCACAAGTGAAGCATCAATGTTATCTTCAACTTTTTCTATGGAAACATCAACAATTGCCCATTTCTCTGCACTAAGTTGCTTGCAGTGTCTAACAAAGTACACCTCTCTACTGGGCACCAGTGGTGTCATCATTTGCATCTCTGCAAACATCTGGAGTAACTGCAGATGATTAATTTGGGAAAAGGGATTCTTGGAAATCAAAGGTTATAACAATTTGTATCCTTATATGACCATTGCAGATTCAGTAAATTCTAATTTGAAGACAATATTTCTGACACAGAATCAAATCCCTCTACTTACCTCGCTTCCTATTCCAACTAGTTAACAACAAGAATTGGAAGTACTTGTGATTTCTACCCTCATATTGGTAAAACAGCTTTTTTTCAAGGAAGAAGGAAATTCAGTTTTTCAGAGAAATTCAATGTCTGCTTCTATGCAATTACCTCACATAGTTTCTAGACAACAATCTTGAAGCCCATGAATCCCTTTTGGTCATTAACTTGTTACATATGCATAAAACTGAAAAAGGAACCAACTTTTTAGACCCATCAGAAGAACCTTCTGAACTGGACACTGATCTTCAGGATGTCTATCCTATCGCACAGAAATCTGTTTAAGTTACTAGTTTCTTAAAAATGTCTAATTAACTCTCTATGCCTTTTTCTCTTGAGATTAGTTAAACTTGTGTAACTACTTGTTTGGCGTCGAAGTTTCAACCTGCTTGACTTGTAGCTGAGTCTGCTCTGACTTATCGTAATCCTTGAAAATAATAAGGCCCACTTCCTTTTTCCAAAGATGGACCACTATGTACTATTATTTTTGTAGATTATTTTCTGTACCAAAAGCAAATTTAGTTATAACCAAAAGAACAACGATCTCTAGCCCTCCCAGGACATGAACTTGATGGTGATTCCTTACGCCTGAGCTTTTGTTTTTATGTGTTTGCAGACTCGTAAATCACTAGACTTATGAAAAGTCAAAGTGTTTGTTTATTGAATTTGTTAGTAAAGCAATAAAGATTTAATTGCAGAAGAGGTCAAATCAGTACTCACCAATTGCACTGCGCCATTTCTGTTTGGTCCGTCACCACTGCAGATGACATAAACGTTGGCCGCTTTTGAAATTAAGCATGGAAACATTTCCTTCCATTGATTCTTCAAGAAGAAAAAGTGAAGATTATCTTAATATTTAGCTGATTATCAGTACTGAGAACTAAAGTGTATCGCTATCAGAAGTCAGATTAGTGTCTCACCACGTCTATGAAGCTTTGAACCAGACGTGGGAGATCCACGAAAACAACTCTAGTCTCTCTTGAGGCTTCAATGGACCTCCTTGGCCTGCTACTGCTTGAATTTTCTGCACCAAACTCTTTGATGTACTCGTCGTAGTTAAGAATCTCTCGACCGGTTTCAACACTTCTAACCCAGAGGGGATCACCAGCAGTGGCCATTTTCTGGAGCTCTTCTGTTGCCTGATTAACAATCTCCATAATTCTTGACTTCTCAAGGCCAAATATTCCAGTATAAAAATCCAGAGAACTTCTGTTCTCTTGATCATTTCCTGCTGAGCATGAGGTTGCTGCTCCTGAAGGCTGCTTTTCCAAAGCTGCTCTAAGCTTCTCTACCTAAACAAAGAAACCATATGAAGTGTAAAGCAAACACATACATGATTGGCACTCAGGAAAAAAGTTCACAATCATCCTAACCTCGGATTTGAGTTTGGCGTTTTCGATCCGAAGTTGTCGTTCCTCAGCTGTCAAGCTAGAGTCTCTGCTAGTGGTAGAACCACCACAGTTGGGGCAGCAAGCTCTATTGATGGTCTCTCTCAAGGACTTGTTTTCCTCCCTGAGCTTGTCAATTTCACCTTTCAACAGAGAATTTTCATGGCGTTCTTGTATAGCCTGTGAAGAACACACACATCTATACTCATTAAATGCTACACAACTTATTTACTGAAACATTGGCCAGCTTTCTCAAATGTGATTGAAACTCACAGGAATTCAGAGTCCATGTGTGAACGATGATACAAAATGTAAAGAAGATTGCAATTACACACCTTTATCTGAGTACGCCTATTCTGAAACCAAAACTTGACCTGTCTAGGAGCTAGGCCGAGTTGTTTGCTCAGTTGTTGCCTTTGCTTCTCATCTGGATGTGGGGACTCTTTAAATAGCCTGAAAAACCAGAATATACACAGAAGATTCAATACTTCCTCTCATATCCCATGATTGAAACTTGGAAGGAACAGCTTTGTGTATACACTTCTGTAATAGATATCCATTGACATGTTGAGGGAAGAAGAAAAGGAAACTTTTCCCGTAGAATTCTAAATCATCATCAAATTTTTAATCCCCCCTTTTGAACATTCCATTAAGGTAGTTCTATGGAAACATTGGCTTTGCTTTGTCTTAACTATACATTTTGCATTTGCAGTTAAACCTTAATCCTTGTACTTTCCGTCAAGACATACTAGTATGTATATGCATGAATGTACATGTACGTGTATGCATGTACGGGTATAGGACATGGTAAAAATACTTACGCTTCCATTTCCCTGATCTGTTCAGCTGTATGTCTGTGATACTTCTTTCTTTTTTTCTTTTTGTTTTTGTCGTCACCATCTTCATCATCAGGATCACCTTCACCTTCAAAATCATCGTCTGATCTTGACCTCATGGGGCCCGAGTTCTCGCTGCTAATCTCCACCGTCTCATCTCTTCTTCCTCCGGCGACCACTCCTCCGCCGCTCCCCTCATCCCCCTCCTCCACCTCCACGCTCGCAGCCGCCGACGTCGGGGTTACATTAGCTCCACGGAATATTCCCGCCTTCAATATCAAGAAACGAAAACCAACCAAACTTTTAGAAAGGGAAAACAAGCGGCCCGCCTCCATGTCAAAGCCCCTGAATATGAACGATATGCATAGCAAGCACATACCAAATATCATCGATTACATGCATAAAGACTCCGGTTTTCGTAAAAAGAAAGAGAAATATTGGTGGGGTTTGAAGATGGTAGCCAAAAGAAGCGAAAGTTGGAAACTTTATGTAACACGATCGAGTAGACAGACATGCATAAACAAAACACAGTTCAGAACATAACAATAGAGATGAACATGTAAAACTACAGATAGAAACAGAAAAGTTTTGATGAGGAAGAGAAGAGTAAGTGAAATTACGAGACTTAGGGATAGAGCAGGAGAAGCAAAGAAGTCTTTGGTGTGAGAAGTTGGTGGATTGGACATGTCCACGCCCATGGCAATGCAAAGAAGCTGGTTTTTATTTTTTCTCTCGGCAGATCGAGCTTTAAGGTGCAAGCCAACAATGGTGGGTTTTGAAGAAAGAGATGAATGTTCAAGTGGGACCGTGTTGATTTAAGGATATAAAACAAAATCTATACTAAAGAGAGGCATTGTTTCATAGTGGGGATTGGAAGACACACACACAAACGCACAGATTGAGAGAGAGAGAGAGACAGAGAGAGAGAGAGAGAGGCTGGTAGGAGTTGACTGTTAGATATTCTAAGTGGACATGTGAAGATCCAACTAACTTCTAAGCAGTTGAATGATCCACCTCACTCCAACGGTTTCTTCTCTTTTATAGTCTTGTGCTCTGCTTCTATTTGGGGGCTTTTGGCAAAGCTTTGGACTTTGGGACCCTCCTCGGCTTTGTGGCTGAAGCTGCCTTTTCCGCTCTCTAGCTTAGCTCATCAAGCTTCTATCTCACAATTAAATGCAAATTATGGCAATTGAAATAAATGTAATTTTACATACCTCAAAATTAAGGATGACAATGAATCGAATCACTCGGGCTCGAGCACGATAGGGTTTGGATAGCCTAAAATCTAATTTACCTTGATTTTTTATTTTTTAAATTAAATATATATATCAACATCATTTTTCTTATAATTTTTAAACTTAGGTCGGAGTCAGGCATGAATAACTCAACTCTAAGCCCAATTCTAACTCAAAAATTTTAAAAACAAAAACTTAAATCTGAAATTGAAGCTCGGTCAAAATGGACTCGTTAATTTCTGACCAATCAAATTAGACTCAGATTCAAATATTATATCAGCTCAAAATAATATTATATTCTAACAAAAATATAGTCGTTATTTCAAATTTAAAGTTGATTTAAAATTCGAGTTAGAGTAAACCTAGCTTATTAATTTCAAACCAAATCAAATTCATCTCTAATTCTCTTATTAAAAATTTTATTTTTTTAAATCGATCGCCAATAATATTTTTAGAGAATATAATAATTCACTAATCAATTTCTTCCAATAATTCATTCACATTTTCTAAAAATAATTCATAAGAACAACTTATTAATTCTATTGAAACACAAACTAAAATAATATCTTAATAGTAATTATCTATTCTTTTACTTTCACTCAATGATTCAAAACATTACCTCAAAATATGTTAAGATAACTATAGAAATTGTAGTATAGTTATATGAACATCTTAAATAATCAAATAGTAACTCAATGGTTAATTATTTTTAGTTCTTCAAGTTTCTACCTTTTCCAAAATGAGTTTTGATGAATATTGAAGTTAATATGGTTGCATTAATATCATAAATAATGAATTAATGGCTAAATGAGAGACCCTTTTAAATATATTTGTATTTGTATTTTTTTAGTATAAAGTTGGGACTCAAATTGTCATTTATAGTTAGGATCAATTAACTCATTTGCTATAGTTTTCTCCTTTTTTATTATTAATTATTTGTTTACATTCTACTACTTTTATGTCTTTATTTTTTAATTTTATTTATAACTTAAAAGTATTTTTTCTTCCAAAACTAAATATTTTTTAATCAAATTTTAATTAGTTTATATCCTTTAATCTATACTAGAGCTTGTTTTTAGTAAGATATGTATTTTTTAGAATAAATAAAATTAATTTGAAGTAAAAGACTAATAAAAATTCTTATTTATTTCATTAAGAAAACAATTCAATGTGAGAAATAATATGCACATAACTATGAGACACCACATTAACAAATTAAAGTGTTAGGTGATTATTTTTAATGTGTAACGAGGAAAAAGAAAATTAGTTGTGAGCACTATATTATTATTTTAATATTGATTTGGGTTGTTTTTTAGGGTTTGATGTTGGTTGATTAGTTCACAAAAACTATTTTTATTTCAAGAAAAATTCAACAACATGAAACATGTTAATAAAATATGTTGAACAAATAAAAAGAGATTGTGTGTACGTTTTTTAAATTGAAAAGTATGTAACATTGATTTTGGATATATATCAACCATTTTAAGATTAAATTTAAAGCCCTGTCACTAGAAATCTAGCCTCGAAAGATGTATCGGGAGAAGGCTTTTAAACAATGATTAAAAAGTTTAACGGGCTTAGAAATCTTGAACCATCCAATACTTTGATTTAATTTTTAACTTTTTTGTTCGATTTATTTTAAAAACTCTTGTTGCTAAAAACTGATCAATTTATTAACCGGTTAATTTTTATTAATTAATATATTATTATAAATTAAAATAAATCACTTAAATTTTATTTTACAATATTTTTCAATTAAACTTCAAAATTTTAGATGGATGAAAACAATCTCTTTTAATCACATTTTAAAATCTTTTAATTTTATTTAACCTTAAGCCAGTTTTATGAAGGTCTAGTACCGGTTGAATCTTTTATAACTTAAACCTCTTGTCTTTTCAGTTTAACTTTCGGTCCGATTTTTGAAACATTGGTTTTAAAAATTTGTTTCCGACAAAAATTGATTTTTTTAATAATATCTATTTTCTTGAAATGAATAAATCGATTTATTTTCATATAATTATAATGTAATAATATCTTATATTTTATCTTTTGAATATAACACTAGACATTATTAATGTGGATATAATTAATTTTACAAGTATATATAAACATATAATTAATCCACACTTATTGTTATAACTTTTAATCTATTTTGCAAGAACACAAACTCATTTTCATCTTGATTTATAAGCAATCTCACATGCCCATCAAAGGCAACGACTTGATCAAAACCAAAGAATCCATTGTTTTCTGACAAGAAAAGAAATCTTTTTTTAGTGTTACAAAATAATAATAAAAAAAACTCTTAGAACTACTCTTCTTTATTACTGTAATCAACAACTAATGGTCTTTAACATTCTGAATTGTAGATCAATTTGAACTATAGAGTTGATTAATCTTATATATATAATAAAAATGTTAAAGGACAACAAATGGCAGTAAATATATTATTAAATATATAAAGGTGATGACCAAGTCTTTTTTATATTATAAATTGCAAATATATAATTTTAATAATAATTATTTTTTAAAATGTTTTTAAGAGGTTGGTTTCTTTCAGATATAAAATAATATTCATATAAAATCATAAAATAAAGTGTATTATTAGATTTTTATAAACATGTAATTATATGCACACATCCATTGTCTACTATCCACCTTCTTTCCTATAGAATTCTTTCCTTTTATGGCTATTTTAAACATACATTTGTTATATAGTTCATAAAATATTTTCCTTTATTTTACTAGATTGATATATTTTTATTTTTAATATGAGTTGATTAAGATTCGGGTCGAGCTTGAATATTTTTAAATTTTTTACTCCAAGTCTAACTTGGTCTGACTCGACAAAAACTTACAAGTTTTAAGTGATTTTTTAAATTTTAAATTAAAAAAATTAAACTAACTTAAATTAATTAAAATTTAGGGTCACCCAAGTCTGATCGAGTTTGAACTCGACCACGTGTTTTAAAATTAATTAAATTTTAGGCTTTTAGCTTAGTAAGGATGACAATAGGTCAAGCTGAGCCTAGGTTGTTACTGATTCGGCCCGATCCGACCCATGGGCTGGCTCGACCCAACTTTATATTTTTTAAAATAAAAAAGACGAAGTTTGTACCTTCCCGTCGGGCCAAGCAATCTCGACTAGTGGCTCGGTCAACGCGAGTCGAGTCATATCTGTCATCCCTATAGCCTAAACTTGGACCTGTTCATTAACTTTGAGCAGACCCGAACCCAATCCAACAGAATGCTATTCTCAGAGGTAGGGATGGATTTGACCACCTGTTGTTGGGCCCGATCGAACATGAGGTAGCGGGCACAAGCCTGAGCTTGATTGGGCTTGAGATAGCCCAGTCCAAGCCTAAGCTCGAGTTCTATCCAAACTTTTGTTTAAATTAAAAATATAAAATGATGTCGTTTTATTTATAAAAGTCAGCCTCAAATAAGGCTAAACCTAGACAGTCCAAACCTGATCTTGACTGGGACTCGATTTTAAAAAAATGTGTCTAAGATTTAATCTACTCGGACCTAACTCGTTAACTTTGGACTGGCCGAGCCCAATTGCCATTCCTTTATGGAAGACATCAAGAATGGAAAGTATAAAGAAGAAAAGTTAGCCTCATTTCCCAAAAAAAAAAAAAAGTTAGCTTCATTGGCTAAAGCCACATTCCACTATGCAGCTTACTATTAGCTAGCCAAAGTCAAAATAGTATATGTATCTGCATCGTATAGTCAATTTAGACTGCAACTTCTAAAGTATATTTGTTATTAATAATAATATGTTTCTCTGTGTCTTTTTATCATTTAAAGGATGAGAGAAGTGAATGCAATTAATGGATTTGGCTCCAAGCTTTCGATATTGTTTTAAATATTATTTCCTACTTCCATCAGTCAAACCCTAATTCCTATGCACAGTTTCACATATACAACTTATACTTTACTCCACCGCTCATACAGGTCCAGCTTATAAATGTTTTTTAAATTAAAAATATAGGATAACTTAATTTTTTAATTAAGTTTAAATTTGAATAGCCTAAATTTAAGTTTATTTGAGACCTAATTCTTTTAAATAAAATGATATTATTTTATTTAGAATAATTAAGTCTCGAGTTAGTATTAGGCTGAACCTGGCCCATGAGTCGGCCATTAAAAATATAGAATAACGTAATTTTTTAATTAGGTCTAAATTTGAACTGTCCAAATCTAGGTTTACCTTAGACCTAATTCTTCGAAGTAAAATGATGCTATTTTATTTAAAATAATTGAGTTTCAAGTCAAAAACTGGGTTTAATTCATAAATCGATCCATTAAAAATAATTAATTTTAAGCCTATGGGGTCAAAAATTGTCATCCCAGTACTCATAACATGGTAAAAAGAAAATTTTAATTAATTTACAAGAGAATTAGAGGTGAATAATGGATGGGTTAATTTGATTTTTATTAAAACTTGAAACTTACCCATTTATATAATGATTTTATTTATTTAAATTATATATTTAATTTGATATTATTATAGTTAAAAAAGAAGTAAAAAGTATATCAGAAAGAAGGTAAAAGCATCTTTGACAAAGTTTCCTAAAAGTTGAAAGCATTTCCATCTCACTGTTAACAATGGAAGTAACTTTTCTAAGCCATTAGTTACAAGAATGGTCATGGTCATGGCCTCCCAAGAACAATAATTGGGGAGTGAAAAGACGTATATTGCATAGAATAAGTAACTTCAAGATGAGGTGAGTTGTCTTGGTAGGTAATTCTTGTATATATATATTTTTAATATGAACGAAACTCAATTTTATTGAAAATTATTGAATATGTGTAAATTACGATATTTTAAATAAATTATTTGATTAAATTTAATAATTTAAAATCAAATAATAAATTCGATTTAAATACCACTTACTTATAAGTCTTGTGTATGTTTTCAAAATCGGACCGGAGGTTAAACCGATAAGATAAGAAGTTTATTGTTAAAATGTTCAATTAATATTAGATTGTCATAAAATATGTTAAAGAATGAATAAAATTAAAGAATTTAAAAATGATTAAAAAATATTGTCCTTACTTATTAAAATTTTTAAATTTAATTAAAAAATACACTATTAAATAAAAATTAATTGATTTATTTTTGGTTTATAAAAAAAGATTAGTTTACGAAAATTGACCAATTAATTTAAAAACAAATCGATTTTTAACAACAAAAGTTATTAAACTAAATAAAACAAAAAAAATTAAAAACCAAATCGAAAAGTTAATCAATTTGAAATTTTTACTGTTAAACAAATTGAAGGCTCAGTTTTTTAAATATTAAATTTTGCAGCCATATCTGGGTTAACTTCAACGTCATCTTAAAGGTTTCTTCAACTTTTTTTTTTGGTAATTCTTGTATTTTCCCACAAAAAAATTAATATTTACACTCTCCTTTTTTAAAATCTATATTAGTGCAATTCCAATCAACCAACCTTTTGACCTTTGTTGATGTACATAGTTTTATGTCCTTGATAGTAGTTAATGCTCAAGATAAGTAAGGAAACAGAATTCATGAGTGCCATTATTAGCCATCACCTTATATAATTAAAGCTTTGGTGCCATATAGGTTATGATTGAGTTTTATGCAATTCAAACCAGAAAAATATTCTGTATAGTTATGTGCTTTGTTAGTTAGGAATGGTAGATAATATGAAGCAATCACATGATTCCTAACAAATATAACAGAAAATTCCAAATTCTCTTCACTTCATCTTTCCTTTTCCCCTTTAGATTCCACACGTACAGCTTTGGTTTGTGAAACTGATAAGGGAAGGTCAAAAAAGAAAAAGCAGCAAACTTGAAATCTAGCAAGCAATAGCCAAGATTTACTTTTCTTCATTTCCAAGTTGTTTTAACGAAAAAACAAGTTTGGAGTCCCAAAACTTTGAAGGGAAAGCGTAGTTTGGATACGTTAAGGTACTAAAAGTAGAAACTTTGGAATGATGAAGAGATTAGAAAGGTGTCAAAGAAAGATGAAAAAAGCTTACAAATGAAGGACATAACAGTGTAAAGAAAGAAACTTGTTAAATGGTATATCAGCTACTTTCAAACAAAATGTGGTCTTTGCAGAAAGTTTACAAAGTGAAGAAATGGGTAACTGGTACCTTGCTGCAAAATTCAAAACATCTTCATATCAGCCAACTGACCAAGAAAATTAGTTGGCTCTGGCTACCTCCATTAGATAAAAGAGATGTAAATGTGGATGTTCATCATAAATGCAGACTATGCACCTGAGAACAGGATTATGAGTACTAATCCAAAACTTCTTTGGACTTTGTTTCCTGTTTTGTCTCAACTGGATTAGCAGGGACCTCTTAGATCATTGGAAATCGAAGTATCTTTTGGTCATATCCAGTAAATATACAGCAAAGCATCGTCAATCTCTAAGACAAAGCAGACATGATTATACTTCACAAGCAGACAGTACATGAATCACAGAATGTGTGTGGCATCAGATAATCAGCATGACAGAGGATGATTAACCAATAAAAAATGCTTGGATGTAGTATAATGAAAAGTACGGAACCAAATGATGTGAAGTGTCTAGCTCTTATTTAAGTTCTTTCTGTGTTATTTTATTATATTAGAGCGTGTATAACAAAAAACTGCTGAAATTCTGTAAGACTCATCCACATACAAGTGCACTCTAATGGAACTTTCAGAACTAATGATCCATCACTGTTAAAAAGGTCAGTTCAGGTCGGAAAGATGTGTGATGATCCAGCAGAATTCGCCATTTGGATCGCCAACTCGTAATCTTCATTGCCTCTTTCCATCTGTTCCTCTGAAAGTTAACAGAATTGTAATCAAATTCTCCATTCTCAAATTATTATCTTATGTTTAAAAGCTGTCTCACACTGTGATACTATGGTTTTCAATCAACATAAATTAACAAATGACTAGCAATGTTCAACAACTTAAGATTGGTAAAACAAATTAAGAAATTTGAATAACTAAGCCAACGGATGAATGAATCCTAATACCACACGACACGCAATCTACAAGGAACTGATGCAGTGTAGGAGTTTATCTTTGTAAAAATGCAGTCACATTGACAATTAGTCAAATAAAGATGGCCATGACAGGTCATTTTTTAGCCACACTTAGAATGAATCTGTAATATTCTGCATTATAGAAATTAGCCTCTAGTTTCTATCTGTCCAACCTCGAGAGACTGTTAGATGTTGAAAAGTAGTTTAAATGGTTGTTTTACATGCATGTCAGGTGATAAGATACCGGAACCTTCAATGCCATGCAACATTATAAAGATAGCAATAAAATGGAATGAAGTTCATTATGAAGCCACGTTGTACGAATTTGTTGTGTATCTGTCTGTACCCCTCTGTGCCAGTGATTCAGGAATGCCCATTGCTTACCAGCTAAGTACTGAAACTTACAAAGAGTCCTTTGCACAAAAGGAGGATTAGAGAATACTATTCCAGCTAAATGATTGAACTTATAATAATAGATGATAACTGTTGTCACCAGAACATGAACGACCACTTAAGACATGTAGAGTTCTTTGCACCTGAATTATGCAATGGTACATTTCTTTCAAATGCTTAAGATGGGTCATTTTTTCTGGAAAATTTTCACAAATCAAAACAAGCCATAGCATAAGAACAAACACCTGCAGTTGACAGTCTTCCAATTCAATGCAAGAAAAGCTAACTCAGAGTTCATATTTCATACGGGATAGATGTTAGGCCAAAGAAGATGACTGGAAATGGTAATTTTCTCTCATTACCAACTAACCAAACAATATAAGATGTAACTACCAGTCTACAACTAACTCAAGGAGGATATATGCATGCAGCATGCCTGGGGGTCCAGTTCATAAAAACTTTGATAATAAGCAAAGCAATACATTTTACCTTGTTAGACGCAAAGTTTTATTAAGAATGCAGGAATCAGGCTGGCCAATGCTTACGGTGATTAGTCTTTTCAGTGATCTTATCTGCAGTTTGTCTGGTCCACTAGACCATTGTCTTTAGAGAAAGAGAAAAAAAATGAAATATTCTCATGCGAAGTATAGCCAAAGAAATGCAAATGAACCATCAAGTTCAAGTCTTTGGTTTTCTATGCAGGAAATGACAATGATTGCGCAATCAACGAATAGATTGCATAGTCCAAAGCATTAAGAATGAAAAACTTTTGACGGCCTTGCCCCCATGGAAACTAACCTCAGGATAATAACATCCAGATCATTACATAAACATTGGCAAATAACACGAGCAGGGTTTGAAATTTATGCTATATGTTCACCCTCACACGCCAGAACGGATTCAACTCAGTAGTTCTCATCAGTGAAGCAAAAGTTCAACTAGAGTAGTTTAGAAAAGACCATATTTGTTCTTATCATTGTCTCCCAATTATTGTTTGAAAAGCAACATATTAGTTTTCAAGTAGCAACTTCACAAGATCTAACAAATCCATTAAAATATATACTTCTGCTAACATCCGATCATAATGAAAAAAAATTAGAAAGGAAGCTTTGAGAGAAAGATGATGACTACATCTTTAAAAGAGTAAAATATCAGACTAACTGTTAGATGGGTGAAAAGTTTGTGTCTAGAAAATTGTCATTGACGAATTAAGCTCAAGTTGCATATATATTATAGACAATGAACCGAAGAAAATATATTTCCTAGTGTCTCACTGCCTGTCAAAACTTGAACTAATAGATGAGTCATTTTCAAATGGATGACTACGTGAGTATGGATTAACCTTCCCAAGGAATAACTACTGTAGGAATCTATTGTGTGTCAGGATTTATTCTGTATACAGAACAAGCGGATCAGCTTCTGCTCATTACAGAAGCTTGAATCATTTTGAGGTTTCTTCTTCAGAAAATTTTTACGATTTTTTATGTTCAATTTCTCTCAAGTCTACGGCATTTCATATCCTTATATCTCCACCAATACACACAACTAATCCGACTGAGAGAACAGACACAAAGAGTTCAGTGTGGTTGCAGAAGTCTTCTTGGAGACCAAATCTCAAACAACTTTCCTTCTCGACCATTTCAGCAATAACCTTACGATTTATACTATTACCCGTGAGATAGGATAATTCCTTGCTCAATAGGATCCATCTTTACTCTGTTCTTGAAAGGCAAGGTCTTTGAACTCAGCAATGCTCATGCGACACACCTGTATAGCAGAATATACAAGAACAAGAAGAGCTTTACAGGGCATTAGTTCCAAGAAAATTACACCTGCTACGCTGAACAAGTAAAATCAAGCGAAGGTCAAAACTTTAATATCCCAGGTTCCGTTTCTTACAAACTTGCTTAGTTTGTAGACACACAAAGTGCTCTCAAAAGAAAAAAAATAAATAAGAAAAGAGAGAGACCCAAAAAGAAGAATGAACATAACAGCCACTACTATATAGTAAAATAATGAAAGAAGTCTGTATTGTGAATCCTAGTCTGTATTGTGAATCCAGATATCAACTTTTAACCGAATACGGCCTACAGACAATGAAAACAAAGAAGGGTCCTGTGAGATTTTTAAGAGTTCTATGATCTATAAAGAAGAAAAAAACACAAATTTCAGTTGTTCGATAACATAAGAGTTTTATGTACTATGTTTGAATGTTACTTTTTTTCTCAAAAGCTCAGATTTTTAACTGTTCAAAAACACAACTTTCATAAAATTGCTGTCTACAAAACTATAATTTGGTTGATTTGTACTTCCGAAATTTTCTTGTCTACATGTAATTATTGTACTACTTCAGACCAAAACTGTTGACCTGGAGGCCTTGTTGTTATGCTAGGCCCAGCCACACCTGGACAAAACTTTTGGAAAGTGTTCAAGAGCTGTCAACCACAAAAGCCTAGACAATTTTGTGGCGCCCAAAGCTTCGTCGAGTTTTGATTGGCCTGTTCGAAAAGGTAAAGTGGAATCTCAGTTTCTGTTGTAAGCTAAAATCTCAAAGCTTCGTCGAGTTGTGATTGGCCTGTTCGAAAAGGTGAAGTGGAATCTCAGTTTGTGTTGTAAGCTAAAATCTCAATCCTTTTTACTTTTTTGGTACATTTTGGTCCTCAGGATTGAAACCCGCTTCTCAAAATTACATCTTTTTGCCATTTTCTCCTGCTTTTAGGTACAATGGCTTCGTTTGCTGCAAATTTACTTCCTCCACCATTGCTGGTTCATGGTAAAAGAACCCTTTCCGGGGCTTTTCAAAAGCTTCCTTTTTCTCCCATTAGAGGTAAGCTAATGTTGATTGAACAAGAATAGGGGCAAGAAAAAGATAACGCTTTTCCATTTATGGTGCGGTTGCTTGATCTTGCGATTAAACCTCACATGATAAGACATTTCGATTCAAGCATTATTCTTTTGATATTTGATAGCAACAGAATATCATGGGAAAGTGGGAAGTGGGGGATATAAGTTATTTGAACTGGGTGTCTGCTAGTATATGATGTCAGATGGAGGAAATGATGCGGTATTAACCCAATTATTGTGTGTTATGAAATATAATTCATAGTAAATTCTGGGAGAACTTTTGGTTGTGTAGAATAGAAAGTTAGAATTTTGAGGTTTGGGAATCTTGGTAACTTGTTGTTGTTGTTGTTCCTAGATGCAACTTATTCATGTGTTGGTGACTCTAAGAAGATTTTTGAGGGAATACAAAAGGCACCAGAGTTCATTCAGTTCAATTGTTTATTGATTTTTAGCATTGTTTCTAAGTCCATGAATGTTGAAGATCATCCTGTGCAGTGAAACCGAATCGAGTAGCTTATATCGCTAAGGCAACTGGAGAAAGCTCCGAGTCATCAACCTCCCTCACTATTGTTAAGTTGATTCAAAATGTTGTGAGTTTCTATCCCCATCCACAATATTTCTGTTTTTGTTTCGCGTTTTAATATGTTAGGGTCATCTAACTTCACCTTCTTGCATTTCTTGTATTTTGTAGTCTCTGCTTTTCTCCTGCTGCGTGCTTTTCAGGATGTGTATATCTTTTCAGAATATGTATATAATGCAGATACATAAGGCTTCTGCCATGTTGATATTTATGTTCTTTTGACGTTTGTTTATTGGTTGCAAACAGTGGGATAATTCTGAAGACCGACTGGCTCTTATTGGTTTGGGGTTTGCAGCAATAGTAGCTATTTGGGCTTCAGCTAATCTAGTAACGGTATTGCTCATGGCTCTTTAGTTTGATCAAGATCCACATTAGTTCTTTAGAAGATAGATATTGAAGCGATCATAAGTTCATCACACAAGTAGAGATGTTATTCACCCCTATTGACATGGAAGAGTTCATCATCTGCCAACTGGCCATTCACTTTATGTTCATCTTACAATAATAAGAAATCAGCAGTATGTTGTGCTCTCAGTGTCAGAAATGTCTTGAAAGTGAATCAAGAAATATGTTTTAGAGTTGGAAGTATCTCATGATTAACTATTCCTTACATCTAAACTTGGTTAGAAAAATTCCGGTTTACAGTGTTAATGGTAACTTATACTATGTGATCATATTCAGATATGATAATCTTTGGTAGATTATCCACCCTTCCCTACAACAGTGTTCATGAAAATGCAGTGCCTATTATCTTTATCCCCTTTCAATGTTTCTAAGTTCGTGAACACTTCCAGTTTTACGGTAACTTGTACCATGTGATCATATTCATAGAAGATACTCTTTGGTAGAATATCCACCCCTCCCTACCAAAATGTTCATGCAAATGCAGTGCCTATTGTCTTTACCGCCTTTCGATGTTTCTAAGTTCTATTTTCTGTTTTATGCTTTTCTTTTTCCCTTGTTCGGATAGGCTATTGACAAGCTGCCGGTCATCCCAAATGTCCTAGAACTTGTTGGCATACTGTTTTCTTCAGTAAGTATACAAGTCTACTTATCACTGCAATATAATTAGTGTGAGGACAAGAGACTTCTGCGGAAGAATTTATGGTGCTGAACAGTTGACAAGAATATAATGTAGTACTGGACTGCTATATTCAGAATCCATATAATATTTGTCACTAACTCAAATATTTTCATCTGTTTCAGTGGTTTATATATCGATACCTAGTGTTCAAACCGGATCGGTAAGAAAATTCTGCAATTCGCTTGGCTTTCTTGTTGTTGAAGTGCTTAAGTTGCATCCTATTTCATGCTTTTCATATGCTTCTGTGGGCACTTCATCACAAAAAATCTGCATCAGCTTGTTCTGACCATACTTTCGGACTCTACTTTTTTCTTGGCAGGGAAGAGCTATTCCAATTCATCAACAAGTCGGTATTGGATGTTTTGGGCCGGTGAATCATGCTGGCAAAATTTGTGTAATTTTCTATCTTCGTGGATGACAATGGAGTTATGATGTTGCCTAGAATCTTACGTGGGACTGTGAATTTTGATGCGTCAAGTTAAGATAAGAACTTTATGTTCCTCGCCTACTGCATCAGTTTGGTTTTGTTTAGATGTTCACAGCATGACGACTAGAGCATCTTTACTCTGAACTGGGCTGTCCTCTTTGTGAATAGAAAATAATGTTTCTCTTTCAAAGATTTGTACTTGTATCATGTGCATTCCTTTTTCTTTCTCGTATCATTTTCAGGATTAGATCTTCTGTTTCAGTTAACTAATTCCTACCCTGTTTTATTAAATCTCATCTACGCGTTTATGTGAGATTTACACAAATATGTGGACGAGATTAAGTGGTACATGATTGGAACATCTTAACGGGAACAGGTGATCTAACCCATCATTTTCAATCTCGGTAGTATCTTGACCTCGGTTTGATTCGATTCGGTCGAATTGATTTATCATGACTTTTGTCTAAAACTCAAATAAAATCATATATTCATAATTTTCTTACACCATAGTATTAATAATTAATAATAAAGTATTGTGGTTGCTCATTAGATTATGATCTTTGTTAAAACAGAACTTATAAACTATGAGCAGATTAAATTTTGTTTGATTTAATAAACTTTAAAATCTATTTATGTGATCTAAAATCAAAGTAACTATAGCTTGATTGATATGGAATCACTGGTGCCCAATTCATCCTATTTATATAATATTACAATAATATGATAATATGGGCTTACTATTATGATGAATACCATAAATATTAAATACAAGTTTTGATTTTCAAATTAAAAATTCATTTCTTTACTCTTGAATTATTGCATTTTTTAATTTAGTTGAAGATACCATTGTTGATCAAATTAAGTAATCAAAAACCAAGGGAAAAGTTTTAAAACTAATTGGTAACCATAATATAAATTCATAGAGTTTCAAAATTAGTAATTAAAGTATTTATAGTATAAAAAGGACTTTATATTATTTGATTATAAAGTAAATAACAAATAATAAAAGGAATTAAGAACTAATTGAAAATTAGGAAATAAAATGGAGGAATTTTAAAAGTAAACATAAAATTATATGTTGATAGATTTTTTTTTAAATCACTTGTAGCTATAAAAGAAATTATTTAGATACTAAGTAAAAATAAAAATAGTTGTTATAAATTAAGGTTATCATCCTTCAATAAAATGTGGTTTTATTTAAAAATTAATGTAGTAACGATAGATATACTAATTTTTACTTTGGGCTAAAAAGTAATCATTCAAACTTATTAATCATAAGTTGATAATATACTTCTTGATATTATAATAAAAATAAATTTGGTAATCTCAATCTAATATGATTTAAAGTTAAGAGATTATTATCGAATTAATCAAATTTTAAGATGAACTCAAGATTGAAAGACCTCCTAAATAACCATAATTTCCTCTTCAAATGATGCTATTTTACTTTAGTTTTCTAAAATATTGTTATTTGACGTATAAATTTGATAAACACAAAATCAAAACACGACTAGAATAGGATAGAGTCAAAATTGAACCGCTACCACTAATAATAACAATTCAGTAAAAAATTACGTGAAAGCACGTGATCTAATGTTACACCGCCTATTAATAAATATTAAAGACTTAAAATTGAACCGAATAATCTAAAATTGAATAAACATTAGAATGAGTTCGAGCTTTGTACTAAAACTAATTTAACCAAACCTTATATCTCTAAATTAATTATAATTTAACCTATTAAAAGCAGATAATATGTTAAATTGTAAACATTAATTAAATTAGTTAATTTAAAATCTTTGATTCCCTAACTGATTTAACCAAAGTATAGATTTACCTCAAAACATATATACATGTTATTATACACAACAAAAAATTTGGATATTTCGCCGACAAAAATAAATGACCGATCTTTTGACATCCCAGACCTGTTTGGTTCGGTTTTTGGAAGCCCCAAAAGTACTTTTTCACACCGCAGAAGCTATTTTAAGGAAAAAATGGTTGTTTGGCTGAAAAATTAAAAAGTACTTTTACAGTAGAAACAATTTTTTTAAAAGCTAAAATACAGCTTTTTTTTTTAAGTCAAAATTTGAAGCTTCGCCCATTACAGAGAAGCTGTTTTTAACGTTACTTCCGTCACTTACGTAAATATCAAATAGTGTCTGTTCCAAAACCACTAGCCGACTCTTTCTTCTGCTCGTCTATCCTCTCATCTTCGCAAGTTGGT
>JAOQMR010000005.1:2908868-2924290 GCA_027563865.1 Erythroxylum pelleterianum
TATCAAAGACTAAATAAAAAATCCATGAAAAATATAGGAAATTAATGTGAAAAGAATCACATAAAAATGTATAAATGTTCAAAATTTAGGAATTAGAATTGTTGATTTGTTTTTATTTTACACATGAAAGCTACGAAAATTAAAAAGTTGAGTTTAATGAATTAAATTAGTAGTAAAAGGGCAATAATCTTCGACATCAGGTAGTAACCCAGAAATCGTACGTCCACTAACAGAACGTTCCTCTCTCAGTGACTGTCTCTCTCTCTCTCTCTCATGTGTATAAAGAAAATGCGAAAAATGAAGAAAACAACTTACAAACTAATAGGAACAGCTTAACAATAAGGACTCTTATGATTTGAAATCCCAAATTCAACAAAAACGTTTTGATCTCACATCAGATTCCGCATTTCACTTGAAATGACACAATCTTGACTCGGATCCATAATAGGTGGTTCTTGAATTGAGTTTCTTTTTGGCGATTAATGTGAGTGTTTGGAGGATCAATGGCGTGGTTTAGCGGGAAAGTGTCTCTAGGGAATTTCCCGGATCTAGCCGGAGCGGTGAATAAGCTGAGCGAGAGCGTGAAGAACATCGAGAAGAATTTCGATACCGCTCTTGGCTTGGAGGAGAAGCCTGAGTCAAGTTTAACAACAACGACAACAACCACAGCTTCCACCGAAGGTACTTGTTGGTTATATTCTAGAAGTTTCATGTTCTTTTCTTCTTTTCATTTTTGAACTGATTGGATAGGGTCAAGAATACTTGGATAGAGAACTAGTTAGTTGTATAATTCATTGTGTACGTGTGTGTGGAAATTGTACATATGTGGTTCTTGATGTTGTTAAAGTAAGAACATTGATTTGTGTTTGACTGCCAGCTGTGGGGTTATGGCCTGTTATGGCTTTTATGGGACAAATGAATGCGGAGCAAAATGTTGAAAGTTCGGGAAAAGGTGGATCTCCACGGGAATCATCAATGGTTGGGGAAAATGAATCACAGAATTGTAGCATTGAACAAAATGCAGATGAAGAGAAAGCTGTTGTCGTTGAAGAAAAGAGTGATGGTCTCGAGGAACAAAAGAATGACGAGAATAAGGCGATTGTGGAGAGAAAAGATGATGCAATTGCGGAGCCTGATGATGCTGAAATTGAATCTGAATTGAAGATTTCGCCCATTGATTCTCCTGAACCCAGTGTCCATGGTGTTAGGTGCTTTGATTTGGATTGTGATCAACAGTGGAAACTGACCTCAGAAGTGGGGGCTGTTGAACAGTTAGATTCAGTGGAACCCAAGTCAGGAGGTATTGGAGTAGATCAAGCTGAGGGTGGGTATGTTGTGCATGATGAATCTCATTGTGAAGTAGATGTGCATGAAAGAACTAGTGAATTGAAAACACAAGCACAGAAGGATGTAGAAGAAAGTTCCCTGGTTCCTTCTGCAGTGACTAGTGCTGACCAAGCAGAGTCATTAAGTGATAACCCTGCTGAGGCATCAACGGATGCTCATGCTGAGGAATCAAGTGATACTCGAGCTGAAGCTGAAATAGATGTTTCTGATTCTCAACCTGAAAACGTGAAAGAGACTAAAATGAATCATGATTCTTCTTTATCGACTGCAACTCCCTCAGATGAAGCTCCAGGCATGGTTTTGGAATCAGTTTCTCGAGAAAGTGATGCAATTGTTAAGGCAGTTGTAGAAGACAAGCAATTAATTGATCCTGAGGTTGATACTAAAGAGCAACGCTTAAGTTCAGGATCTAATGTAACTGACGATGTTGATTATGTGTTTGAACTGGAGAAGGTGAAGCAGGAGATGAAAATGATGGAAACTGCATTACTAGGTGCTGCAAGGCAAGCTCAGGTATTCCAATTTACATCTTTTTACTGGTTTTCCTCATTCAGTTTCGACGCTTAATTCAAATTCAACTCACTTTGTTACTTTTCCAGGCAAAAACTGATGAGATTGCAAAGCTGATGAATGAAAATGAGAACTTGAAAGTTGTTATTGAAGACTTGAAGGTCAGTTTTTTTTTCTTGGCCGCCAGTTGCTTTGAGTTAGGTACAGTTTGTTGACATGATCATCATTTATCAAAATTCATTTACTACTACAATTTTTCTTTCAGTTCTTTTTAAATTTTCTCCAGTGTTATTGAATTGGATATTCCAGTTACATTGTATTGCATAATTGTGCTACCTTGTTATATTCATAAGTGTATAAAAAAATCTACTGCAGTATTTACATTCTCTCAGTTGAGATATCAAGAAAGGTACTTTTTAGGATGTACGGAAGTTGTACCTCTTCTGTGCACAATCATCTCTAAAGGTTTAGGTAACATTCTTAAAATGGAGTTTAACAAGGTAGCTGTATCCTTTAAATATGCAATTTGTTTCTACCATGGGAAAATATTTTTAAGAGGTCTCTGCTTGCTGCCTGACATTCATGGATATTCATTTCTTAGATAAACTTGCTCAATTGGACTAAGGTCATGTGATTTTCTCTCCTGCTGTATTTCAGTCTTTCCCTCTCATATTTCTTTGATATGAAACTTTGTCACTCATACTATGATTAAACATTCAGATAATTGCCCTATTCTTTAGCTCTTACCTGCATTTCTCATTTTCATGGATGGAGTTCATGCAACAGAGAAAATCAAGTGATGCTGAAATTGAGTCTTTGAGAGAGGAATACCATCAGAGGGTTGCAACTCTTGAAAGAAAGGTGTTCCATGTCTTTCTCCTTTTAACTTTTTCTTAAAAAAGATTTATTTATCAACATTGTCCTGACAAGCAATTTGCTGTAATTCTCTGCATTGAAGGAAAATATCAGGTTATCAACTCTTGAATAACCAATCTGATATGTGTTCAAGATTTTAAATATGTGTGCCAATTTGTAGCTTAGGAAGAAATTGCAACAAGATATGCATAATTCCCTACTGCAATATACATACAACCACCCCATTTATTCTGGCAATATACTTATTTTCATGTGTTATAAAATTACGGACCTGCCTATAAAATACATTGTAGTTGTATACAGTTATATATATATATTATAATACACAAAATTCCATCACGTCTTAGAAGATGCCAGTGTCTTTAGGGGATACTATGATAACGATGATTTATGTTGCATAGTTAAAATGAAAGCTTTCCCCAATATTGATATAACATGCTCATTTAAGATGACTCATATTTTATGACAATTTTTGTGGCTCCTTTTGCTACCCTTTCTGCTGCAACAATTGTCTTAGCATGTTCGTTACAGGTTTATGCCCTTACGAAGGAAAGGGATACACTCCGAAGAGAGCAGAGTAAGAAGATTGATGCAGCAGCTCTTCTGAAGGAAAAAGATGAAATTATCATTCAGGTTATGGCTGAAGGTAGAGCTATTAGTCCATTTCCTTACTCAAAAATCATAGAGTTGCCCTTACTCGTTTCTTTCATTATCACAGTATCACAGTACTAGGTTTCTTCAGAGCTACCGTTGATACCTCATACTGGAATGTATGTCAACCAATAGTCAAGGTTAAGCTTTTGACACATAGTTGAAGAGGGCTACTCCCAACTATGGTCCCACCAAAGGAGAGCTAGCCAAAATAGATATTCAATGATGATGAATATAATTTTTGAAACTTTAAAAAAGCTTGGGAAAAAATGCATTAGCATTAAGGATGTTCAAATATCTGTGCTTTGAAATTTCATATTTACTTTGCAACGGAAATTTTTTTTGCATATGATTTTTATATTTGAAGGTATGCATCCATAATTCCAGGTGAAGAGCTTTCGAAGAAGCAGGCTGCTCAGGAAGGTACAATGAGGAAGTTAAGAGCCCAGGTAGCTGAGTGACTTGTTGATTCTACTAACTTTCACATTTAATTCCATATCTTCTGTATATCTAATCTAAAAACATTTTGAATGTTTTCAACTTTTAGATAAGAGAGCTTGAAGAAGAGAAGAAAGGTTTGACAACCAAACTTCAGGTAATTTTAGTGTAAGCTAGTTTTAGGTCATACTGCTGTAATTTCACCACTGCATTGACCCTAAATTTGGTATGGGCTAATGTCCGTTCTGTCCATCTTTGTTGAGAGTTGCTTTGCACAAACAAACACCTATTCACACTTTAATCTCTTTCAACTGCAAATGGGGAAAGTTGATCACTGACATCCTTCGCCCTCATACCTGCCAGACCTGATTTTGCCGCCCTTTTAAGCATTTCTAATGCCCTCTATTAACATTTAATTGGAATATGGACCCATGTTAGTTGCATGTAAAGAAAAATCATTCCACTATCCATGAAGTGGCCAACGCTTGTAGTATGTATTGCATCCTATCATGTCTTAGTGCTTAAGATTACTCAATGATTTCGGGTAAAATTGCTTATTTTATGCATATATGAGCTTCGTCATCCTCCTTCCAGGTTGAAGAGAATAAAGTTGAGAGCATCAAGAAGGACAAGATGGCTACAGAGAAGTTGCTGCAAGAAACCATAGAAAGCCACCAAACCAAACTTGCTGCCCAAAAAGAATATTATACTAATGCTTTGACTGCAGCAAAGGAGGCAGAAACATTGGCTGAGGCACGTGCAAACAATGAAGCCAGAAGTGAATTAGAGAGTCGTCTAAGAGAGGCTGAGGAACGTGAGACTATGCTAGTTCAGGCACTTGAGGAACTAAGACAAACTTTGAGTAGAAAAGACCAACAGGTAGTTCCTTAATATCTTGAAATTGTAGATTTGACACCCATTTCAAATATGGAATTTACCTTTCTACTGGAAATGTTACAGGCTGTCTCCAGAGAAGAAATGCTTCGGAGGGATATTGAGGATCTTCAAAAACGTTACCAAGTCTGTTGACTTGATGAGATTCTGATTTAATAAATTTGATGATGTTCTTTTATTCTTTTAATTCTGGTTCTAAATTCGTGATTTGCTGTTTTATTAGGCTAGTGAGCGCCGGTGTGAGGAGTTAGTCAGTCAAGTTCCTGATTCTACAAGGCCTCTTATAAGGCAGATTGAAGCAATGCAGGTGAGTTGGAGAATTCTTACAGATTAAGAGTTCCCATATGGACCTTCCACTTCAATTCTGAACTGTTTTGCGGTTGATTTTTCCCTCACTTGGTAATAGGAAACAATGGCCAGAAGGACCGAAGCTTGGACTGCTGTTGAGAGATCTTTGAATTCTCGACTACAGGTTCCTAAATATTATTTGTAGTGTCAGAGTAAAAGTTGAAAAGAATTGTGAACATGCTTTATTCATAACGTATTGCTGCATCAACAGGAAGCAGAGGCCAAAGCTGCTGCAGCAGAGGAAAAAGAGCAATCTATTCATGAGCGCTTGTCACAAACCTTATCCCGGACTAATGTTCTCGAAGTGCAGGTTTTGAGCTCAAAATTGATCCTTTTTTTTTGGCTGGGAATGTACCTATGTGATGGTTATGAGCTGAAATTGATCATATTTTCTCAGATTTCATGTCTTAGAGCTGAGCAAACACAGTTAAGTAAGTCTCTGGAAAAGGAAAGACAGCGAGCAGCTGAACATAGGCAGGAGTACCTTGCTGTCAAGGAGGAAGCTGACACTCAAGAAGGTCGTGCAAACCTACTCCAAGAAGAGATTAAGGAACTGAAGAGAAAGCACAAGGAAGACTTACAAGAGTCAGTTATGCATAGGGAACTTCTCCAGCAGGTTCAGTTCTCAAGTGTTTTTGTTCTTTCTATGTCTGTCACTCTTGATTATGTTGCGTTATGTGCTCCAACTGTCTCTTACTTCCTTAATACCTGTTAATATTTCTCCATGGGAAGTACACTTTTCTTTTATTAGTCACTTTTTTCATGTGATGTCATTTTCATCAATTTGCTAAATATTGGATAGATTTCATAGTGAGAAGGAATTATTCCATGGTTATAGTTGTAGAATTCTGATTTCAGGTTCATTAATTATTATTGTACCTGTTTCATCACTGATAATAAACCTTTCATCTCAGAGGAGTTGCACGAGACATTTTCATCAAGACCTGTGTTCATGTTTATTTTGTAGTTCTTAGTGGATCAGAACTCCTGAACTAAGCCCTACATTTGGTACAGGAGATTGAAAGAGAGAAGACTGCTCGTTTGGAATTGGAAAGGAAAGCTCGAGCACAATCTACTGCTATAACAGATCAAACTCCTTTATCAAGGAGCAATTCTTCTTTTGAGAATGGTATTGCCGTTTTCTGTATTAACTTATACCACTATCTCTTTTTGAGAATGCTTTGTCCATGTTTTTATTTCTATTTCCTTGCTTTTGTAGGAACCTTAAGCCGTAAGCTCTCAAGTGCTACTAGCCTGGGCAGCATGGAGGAGAGCTACTTTCTTCAAGCATCTTTGGATGCATCTACTGACAGTTTCGCCGAGAGGAGAAATCCTGGAGAGGCAACCATAAGCTCATACTACAGAAGAAACATGACACCCAGTTCCTTTGAATCTGCACTTCGGCAGAAAGAGGGTGAACTTGCATCTTACATGTCTCGTTTGGTAATGCTGTTGTGAATTTTTTTAAGGTTATGTAATCTATTTTGTAAAATAGGTTAGATAAGTTCGACCTATTAATATCAGTTTATTTTGTTTGGGCATGGTATAATTACTTATGTATACATTTATGCTTCAGGTGTCTATGGAATCCATACGAGACTCTCTTGCAGAGGAATTGGTTAAAATGACTGCAGAGGTTAGTTTCTAGATTGTATAACGAACTGTTTAAACTTGCAGTTTACTTCCAATCTTTTCATTCTTATATGTCCTTTAACTCGATGAATGTCTCCATTGTGGCAGTGTGAAAAGTTGCGGTCAGAGTCTACTTTGTTGCCTGGCATAAGAGCAGAGCTAGAAGCATTGAGACGGAGGCACTCTGCTGCATTGGAGTTAATGGGTGAACGTGATGAGGAGGTATATGCACTTAAAAACTATTGATTAGACCCTATATTAGCCTGAAATTCTTGTGAATTGAGGCCTTGTGCATATGGGATTGGTTCATTTCATCATATTGCAAATGTGCTGAACTTGTTACTGCTCGTATTGCAATGGCCAGTTGCCATAAATACGGAAGACTTTTTTTCTCTTTTCTGATATTATCGACAAACGTAATCTTCTCAGTAACTCAAGTAATGATTTATATATTAAAGTCTCGTGTTTGGCATCATCACAAGTAGACTAAGCGATCCATGTGCCGGTTATCCTAGGATATTTGTGTTGGCACTTGTACTTCTCCTTCCATGGCGGGGCGTAGAGCTATCTTACAAGATGTAAATCCTATTATCTATCATGTACTTACATTTGAATTCCTGGCAATGTTTAGTTGGAGGAACTTCGTGCGGACATTGTAGACTTGAAAGACATGTACAGAGAGCAAGTGGACTTACTTGTGAATAAGGTATATGATCTGATCCGTTAGTCTTTTTTCTTTTCCATTTCTCACCACTTCCATCAATCCCTCTTCGATTTGACATATTTATGTTTGACAGATCCAAACAATGGGGATCACTGCATGAACCAACTGAATGGTATCTTTTTTGAGCTAGTTCTGAATTGATCCCATTCATGAATTTACCCTTTTGATTTGAAGTTAGTGATTGGTAGTGAGCAATGTTTCTTTTACACATCCTTTTTGATCTCAAAACCTTCTGTTTTTGTTGTATTGTAACCTCGAGGAATTTTGTTGTATATCATTCAATCCGATTCTGTGAATGACCATGTCTATATTCTTGAATTTGTTCTTCATGCTTCACTTCTTCCTCATTTACTGAAATGTGTTGAATGCTAGTAGTCATATTGACATTTAGCTAGGGATGGAGCCGGTCCATTGCGATGGGGCCCAGGTCTGAGGCCTGAGACAGCCCGGCTGAGTCCTAACTAAACTCGGTCTGGCCTGAATTGTTTTTTTTATTTAACTAAAAATAGAAAATGTGACGTAGTTTTCTACAATAGTGGCCGGCCGAGGCCATTTTTGAAAAAAAATCAGCCCATTGCCATCTATACATTTAGTTTCAATAACTGGTACACAAACGAGAACTTAATTGATAAATATGTAGAATTGAATTTATCGTTTGCCAATTGATTTATATTTTTAAAACGGTACCGTATTGAAATAAAAAATTAGTGTAAATTACATGAAACTTTTTTTAAAATTTTAAAATTTTTAATTTTTAATTTTGCAAAAAATCTCTTTTTCAAAGCTTCGATTACAAATTTAATCCAGTTTTTAAATTCGAATAGAATTAATTAAATTTTATTTAAATTAATAGTTTATTATAATTATTAATTTAAATTAAATTTAATTAGTTTGAGCTCAGTTTAAGATTTATTTAAATTATCATATCAATTACATTTAATTAATTCATATATGGTATTTATATTGCATGTGTTTATTATTATTATTTGATTAAAATCTAAAACAGAAGAATTTTTCTCAAACATTTAAAAATAATAAAATTTAAAGATTAGAATATTTTTAAAAGTTTCTTCAAAGTTTAAGACAAGGAATTGTCTAGAACATTTAAAAATTAAAAAAATATTTATGAAAATATTAACAATTAAAATATTTTTTAAAGTTTCTAAAATTAATTAAAGTCTTTCACACAAAATATTAGTATTACATTAATTTAATTGAAAAAGAATCTTATAAATTATTGATTTTATATTAAAAAGTATTTTTAGATAATAAAAAATAAAATTTAAAATATGAACTAAAAATAAAAAATCAATTATACCCGAACTTTCATTCACTCTGTTGTATACAAAAATCATCTATTTTTTCTGTTTCCATCTCATTTCAGTCATTTAATTTTTGTGAATCCTATTTATTAAATGAATGGATTTTATTAAAAATATAGTAAGAATAGAGTAATGAGATTAAGTAATCAAGACCTAGTCCTTGGGGTGGGATCTTAGAGTATAGGATTAGTCATTTAGTCGACTAAGCTGAAATACCTAATATAATAAATCCCAAATGAAAAGAAATAGACTCGAAAGCACCCGATCTATCTCTCACCAACAACCGAAAGTAACAGATATTAACGTCTCCTGTAGCTTTGCTTCTGTTCCCTTCCCCGCCTCTAAATGCTTCCATCTTTTCACACGCGCACTTCACTAGACTACCTGCGCACGTTAGCACTGACCCCTGTTCGCACATACTCTCTCTCTCCATCTCTAAAGAGACGCATTTGGTTTAAAGTTTCGTACTTTTTGGTGTAACTGCCACCTACCTGGCGCATTTTAGCCACCACCACCACGGCAGGTCCATTTCGGCACTTCCACACAATTTTCACGTTCTCTGTTTCTGTCATCTGACAGCATTTCTCAATCATCGCCTTTCTCGTTCTTTAGTTGACTTGCGCCTTATCATGTGTGAATGCTAATATAGAACGCATGTTCAGGTCGGAATCAGATCGGAGGGAAGTGATTCTTGATGATTTATCAATTTCTTGGGTTTGATCCTTGTTTTGAAGCCAGATGGTGAGTGTTTATGTTATGTGCTCGTAATCTTCTTAGATGTGATAATTTTCTGTCTTTGTATGTCCGTTTGATCGAGTTAAAGATAGCTGCTTTAGCGTCATTGGATATCATCTACATTGCAGATTTCAGTAAATAAGACGCAATTATTTCATCGAAGTAATCAAAAGTTTCTTTTCATACTGCTTTTGGATCTAGAACGAGAACTGATTTTCTTTCATTTTTTCCCTTAAAGTTTATGAACTGTTAACTTTTCTGCTCTTCTTTTAGTGATTTGGTCTGTAATGTCTGCAGTTTGCTATGAATGTGGACTTGGCACACTCAACGTACAGACGTAATTTGTGGAAGGACTTTATAAATGAGTATTATAGGGAAGATGGATTAGGTATGTAATATGTCATGACAGATTGTTTTCGGGATCTGTATACCAAAACAGGATGGATTAGGATGTTTTTTTTGCTTTCATTTTTTTCCTTTTCTATGTGTCTATTAGAAACAACCTCTCTAATAGTTGGAGATAAGGCTACATTCGACTGAACTTTCCTAGATCTTGGATTTCAGCAGGATTTTTATTGGGACGTTATTGTTGTTGTTATTGTTGATTTGTATGATACTAACTACTGGATTGGTTTCTTGTTTTGGTATATGTAGTGCAGGGAGCTGGCAAGGATGTTGGGAAACCATCATGGAGACATTCTCTTCCACATATTCTTGTTGCAATCATTTCTTCGTTCTTGTTTGGTTACCATATGGGGTGTGCCCTTTCAAAACTTAAATCTTGATTGTGAATTTTTTTTTCGTGATTATGAGGTGATTTGTTCTCATTTATTTGCTTAACTAAATGCAGAGTAGTTAATGAAACTATGGAAAGTATTTCTGTAGACCTTGGCTTTAATGGGAGTACCATGGCTGAAGGTACACATGTGATGAGATGTTCATCTTGTTTAAGTTTCCAATTGGGAAGATTATTCTACTGAATAAATTTCAATATTATAGGTCTGGTGGTAAGTACATGCTTAGCAGGTGGCTTTGTTGGCTGTCTATTCAGTGGTTGGATTGCAGATGGAGTTGGACGTCGTAGGGCCTTCCAGCTGTGTGCTTCACCCATGATAATTGGTGCTTTAATGAGGTAAAAGGAAACAACTTTTTCTTGTTTTATTTTCTGATATATGGAGGATCAACTTCTGTAGTTATAGTTTGCGATCCAAAATCCTAGGGTGGATATGAGTATTTTATGAAAACTACTTGATGATGACTGAATTCATTATATTCTCATGCTTTTGTATTATTTCGTTAGTTTGTCCTCCAACACCAGTTCTTCATGTTTTCGTTCATTTGACTAGCCACTGTATACTTAAGACTCTTCAATTGTATCTTTGCAGTGCAATGTCAAAAAATCTATGGTGTATGCTTCTTGGGAGGTTAATTGTTGGAACAGGGGTGGGTATTGGCCCGTCTGTTGCATGTCTATATGTGGCTGAGGTACAACTCTGGTGGTTCAATTCTTTATCTATTTCAGTACTTAGCTGTTTACATATTCAATGAATCTTGTATATTGTATTCATGACCAGGTATCACCAGCTTATGTAAGGGGTGCTTTTGGGAGCTCGACTCAGATTGCAACATGTTTTGGACTTATGGGAGCACTTCTCATTGGACTTCCAACCAAAGATAACGTTGGTTGGTAAGATGATCACAACAGACAATCACCAGAGAGTTGATCAATAACCAACAACTTATTTATCCATTAACCTATTCAGGTGGCGCATTTGTTTTTGGGTTTCGATTGTTCCTGCTGCATTGCTTGCTCTGTTTATGGAGTTTTCTGTTGAGAGCCCTCATTGGCTTTTAAAGGTACCAATTTTTAGCTATATATCCCGAGCATTTAGTAAGATATGATTTTTAAAACATGCACCAAATCATAGTAAAAAGTTTTATGTTCTAAGAGCCTCATAAAAATGGCTCTAGGACCTGTCATAACTAGAAGATTATTCCATGTTAATGTTATTATGAATTATGATTCGACCATATTGCTCGAAACATTGTATCAACACTCGTGTCTAACTAGATTTTTCCGGCCTGCTTCAGAGGGGAAGAGCTGCTGAAGCTGAAGAAGCTTTTGAGAAGCTTTTAGGAGCATCACATGTCAAACCTGCAATGGCAGAACTGACAAAATTAAATCATGGAGATGAAGCAGACAAAGTTAAACTGTCAGACTTACTTTATGGTCGTCACTTTAAAGGTAATAATTCTTATTTGTCTGTGGATTGCTACTAGTATATTATTTTCCTGATAACTAAGTTGTCCATTGCAGTGGTTTTCACTGGGTCTGCACTTTTTGCCTTACAACAGCTATCTGGGATAAATGCTGTATTCTATTTCTCTTCCACTGTCTTTAAAAGGGCTGGTGTGCCTTCAGCCTCTGCAAACATATGTGTTGGACTTTGCAACTTCCTGGGTGGGGACAACTTTTACACAATCTACTTACAAGCTCCTCTCATTGTTTATTCTACTGATGTTTATTTTATTTCTTAGGATCAATTGTTGCATTGATTTTGATGGATAAGCTAGGAAGAAAATTGCTTCTCGTTGGGAGTTTTTTGGGAATGGTAAGTAGAGAGTTTCCATCAATTTACCTTTTCAATTCGTCGCCTACATTGCACATGTACTATAGCTATTGTAGGGTATAATCTGATTGATGAAAAATATGATCAAGCTTTTGTTCCACTAGTATGCATCATGAGAGATAAATTTGGAAGTCCTACAAGTTTTGTGTGGATGAAATATGTTCTCTTCGCATTCAAATCTCTTCACTTCATGTTTTGATATGTGTGTGTCGTAGTACTATATTTTAAAGAAACTTCCAAAGGACGAGATTCAATGTTGTAAATGTAAAAATCATTTTCTAGTTGTGTTTAAACACTGTATGTAACTATGTATTAATTTGTCATGCCATTGTGCTAGTGACATAAAAGATCATTTTTAGTATGAAATAGCAGTCCTACATCGACTCAAACTGTGCTGTTTTCGGTAAAATATGTAAATCTGTTGATTGCTCAAGTTTAGCATCATACAGCAAAAATTAACTGCCATTTTATGTTCCATTTGCTTCATGCATTCTATTCTATAGGCTGTCTCAATGGGTCTTCAATCAATGTCAGCCACTTCTTATGTGTCAGGCTTTGCAGAATTATACCTATCAATTGGAGGCATGCTATTGTAAGTTGTCAATCCTTCACATTTTATATGGGAAAGATGGCTTAATATCAACTACAGATAGACCATAACTTCCTGCAAAGTTTTGTGATTATATCAATGTTGAATCTTGTATCAGCTTCCTGCAAAGTTTTGTATCAGCTTCCTGCAACTGTTCAGCTTCCTGCAAAGTTTTGTGATTATATCAATGTTGAATCTTGTATCATGAGTTGATGAAATTCTATGATTAAGTGCAATATAATCAGTTATTTAAAATCAGAAAGAGAAGGCCAAAAAAAGGATCCATACCCCAACAATCGAGCATGTCGTCATTAATGTATAATGACTAATGTATAAAAGGTCTGCATGTGAACTGGTTAAATCATTGTCCTTTAAGCATTCATTTCCTACCTGTTGTTCTTTTCCCATGGTTCCTATTTGAAATACCATTTTGATCATGCAGATTTGTCCTGACATTTTCTCTTGGTGCTGGTCCAGTTCCTAGTCTTCTTCTGTCGGAAATATTGCCAAGTCGGATTAGGGCAAAGGCACTGGCAATATGTATGGCTGTGAACTGGGTAATTGCCTTACTTCATAGCTTGGTTGGCAAACAATCCCCTCTCTCTGTTTTCTTTGAATTCTACGTGTTGTCTCGTTGTAATTCTACGAGCCAATGTCCACCACTTTAGTAATCATAACTTTATAATTCTAAGGACTAAGCCAAATTTATGGTTATTCTTTTTTGACTAAAGTTAGGAAAGATTTCCTAAACAGTTTCTGATTATCTGTCCAGTTTTCTGGCAATAGTTTAAATTGAACTTGTCAGCATCAGCAATATTCACAATCTTCAAACTTCTGTCAAAACTTGCGGGAGTTAGTGAACTTGTAATAGGCTGACCATTTTCTGGCCATGGATTTAACTGAGCTGCTCATCATCTGCAAAGGCTTAATCAGTTTTAGACTTCATATGACAAGATAATATTGAACACAATATGAAATACGCAACTTGTCTGAACCAGCTATTGAAATTTCTATCAAAGCATTTGATAATTTTGAAGAATCATTTTTCGGAGCGTGCATTTTATTTTTTCGCATGTCTTGCTCCTGTTCTTGAAGTCCAGTAACTTTCTAGAGCACAGACATGTATAAGTTTCTTTTCCTTGATTTTATTTCTCTAGCTGTTGAAACGAACAACTGTTATGCTGCTTATGAGTTTTGGTGTATGTCCAGGTTGTAAATTTCTTTGTGGGTCTCTTGTTCTTGCCTTTACTAGAGCAAATAGGACCACTGTTCTTGTATTCGATCTTTGCTAGCTTTTGCTTCTTGGCGGTCTTTTTCGTGAAGAACAACATTGTTGAAACACAAGGAAAATCACTACAAGAGATTGAGGTTGCACTTCTACAACCGGAATAGTGGTAAATTTCTTTCTTGGTACTAAGCCATTTTAATGTGGAATGATTTTGTTTAGCCACATCTTTCTCCTCTTTATAGCAATTAAGGAGTCGTGAATTCTTAGACATGACAAATGATTATGCTCTCCTAGAATATGTGGAATTAAGGCTTTTAACTTGACAATGTGATTCTCACTTATATGCAGAGATTATGCGGCTACTCATACTCTATCAATTATTTTGGTTTATTTTTGTCGTTATTGCTTCCATTCATGAAAGCACAAGGCTTTATATTATTGTGTAGACTGTAGACTTCCTACTTATGTTCCATAATCGCTTTGTGTTTGTAATCCATGATTTTCCGAATCACCGACAATTTACTGAGCTTGCTTATAGATGCTTAAGTACAAGATATTCTAATGTGTCCTTCCTTTTGTCATTAGGTCCTAAACCTGTGGTTCAACCTTGCATATATAGAATGATAGCCTTATTCATCCATAGTTGCAGGTAACTTCTTATTGAGTTTCATGTTATGATCCTGTCATCTACATCTCTCAATAAAAGTAATGTTAGATATCACTTATCATTATGAGAAACTTGTCACTGACTGTCATCTAGATCTCTCAATAAAAGTAATGTTAGATGTCACTTATCATTATGAGAAACTTGTCACTGACTTTCCTATTTGAGTTAAACTTTCTGGCTATGGACTAACTGACTTAGACTGAACACGAAAGCTTCTCTAATAGTTCTCCGAGAGTAAACGCTACGAATGCGGAGATTCGGAGTGTAACTAGTTCTTTTGCCTGTTAGGCTCAGGAATTTTGTCTGCAATTCATCTCCAGTCTAATGGGATTGGAATTTCTATGCAATTAGAGTCTTCTTGCAGAATATCTATATGCAGTTAATCTCGTAAGAACTATATCTGAATTTGAGGATCAACTGATTTGCAGGGAAATATGTCAGATTTGAGTAGTGCTGCAGCTTCCAGGCTACTGTCTTTGCCTTCAGTTTCTGCATTTGGAGCAGGAGGAATACTGAACATCAAAGTGCTCATTGAAACTTCAGCTCCTACATATTTTTTTTAGAATTATTTCGTTTTTTTTTCCTTTTAATTTTGGTAAATAATTAAAAGTGTGATGTATGTAGTGTCTTGATATTGCCAACAATAATATTTTTAAAGTAATAAAAAAGAGCTAGTAAAAATTAATTTTTGAATGTGTAATTCACAAATAAGGCATGTTGAATAATTTTGTGTACTGCAAATGTGATTATGAGATGATTTTTGTATTATTATCGAAATTGATAGTAATATGAGAAAATTTTATGATTGGATGGAAACTACTCCAAAATTTC
>JAOQMR010000005.1:2925110-2944183 GCA_027563865.1 Erythroxylum pelleterianum
TTGAATTGGTGCTTATGTTTTGGTTCCAAACAAGTGAATTGAATTCAATTACAAGATTGAATTCAATTCCTTGCTTTGGTATGTTCTGTTCCAATGGTCCGTTAGATGTTTGATGAAATGTTTCACTAACAGTGAGTTAGTACCAATCGGGTCTTTTTCGTGTACTCCTTTTCTCTTTCTAGTCTGTAGTTGGTGTAACATTAGAATTATTGAGGATGGAGACTCAAGCTGAGGAGTCGAAGAAGGCCCAGATTGTGGAAGCTCGGGCGAGAAATATTAGTCATAATGTGCGGTGCACAGAATGTGGGAGTCAGTCAATTGAAGAGTCTCAAGCAGATATTGCCATACTTCTTAGGAAGGTACCGTATTAAGTAATTGTTGTGTGTGTGACGTGGGACTGAGTTTTATTTGATTTTTTTTTTCATGTTAGTGTTGTAATTTTGGAAATAGTTTGCTGTTCTCTATCGGTTGTTCTATTAATTCCTTAAGCTTTCGTTTACTTTCATTTCCACTAGACAAAGAACATGAATTCTGTCTTTCGATGGAGGTTTCAGGGATAAAACTCTTGTTGAGTGTGCAAATAAACAGTTCATTTGTTATTCTTGTAGAGATTTTTTTATCCTCCATAGATGGCTATCATAAACTTCTCTTAGATGACATTCTAAATAGCACCAGCTAACGGATAACCTTTTATGGACTTTCCTACTCCTTTTTACTTGTTACATGTGATGAAGTTCACGTGTTGACCAGTTGAATTATTGTATTGCAATGAAAGATTATAATGCTTGCAATGCAGTTGATTCGTGATGAGATACAAGCTGGGAAATCCGACAAACAAATTTACAAAAAGCTTGAGGATGAATATGGGGAGACAGTACTCTACGCACCAAAGTTTGATCTACAAACTGCAGCCTTGTGGCTATCACCGGTCAGTTTGAGAACCTAGATATTTAGTAAAGATTGAGTGCTTCTACGAAGTTTAACTTATTCTTTTAAGATGTGGGAATTCGGTTTGGGATAGCTTGTGGTTGCAGGTGCTATTGGAGGAGTATGGGCATATACAAGGCACCGGCAAAAGAGTAATGTGCACATCATGGCATTGAACCTTGTTAGGGGTGTTCCACTAACCCCAAAAGAAAAGGAAACTATGCTGGACATTCTCACACCACCTCCTTCTGAGGCAGCTGCTCGTTCTTGGTGGAGACGGTGGAGTGGTCAATAATGTCTTTCTACTTGTCCATAACCATCTTATCTGGTTAGGAACTGAAGTTGGTTGCTGATGCTTGAGTTGAAAAAACTGAAGTTTGTGCTGTTTCTGGTGGTCATTTTCATGGCTACAGCACATGCCATAAGCTTTATATCAGTGTATTCCACATACATCAAGCAATTTAACTTTCTGTTTCTGCTTAACCTCTCACCTTCTTTTTCAATATCCCTTGCCTTTTTCCTTTCTTACTCTGTTGGTTGCTTGAAATGACTGTTTTGTGAATGGGAATCCAAGCATGAAATGCTTTTGTTTCTTGAACCGATTTCCTACTGCAGCTGGAATCAAAACACAAAATTCTCTAGTCTGGTGATTACTTTGTCAAACAGAGTTGAAATTCAATTATCAGGAATCACTTATATGTTCATGATTATTATCTAAGACATGTCATAGAAAGACGAACCTGCTTCTCTTATGAGATAAGAGAGATCATGGAAATGGAAGCAGTCCATTGATAGAAGCTCTCTCTTATATATGAGACGTGTTCCATTCAATGTCTCTATCCCTCCAAATTTTTCATAATAAAATTAAAAAAAACAAAACAAAACAACAGAAGAATGGATTAGAATCCATGACATGAAGGAATATTCATATGATGGTTTCTAGATGGTCATACGAGGATGTTGGTCTAATGTCTGAAACTCGTTGAAGCTGCAAAATATTGAAAAGTCTCGTACGGCCGTTGACCATCCTAACAATAACTGTTCTACAATATGGTTTAATATTTAATATCCAAGTCATACTTGGCTTAGAAACTTGTCAAAGATGATCCTAACACATTTTGTATTAAAGATGAGCGATTTTATAATCGATCAAAATGGCTGACCTCGAAATTGCTGAGCATAAAGAGACATTGAAGCAATCTGATGAACCTGCAACTGTCATAACAGCAGCAGAACATCAAGTTGGGGAAAATCTTGAATATGGACTTCCTCAGGATTCGTCATCATCTTCTTCAGTGTATGAACATCTTATGTTTGGACGTCCTTGGACGACAGGATTGTTTGATTGCCAAGAAGATCGAAGAAATGGTAAAATAATCTCATCTGGAACTAGTACTATTCTTCCTTAGTCTTGCTGATATAATAAGTCTTAGGATGCGACTTGAAAACCTTGACAGGAAGGTGATTTGCCTTCTATTTTCCTTCAATTCTAGGAGACAATGATCTTAACATGAAAGAACATTTCTTTGTCCTTCAAAATGAAGAGACTGCGAAGAAAACTGAAACCTTTATCTTCAACCTGAGTGTTTGTTGTATGTTCAATCTTCACCATTTCAGGCATAAGTGCTCATGATCTGGAGATCCAGCTTTCATGAACTTGATTTAGCAATATGGCAGAAAGTAAACAACCTAATCAGTTTCTCATGTGTCTTGGCAGCTATTATCACAGGATTCTTCCCTTGTGTGACTTTTGGACAAATAGCAGAAGTATTGAGTGAAGGAAATACAAGTGAGTCTTCCTACCATGGTTTTAAATTGCAGTCCTCAACCTCAATGTTGCAGTTGTGATCCAAACCGTTACCGTGATTTTTCGTATTTGTGTTCCAGGCCTGCAACCAAATATATGATCTTTTCTGTCCAACTACATAGTCATTTCTTTGTTTTTATTGATAAAAGCTAGAGGTTTTTCATCTGCATATTCAATTCCTAGCCTGTTTATCACATCTCAGGCTTGGAAATTTACCATTTTATTTCAGACCCTTTTGGTGTTGATTAATCGTCCAGCAAAATAAAATTCGACTGGTGTCTACAGGTTGTCGTTCAGGGTGCATAATCTACTTCTCTATGATGCTTGCCTCTTATTCTCAGTGGATTATGAGCACAGAGTACAGAACCAAGCTGAGAAAGAAACATGATCTGGAAGAAGGTCCGTGCACAGATGTGGCTTCTCATATCTTTTGTCCATGTTGTTCTCTCTGTCAAGAGTTTAGAGAGCTTAAGAACAGAGGATTTGATCCTGCTCTAGGTGTGTGCTTTTGATCACTCATTCCTTCTCAGCACTTTTACTTGCAAGTTTCTGTTCATTATTGCCATCTAAAGAGATCTGTTTGACTATAGGTTGGAGTAAGATCCTTGTTCAAGAACTGGAAAGACGTGAACATGATCAGCTAGTGACTGCTCCTGAAGAACAAGTTATGTCAAAGTAGATCTTCACCCATTTTTAAGCTCATGTATAAAATCATGTACATAGATTTACCAAAGGGACACAAGAATCATGTTAGTTATACACCTCCTTATTAAGAAAAGCATTAAATGAAAATTGTACAAAATTTTAAATTACAGTTCTAAACTGTTTATCTTAGTTTCTTGTAATTATATTCTCGTTGCTTCAATACAGTATAATCCATAATTTGCAATGTTTTTACTGTAACAATATGAAAAATAGCAGAAGCTAAAGGAAGAACCAAATTTTTTGCCTTCAACATGAAAAGGGTTGTTAGATAGATCTAATACACACCTTTGAAACTCTATGAATATTTGATTCCAAGAAAGCAAGAAGCCGAGAATAGCTCGTGGGAAAGTTCGGCCATGCTTCTGTGTTTGAAGCTCATTGGTCTATAATGTACCACATAAGATCTTGTCTTGTTCTTTATATATTCTGTTTTGGGTTAAGGATTGAGGACCAACACACATATGTTGTTCGTTTGTTCCTGTCTCCTTTGACACAATAGAAAAGAAAAAAAGAGTCGGTCCTTTTACATATTCAACACATTTCCCCTTTCACAAGAGTACTCCACCAGATGTCTACTTCCACACTTAAAACTCTTGCATGTATCAATCACTGAAATGGGACGAGTCAAAATCTAACAAAGTTGATCGAGTTTTGAATTGAACGAAAACATGCAATCCAAAATTTTGAAAACTTAAAGTTTGAGTTCGAGTTCGTTCGAAATTTGATAATCCTGGGACAAAAATCTGTATACTTTACTAAGAGACAATGGAGGAAAATTCACCCCAACTGTAAATTGCAGCTCATTAAGTTACACCAACTACATACCACATGCTATACTAACTAGCCCATCTAGCAATTCACAACCCCCAAATTAAAATATTAAAAGCAAGTCTGAACTGGTATACCAGTCATTCAATACTCTTGTTATATGACCCATGTTGTGTAACACATTAAAAGCTGCCTCTTTTATAGCATTAAACCAACACCTTGGGAAGCATTACTCTCTCTATCATCATCAAATCCAGGCCTCTTGTTTTCCTTGTCTCAGAACATCCAAGTCCCAGTTATCTTGTCATCGTTGCTACACACGTAAGTATCTATCTGTCTGTCTTTGGTTGTTTAATGGGAATTCTCGAGCTTTTTGGGTTTGCCCTTTTCCTGCTCGAAGAAATGCCTGCTTGAATTTTGTTGGAGATGCTGGTTGTTTGATTGATTGTCTTTTCTTTTGCCAATCCTGCTATTACTCAGTATTTGGATGCTTTGATCCTTTTAACGTGGACCCGTATCACTGTCTCATAATAATGTTGAATTTTGGGAGTCAAGGTTGGTCTTTTACTTGATAAAGCTCTCATCTTTATTGCATTTGTGCAGCGACACGACGTTGCTCAGCTATGGAGGTGGTCAAGTCAGTATATAGAGAAGGGTCCGAAGCTGGAAACAGAACTGCTATCAGAGCTGATCAGAAAAGTTACTCTTATGGTCAACTTACCTCATCTGTTTGGAAGATATCTGATCTGTTGTGTAGTTGTGGCTTGAAGACTGTGAGTTCAATTCTTTAGCTTGTGAATAGTTAGTTGAATAGGAAGGTTCGTGGAGCTTTTACATGGGTGCTTCGTCATTTTACGGATCTATGTAGTAGCATTATAAGTGAAGCATGCCGTTTGGAACTGTGCAATTTTCCTTGGCAATGAGCCTAGATAAAAAGATAATATCGTTGTTCGTTTTTTCTCATATTATGAACAATAAGGGGAACAGTTGTGCCAAAACAAACTTCATTTTTCTCATATGAATGCAATGCTGATTAGTAATTCATTCAACTAATTGGCTCAGTGCATTGCATTTCTCTATCCCAACTTTATACTGATTGCTCATCTTCTTTTATTTCAATTTTCGAGAATGTAGTTGAATTGTTTTGTTGATTCTTTAACTTCTGAAGCAGCTCAATTTATTCATTTTTTGTAGCTTGATGATGATAGAGGACAGAGAGATCTTGGGGGAGTTCGAATAGGAATTGTAGCAAAGCCTTCAGCTGAGTTTGTTGCTGCAGTTTTGGGAACTTGGTTTAGTGGAGGCGTGGCAGTCCCACTTGCACTTAGCTATCCAGAGACTGAGTTGTTGCATGTGATGAATGATTCAGTATGCACTGCACTATTCTCCATTGTTGTCCATTTTTATCTAGCGAATAAGTACGTTGAGATTGGCATTCCTCTTGTTACTTTCTCGATTGATTGTAGGAAATATCAATGGTTCTCAGTATTGAAGATCATCATGAGACAATGAAAACAATTGCTGCTAAATGTAGGGCTCAGTTTTCACTGATCCCCTCTCTTAATAGTTCATCGACACAAACAAATTCTTTTGATGATTCACAAGTTGGGAAAATATTTGAAGATCGAGGTTTGTTGAGGAATTCGCACCCTACAGTATACTAAACAGACAAATTAATAATTTGACTGGAAATTGATGACCTTTCTAGACTTCATTTTTCTCTCATCCTCTGTTTTATTCTCGATGACACAGGTGAGGACCCCGCACTAATTGTTTATACTAGTGGTACAACAGGTAAACCAAAGGGTGTGGTTCACACACATAAAAGCATCAACGCACAGGTAAGTAACTAAGCAACATACATTTCCTAAACTCCATTCTCAGTTACTATCCTACTACTTGGAGTTGACATTCAACTGATTCTCTTCTACGGGTGTGTTTGTGGAATATGCTTGTCATACTCTGTAAATGAGATTTTTATGTGGTCATATTTAACAATAAACTATAGCTTGTTATTCCAAATACTTCCTTCACAGTATTGTTTTCATGTCATCTTCTGCATGCTTCTAAAATCATTATGTTTGAAACATGTGCCACACGGTGAAGATAGCACAAAAAAATATTTTCCTGATTTTAGTGACGTATTTATCTTTCAAATTTTGTATATTAACATTTCTAATTAACTTTAATGAAAATTTCTGACTTGCAGGTTCGGACCTTAGCAGAATCCTGGGAGTATACATCCGAGGATCAATTTCTTAATTGTTTACCTCTGCATCATATCCATCAAGTTTTAATCTCCTATATTACAGCTTTTTTGCTTTGCAGCTAACTCTAAGTTGAATATAATTTTACCGTGAGTGAGTAAAAGTTTTGTATTCTTAACTCATAACATACATGTACATGGGCTATTCAATGGTCTGTTTGCTCCTATCTACGCTGGCTCCACGGTAACCGCTTTAACTTTAGTGCTGACACACACAGACATATACAGATATAAACATATTTTCCAATTGAGTGAACATTGGTGTTGCTTGTAACATATATGGTCATCCTATTGAAGGTTGAGTTTATGCCAAAATTTAGTGTGAGGGGAATCTGGCAAAGATGGCGCGAATCATATCCACTAAACCAGAATGAAGCTGATGATGCTATAACAGTTTTTACAGGAGTAAGACTACTCTTTACTTTTACAAATCTGGAATAATTTGTTTGAACATTAGAGATTGCACGTGTGTAGTCTGAAGACTTCAATATAACTTTTTCATATTTAGGTTCCTACCATGTACTCAAGATTGATACAAGGATATGAAGCAATGGACTCAGAGCTACAAGCAGCTTCTGCTGCTGCTGCTAGAAAGTTACGACTAATGGTAAGCAGCCTCAATTTTTTTTTTCCGATTTTGTCTTTGACTTCAAATCCAAGTTCACGTTTTGTTTATTGATATGTTGTTTCCAAGTTGATGTTTTGTTTATTGATAAGTTAATCTGTATTGCATGAAACATTTTTACTGTGGGAATTTTGCATCTGGAAATTCTCCTCAATAGTGAAATTTTCCTTCTTGATGATTTAATAGCTATTCTTGATTTATTTTTGGTTATTGTTTGTCAGATGTCTGGCTCCTCTGCACTTCCTCTACCTGTCATGCAACAATGGGAAACCATCACCGGACACCGTCTTTTGGAAAGATATGGAATGACTGAGGTAAGATTCAGTTCATGCACTCTAAAATTGTTGGTTACAAAGAATCTAATTTGGAAAGAAATTTGACATATGTAGTTTGTCATGGCAATATCGAATCCCTTAAGAGGCATAAGAAAGGCAGGCACCGTTGGCAAACCATTTCCTGGAGTGGAGGTACTCATGCAAATCAAACTCCTTTCTTCTTTATAGTCTGTTTTACTGCAACTTTCTCTTATCTTTATGTTTCATTCCTCATTAGGTGAAGATTGTAGAAGATGAGAATGAAGGTGATGCTGTTGGTGTTGGTGAACTGTGCGTTAAAAGCCCTTCTTTGTTCAAAGAATATTGGAAGCGTCCTGAGGTATTCATAACTATCAATTAGCTTGCTTGTCTTTTGAATTGATTATTTTCACACTGTTTTTGTTTGTGATAGCTAAGTAGTATAGCTCCTACGAGTATTACTGAAGATGCATCAAGGTACCATTCATTTCTCCAAATGACTAGAATGTACTAATTGTCCAATACTCCAAAGGTTACAGAGGAATCATTTACTGATGATGGCTTCTTCAAGACTGGGGATGCTGGCAAAATTGATGAAGATGGATACTACATCATCTTAGGACGTAAGCATATCCGAATTCCATATCCTTGGCAAGCTCATTAACTCATTAAATATTTTGTTTCTTGTCAACAAGATACACACAATAAAAGCATTTTCATTCTTTTGTTTTCCTACTTATTCTATATGCTCTTAGTTTGTGGATCTTTTGTGTAAACCTTAGTTTTCTTTGAACTTGGTCTTGCAGCTTGTTAGCGGTTATGTACATTGCATTAACTAAGAATTGTTTGAACTTTCAAGGGTGTGTGCAACAAAATTTAATCCGTCCAAGTTAAAATCTTGATAATATTATGATAGTTAAAGAGGTTTTTAATGTATTTAGAGGACAACTCACAAGTTGTTGAATTTGAGACTTCTGCATTTGTTTCTGGTTCAGCTAAAAACTTGATGCTATTACCAAATCAGGTACAAGTGCTGATATCATGAAAGTTGGTGGCTATAAGTTGTCAGCATTAGAAATTGAATCAGTTATTTTGGAGGTAAATTACTTATCCCCTCACTGCAATTTTACATTTGAAAAACCTATCTAAATCAATAAATCTTCTGCTGCTGCTTCTTTTTTTTTTTGTGGGGAAGGGACTCAATGGGGACGAACATATTATTGATTACAGTTAGAAAAATGTGGATCGTTATGGTAGTTCTTGCTCATTGTTAATATATTAAACATGTCCTGATTGTGTTTACTCTTTACTAAAACTCCTCTGAAAGAAATTGAATATGGACTGTATTTAACTTGCAACCATAAATTTCCGTGGCCTGCATACAGCACCCAGCTGTTGCAGAATGTTGCGTTCTGGGTTTGCCAGACAAAGATTATGGAGATGCAGTTTCTGCCATTATCGTGCCAGTGGAAGAAGCAAAGAGAAATGACAAAGATGAACTGAAGCATCCAATAAGTTTGGAAGAACTAAACAAGTGGGCTAAAGATAGACTAGCACCATACAAGGTATTTTGCCTTATGTCATATTTCATTCAGTAAATCTGGACTTCAACATTATTATTCATGGATTGGAATCTCCATTATATACTTTGACCATTCTTTATGACTAATCAATACATTTTTATTGTCTTTTTTACCAGCTACCTTCGAGATTATTCGTCTGGGATTCGCTTCCTCGGAACGCTATGGGAAAGGTTATCTACTGCTGCTGCTTATGTTACTCTTTCTTTTCCTGAAGATAATGAACAGTTTGATCTTCTCCTGATTAAGTTTTGCAGTACTGAAATGCCTGTTTTATCACTTGCTGTGAATTCCAGGTAAACAAAAAGGAGTTGAAGAAAACACTTGCCTCTGAACAATGAAGTTCTTTGGTAGGCATAGCAGAATTGAGTCAACATCATTTCCTGTGCAATTGGAAGGGGTTTTAGAGGCTATTTCCAAATAATAAATAAATTTTGTATTTTTTTTTATGTATATTGATAGGTCAATTTTTATAGTTAGTGTACAAGATGTGTGTAAATTGGTATCATCACTGTGAAAAACAAATGAGGCAAACACCATCTGTCCAAAATAAAACTTACCAATCTCCCCCTATTTCTTCCTCTTTAGATATGGTGATTTCCACCTCTAGGTACTTCATATATAATTTCTAGGGTTGGCAAATTCAGGTCAGGCTCTGACATCTTTATTTTCAAAATTTCAAGTTTCTGGCCGGGTTGAACTGGAGTAAAGAACATAAAAGCTTGTAAACATGATCTCCATATTCTATAAAAGCACCAAGTTGCCTTCAAGTTGTTTCATCTACCAACTAGCAATTTCAAGATTTTTTCTTTTTAACTTGCTTAAAAATTTCGATCTGTTTAATTATGAAAATTTTAAATTATAATTTTTCAATTCGGTTTTTAATTTTCTTGTTTAGCTTATCTTAATAACTCTTATTACTAAAAATTGAATAGTTTATTAATTTTTTAATTTTAGTAAATTAATCAATGTTTATAAATTAAAATAAATTAGTTAATTTTTATTAAACAATCTCTTTTTCAATTAAACTTTAATTTTGGGATAAGTTTCGTCTATTTTCTGATTCTTAATCTTCGGCCAATGAGTTCCAAATATCGGAAATTCTTATCATTCAATCCCTCACTTGAGCTATGTTGGACGCGTTATTACCCGCCCAACCCCATAGTCGAGCTAAATTCAGACCTAATTTTACACTGATCTAATGAGTATAAGATTTCTTCAATTATCTAAAAAATTATTTAATGAAAGTAGATGATTTTTTTATTCATTACAAAACTTCCATGATCTCTTTCTGAACCCAAAAATCTTTCGGTTCATTTTGCTCTTTATTCAATTATATTTTTAATTTTTTAATTTTTATTATATATCAATTTCTAAATCATTAGACTTAACGTGTCTTTGCTCTCAACCTGATATATTATAAATTACTAAGGTGAAAAGCTTTGACAAACTCTACTGGTTGACTTCCCCTGACAATTGGAGCCAGCTTGTACATAAGATCTCTCTCGTTATCAAAAGATCTCAAAAAGCTATAAATTAATAACAAGATGGATATGTTAGTAAGATCTTAAGGATACAAAGCACAATTAATCAGCCTTATGTAATCTCTGTTATTGGTAGAACAATCACACACACACACACACACACACAAATGGCAGACTCCAGACCAAAGCATTTGCTTGAAAGCTTTGCTACCATGGCTGATGATCATCCTCTAGATGCCTTATGCATTCAAGGTCTGAAAGTGGTGGATTCCCAAAAAGGGTTTCTTCGCTGCAGTTTCATCGTTCCAGATCGTATATCAGTTAGTCAATCATCATCTTTGTATGTTTCTTTTTTCTGTATGTAAAATGTTTACGCGCGTGTGGGTACCTTCTTTTTCTTTTGTGTGTGTAGGATGCAGGAGGCAATTGGCACGCCGGAGCAATTGCAACTTTGATAGACGACGTAGGGGCCGCCGCCGTGTTTTCCACCGGCAAGCCTTCAGTGTCGGTTGACTTCAACATTTCATTTTTGTCAACGGCTAAGGTTCAGGTTTGCTTTCTTGTCATAATAGTCTTCTGAAAGCAATAGGCTTTTTTAGTTCCTTGAGTTTTCAATTTGTGGACTGCAATCGGAATTTTGCGGTTGTGGTCGGAACCATTACCGTAAATTTGGAATTTGAGTCGCTGCATATTCTCAATGCTTGAAGGGAAACGCGTATTATCCATTTATGCCAATGATCTCAAGCTCATAAGAGCGTCTTCCATGTTAGAAAAACGAATCTAATAAGAAGAATTGGAATAGAGAATCACACTGAGCAAACAAACACAGGATCTATGTGGTTTGGTAGAAGTAGGTTTTAGGGTTGGCAAATTCGGATACTCCTTGACTTCATCTGTAATCAACAGGCTAATTCTGAGTTAATCAAACTTCCAACTCAACTCTCTGAAGAAGTATTATTTTGGTTTGGTTCAATACGTAAACGGGAATAAGTCCGGTTCATTGTCATTCCTAATAGTTTTGTATGGAAAGCTAGGAATCTGTTTGAGAATCCTGTCACAAGATAGAACTCCATGGTAGCCAAGGATATTCTGTTTCAGAATTTTGACCCAAGAAATGTAATTGGCAGTTCTTGAAAGATGCTTCTTTTGAAAGATAGAATCTGGCAGAAGCATTTGAACTTAGAACATGTAATTCATAAGAACTCCAGTTATTTGAGCTTTTAACCAGGATTTAAATGAAAAGAACGATGATTCTTAGTGCGGACTCGATGAGCCTTGAGTTTATAGATTGTCTGAATCAACAAAAATCTAAACGAACATGAACTTTTGTTCTTGAAAAATAGATCAAGTTTACCGATCCGTAACCTTTTGCTAGTGTTGAGCTTTGGAGATTATAATATGTTAAAAAACACTGATTTGAGTCTATTCTAATGGGCTTATAACAAACTCCATCATCGTAAGCTGATTCTCGAATTAAAATTCTATCAGTTTTTTACTGTTTCGGGCTATCATAGATTTTTACTCTTTCTAGGATTCTGTTTTCAGGTTTTATTAGGCCTTTAATTTGTTATCTTTATATTTTTAGAGTATTTGGAAGTATTTAAAGGCTTGTAACTTTCTCTGTAAGCTTAAATAAAAAGTTATTAATCATTTTCTTTCAATTTTTAGGCTAAGTTGTCAAAATTCTGCAATACCCTTTAGAGACAATGTATTTTGTTAGAGCTTTAGCTCATAATTTTCCATGTATATGCATTTCCAGATACTGCATTTTCTGTGCATCTATCTATAATACCTCTCAAGAACACAAACCCTTTTGTACTTTTAATATAAGTTTCTGTGCCAAGTGTCTGGTAAAGTTCTTTTCATGTGTGTCAGGAAGAAGTGGAGATAGAGGCAAAGGTTATAGGAGAGGAAGGAAGATTAACATTAGTAGCAGTTGAGGTTAGAAGAAAAAATGGAGGACAACTAGTTGCTCTTGCTAAGCAATGGATGAGAGCTCACAATCACAGCAAATTTTGATCTGAGACTTTGTTTTCACAGATCTAAAAGAACAGAAACAGGCATAAGTGGACATTGAAAAAGCTGTTGTATAATGCACAAAAGGGGGTTTTATTCTATGTTTCCAGGCTGTTGGTACTTTCTTTTTATATCACAATATCCACTCTTTCAGGTTCATTCCATTGTTCTGTTTGAGTTCACTAGTGTAGTATGATTCTTATTCTGTCAGGTTTCAGGAAATTATTGAAACATGTCTACATTATAAATAAGACACTATGTCCATTACAGAACCCATACAAATCTTTCAACAGCATAAACAATTTCCCAATTTTTACATATCAATACCATTTAGTTTGAGATCATCAATCAGACAAGAACTTCCAAGAATAGGGAAGGAAAGTTCCATCTTTTAATGGAAGGAGCTTGTGGTCTACCAAGTGTAATGAAAGTTTGTGATCTTTTAACACTTAGTAGCAAGATTTCTGCAAACCATTTGAGTTAAGCCCTTCAGCATTCTCAATGAATCAATCAACATGCTGCAAGCTGCAAGCTGCCATAACCACGTTTGGATTCCGGAATCCATCTGGAACTGTAAAACATTATCTAATGAGAGAAGAGGAAATGACTTGAATCCACTAGCTGCAATGAAAAGAGAAAAGGAGTTGGTAATGCTACAGGAAGTAATCATTAGGTCGCTATTGATTGGTTCTCACCAAGTAAAGGACCACAAGTCATGCTTTTTGAACATTTATTTTTTTATGATCATGACTTAGAAGGAACATCATTACTTATGTCCTACTGTATAGTTTGTTGTTCTCGTCAAAGTTGATAGATTCACTTCAGAAAAACTTTCAAGAGAAGAGTCCATAAATGAGCAGCTTTCTCATTTGTATGCAAGTGTAACACCCAATATAGAGTTTTAGAATCCTCAAACACGAAACGAAAAGTAATACCAACTTTTTCTTTTTTAAGTTTTGACACACAAATGATGATCACATGTAAATTTTAGAGACATAAAAGGAGAAAAATAGCTTCAACCTCCAAGTGGAGGTAAAAGCACCACTTGCACTAATACCATCTGGGACAATATATATTACTCTTGATAAAAATACACAAGTGATTTCAAATAGGAAAGAAATTTTAGGTTGCGAAATAATGTCATGATTATATACGAGTTCAAGGTTAATAAATTTCGATAAACAAAAATTTAAGAATTTGACTCAGGCAAAAAGTAATTTATGAAGTGAAATAAATTTACATTAGTTATGGGTTGGGAGAGAATTAGTTCATATGAATGGATCTATTTGTAAAAATGAGATAATAAAAATTTATAAATGAAATAATTCTATACCTAAAAAAGTTGAAACTCCAATCTATTTTTTTCCCCTCATATCAACAATGTTGAGTGGTTCACTCAAAATTCTTGAATAATGTAAGGACCAGTCATACAAAAAGATAAGTACATTATTTACTTGCTTCTTCATGAAGATCTCGTATATCAAAAAGTCTTGGACTATAGATCCTATTTAAGTTCCAAGTTAAATGGAGAAAGATTGGTTAGTTTAGATTTTTAAAAAGAGAAGAATGAGTTGTGTCTCGACTAGCATATCTGAAATCTAAACTACAATTAATCTTTGTTTATCTTTGCCCTCTTATGAAAATTTATTCTATAAACTACTTGAGTAGTATATAGATTGGAAACTCATGATGCAGCTCCCTTGAGACTTAACAATGAATATTCCACGAGCCTTAGAGTCATAGTGAGAAAAACCTTTTTCAATTCATGTAGTATAATAACGTCACATACCTTGAATTTTGCTATCCTCGTGTGTTAACTCAAAGTTTATATTTAATGATTTTAATGACAACTATATAATATTTTAAAATTCAAATTAGATTTATTTTTTTGTATAGATAACATTATTTTTTAAGAAAATAAAATCATAAGAAAAATATTACTTTTCTTGCAGGAATCTTCTTAGTAAACTTTTCTTATTAACATCCGGGAGGATCTTATCTTTTCGAACAATTAGCTTTGAAAATTTTTGTTCCAATAGAGATGATATTGAAAATCCAAAGTCAACTCACAATTAAGATGAAGTAGCGATTAGTTGAAGAAACTGACTATTTAAAGAAGAGCAACAACACTTATGAAGCAACGAGTATATACAGAATTTCAAAACATTTGAGCAACATCTATCTTCTTGAGAGTCATGTCATTCTTATTGTGTCTTAGAAAGTGAAATTACTCTATCAAGAGAGAAATTTTTATTTGAGAACTTACTTTTGATTTTACCTTTTATTTTTCTTTGAGCTTTTATAAGTACACTTTGAATGTGAAATGTTAGAGAACCTTGAAAAATATGTACTTGTGAGCTTAGAAAGGCTCATCAAATTTAATACTCAGATTCTTATAATGAAATACTCTAGTTGGATAATTGGAGATTAGACGTAAGCTTGGGTTATAAGTTGAATCGGTATCTGCGCCCTTCTTCTCTCTCTCTTTAACTTTTAAATTTCTACATTATATTAATTGTGTGTGTGTGTGTTCTTTGTAGCAAGATACTCCTTCATTTTATAAGAGTTTTCAACTTGCAAAAGGTTCCCTTCAGTTTTAACAAGCACCTTATATTTTTAAATTGTTTTAACAGGGTCCTTTAGTAGGCTCATTTCGTTTAAACAGGGTCCTATCCCATAAAATGCTCCAATCGCCTAACACGTTTCTGTCGTTTAAAAGGTTTTATCGTCTAACAGGCTTCTACTGATTTTATTTGTTAACTAAAATATGTTTATTATACGAATTGAAAGAACTTGCAATTTTTTTTACACACAATTCACCCCCCGTCTTGCGTGTGTTTGCTTTATCATTTGGTATCAGAGCGAGGTTTCATATTTATTATATTTTATAGCACATGATAGATCATGGCAAACAACATAAGAAGCCTTGAAGAACAATTGGTCTCAAAGCCTCTTTACTTCAATGGAAATAACTACTCCTATTGGAAAGAGAAAATGACCATCTATCTTCAATCAGTGGATATCGAAATCTGGCAAGCTATCAAAGCTGGAACTACATCTCCTGCTACTGACAATGTAAAAGTCTGGATTGATGTCAATAGAAGAAATGCACAGCTGAATGGCAAAGCAAGACATCATCTGATCTGTGCACTATCTCCAAAAGAGTATGAAAAGATATCCTACTATTCTACAACAAAAGAAACGTGGGATAAGCTTCAAGTTACTTTTGAAGGAACGATTAGGTAAAGAATCATAGAATAAGACTTTTAGTGCATCAATATGAAACTATTTGCATGAAATAGGGAGAAACAATAGACGAATTCTTCAGATGATTCAACAACGTCATCACCGCCTCGAAAAGCTTGGGCAAGACATATCCAAATGAAGAGTCGGTAACAAAAATTGTAAGATCATTACCAAAGGAATGGAGACCTAAAGTGATAGCTCTGGAAACTGCAAAAGATCTCGATACAATCTTATTTGACTAGCTAAGAGGAAACTTAATGATTTATGAAGTCGAGCTTAGGCAAGATGAAGGATCCTCATACAGAAGAGGAATGAAACTAAAAGCATTTGACGAATCAAATCCATCAAATGATGATGAAAATGATACTGAGTTGCAAATAAATGAAGATGACGAATTTAAGTTCATGGTCAAAAAATATGCCCACTTTTACAAAAAGAAACTCATGACGAAATGAGAAGGAAATAAGAAAACTGGAAACAACAAGTTCCTATCAAAAGACAGCAACGAATATAGCAATACACAAATAATCAAATCGTATGCTATCATTGCAAGAAGCCTGGACACGCAAGACCAAAATGTCCTCTTCTTCAAAAGGACAAGACAGAAAACAGAAAACAGAAAACCAAAAAAGTATGCTATGACTGCAACTTGATCAGATGAGGATTTTGATAACTTTGAAGAAGAAGAGCCTGAGGAAGTCAGCAATGTTTGCTTTATGACTGAATCAGGAGATAATGAGGTATATTATTCTGACTCTGATATTGAAATTGATGAACTAAGAGATGTATATCATGACTTATATGATCAGTACAAAAAATTAACAGTGTAGTATTTCAAAAAGGTTGAGAAATTAAAAAATAATGATGAATCTTTAATGAATAAGATTAAATTATTATAATCGAAAAACAAAGTTTTGTTATCTAAAGTCACTTCTCTTGAAAATGTTATTAAACAAACAATCTCTGAAAAAGAATGCTTGGAACAAAAAATAATCCAGTTAGAAAACTCATTACTTGAAAATGACTCTGCTAAGATAAAACAATTAGAAGAGATAGTTACTGCTTTAAAACTCAAAAGAGAAAAATGTGCTAAGAAAATTGTTTCTCTTGAAAAAGATCTTACTAATTTTGTTAATGGAAGAAACAATCTTGATGCATTACTTAGGAGTTGTAAATGTGTTTTTAATAAGGCCTAAATAGAATATAATAAAAATAACAATATTAGGTCATACAAAAACTTCTTTGTTAAATCCAGCAGTAGTTATAACCAAAACAACAGGAACCTGGTAAGTAGCAAAAATCATAACAACTATCATTCATCAGTTTTTTGCGATTATTGTGGTAGACATGGTCATTAATTTGCATATCACATCTATATGTGGGTCTACCAGAAACAACCTCTCTACTCTGTAGGGTAGGGCTATCAGACCTCCCCAAATTCCACTTCATTGTGGGATTTCAGACTGGGTGTGATGATGATGATGAAGATAACATGGTCATATTAGTCACTCTTGTTACTTTCGGAAAATTAAAAAACAATCTCAAATGTATGTTTAGAGATCGAAAGGTAAAACTACTAATGCGAAAGGACCCGGAAAGATTTGGATACCAAACAATGAGATAATACACTCTACATATATGCTTTAAAACGAAGACAAAGGAAAATCAATGAATAGTTTATAGCGGTTATTCGAGACACATGACAGGTGAAGTACCACATTTCAACTATATTGAAAGGAAAGAAGGAGGTAATGTTGTCTTTGCCAATAAAAACAAGGCAAAGGTCACCAAAATTGGTAAAATCGGTGATTCTAACTCTGCCTCTATTGATAATGTTCTTTTTGTTGATAAATTGAAACATAACTTGCTTAGCGTAAGTCAATTATTTGATAAAGGTTACAGAGTTATTTTCTATGCATCACATTGTAAAATAATTGGCAATCTTAATAATAATATTTATTCGTTGGTCCTGGAAATCAGAACATATATTGTGCTCAATTGGAAGATATATATTCTCAAAGTGACAAATGCTTTGTCTCAATAAAAAATGATTCACTTATCTGGCACAGAAAATTTGGACATGCTAGCATGAACATTTTATCAAAATTGTCCAAAAATGAGTTAGTAAAAGGACTGCTGAATTTGAAATTTGAGAGCAATTAGGTTTGTGAAGCTTGTTTAAAAGGAAAACAAATCAGAAGCAGCTTCCCTCCTAAAAATATTATAACTACTGACCAACCACTTAAACTAGTACACATGGATTTATTTGGTCCTACGAGGACTCAAAATTTTGGTGGCAAACATTACAGTTTTGTTATAGTAGATGATTTTTCTAGATTTACATGAGTTTATTTTCTATCAAATAAAGATGATACTTTTGAAATTTTTGAGAAGTTTTGCAGATAAGCTCATACTGAAAAAGGGTATTGCATTACATCGATTCGAAGCGATCATGGAGGAGATTTTGATAACAGAAAATTTGAAGACTTCTGCAACAAAAATGATATAACTCACAACTTCTGATGCCCAAGGACTCCTCAGCAAAATTGAGTTGTTGAGAGAAAGAACAGGACTCTCGTAGATATGGCCAGAACAATGTTATGCGAAAGTAGCCTACATAATGGTTATTGGGCAGAAGTCATATCAACCACTTGTTATATACTTAACAAGTACCTTATAAGACCTATCTTGAAAAAGACCCTCTATAAGTTGTGGAAAGGAAGAAAACTAAATGTTGTTTACTTTTGAGCATTTAGCTGCAAATGTTTCGTTCTAAACAATGGAAAAGACAACCTTGGAAAGTTCGATTTGAGATCAGACAAAGCTATCTTTTTGGGCTACGGGATCGCTAGTAAAGGATTCAGAGTATATAATAAAAGAACAAAAAAGATAGAAGAATCGATACATGTGGTATTTGATAAAGCACTACCTTCAACAATAGCAACAGAGTCAAATGATAAAGAGCGTCCATTGGTACCTAAAAATACATCAGAGAATCAAACTACACTTATAATATCTTCAGAATTACAAAATCAAGAAGGCCTCTCTGAAGTTAGATTTGTAACATCCCGTTACCCATGTGAGGGCTAAAATTGTGAAATATGAGAATTTCTGAGAAATTAGGAAAACGCACATCATGCATGAATTAATTGTGACATGCACATTTTTACATATTAATATGATTGTACATGCATTCATGATATTTTCTAGGTATAATTGAGTTTCTAATGCGATTTAAAATGTGATTTGGCAATTTGGGTAATATTTCGGACAATTTAGAATTTTGGTGTAATTTTTGGACTAAAGAAAATATTGAAATTTGGACCATGGATGATAAATAGCTTATGTATATGTGT
>JAOQMR010000005.1:2945254-2963591 GCA_027563865.1 Erythroxylum pelleterianum
ATGGCAGCATGGAATAGTGACACATGTAGGGCTTGCAATATAGCCACGTCGGGTATGGATTTCGGTGTAACTCTTTCCTCTGTTGTTATCTCTTCACCGAAAGCAATCTTCTTCTGGTTTTACCAACACCAAACATTAGTCATTATCGTTGTGTCTGTGAGTTACTCTCACTGCTGGGAAATATTGCTTAAACAAGTAAGTTATGTTTTGAGCTTCACTGAGTTTTGTAAAATGATTTTGATGATGGGTTAGTGTTAGACATGAGAACATGCATGCATGTGAGGTTAGAGAAGCAAAGTTTCGGTGATGAAAGAATTTGATAATAGATCTGTGAAATAGCAATTGTCTAGAAAAGTTTGAAATAGGATCTGCTATTGCATGTATGATGGTCGGCTTTCGATGTTTAAAGTGAATCTTGGATTTTTAGGAATTTTGTGAGTATTGATGAGCTAAAAATGAGTTAGAAGAATTGTTTTTAATGGTATTTGAGTTAATTGATATGAGATTAAGTTTCTGAGAAATGATAGTAGAGTGAGAAAGTGAAAAACCTGGAAAAGAAATCGAGAAAGATGAGTTTCAGTGATCATATGTCGCGGCGTCTATTTTTGTTCTTGCCGCGATGCATTCCTCTTTGTATGTCGCGACGTGTGACTCACCCTTGAGCTCGTTACGGCGAACGTTGCAGAAAAATCCGAGAAAAACTGATTTTTGGGCTATACGTCGCGACTTCATATTTTCTCCTTGTCGCGGTGAGGCCCCCCTTGACAGCTCCAACATGCTTTCGTATTTTGACCATAACTTTCTTTATACTTATCCAAATTAGGTGATTTTTCATTTGCCGTAAACTAGAGACATAGGGCTACAACTTTTATAAAGAAATGGAGTTTTCATTCTGTCTCTAAGGTTTTCAATTTTTGGTTGGAAGTTGAGGTAAGAATTCTGTTGGAACTTAAGAACTGTCTAAGATATTTTGAGTATATCTCTTGGTATACTGATCCAAATTAAATGATTTTGGTGTCATTAGAAAGCTAAGAAATGGGAGAAAAACTTTACATAAGGAAGTGTTATTGAATTTGGTCATTTACCTTATCTGATTTAGTATGGAAGTTGACCCGTGTGTGTATTAGAGGAAAAATCTGAAGTAGTCAATGAAGCTATGAAATTGTGGACATGGTTTTGTTTCGATCCAATTGTAATTATCCATGGTATTAATGAGGGCTTTGATTTTTGAATGATTTCTGAATGATTTTTGATAAGGATCGAAATAGAGTACCCCAAAATTGTCATTGAACATGCATTGTGCATACATTCTCTATATTGATGTGCATAAAGGAACCACTTCTGAATTTGTGCAAAAATGTGATAACTGCGAATGTGTTTTGTAGATTTTTAGAGGGGCACATCGGACGCCCGTCGAACATTGCCGGACCATCCAGGCAATAGCTTATTGGAGCGTACTGTGAATAGACCGAGATGGTCTCCCTTTTATTGTTTGTTTTATTTGAATTTTTGTACTGATTGATTATTGACGGTTATATGAATGTGTTTGATTTTGTTGGATTCCGGACAGAAGGTTCGATGATGCGATGTTTGATTTGGGATATTGAAGTGCTACTTGAATGTGAATTGGTCGAACTAAGTGTATTGACGTGATTGCTAAGTATTTTCTGAATGTGTATTTGCATGTAAGTGAACATATGATTCTCAACTTAATGTTGAATGACGGACTAAGGTCCGATGATCGATAGTATGAAGATGTGATTGAATGGGATCGTGCAAATGTAATGGATGCATTTCATTTCATGAATGCATGAAACATAATAGTAGTTGTGATCAGAGTGGCCAACGATCAGAGCTTAAAGCTCAACAAGTGAAAAAGAGCCTCGAGCTCGAAGGGAAGTAGTGCATACCCAGAGGGCCCTCCTACCCCTAAGACGCGTTTAACGCTTAATGAGCCCTTTATGGGACAGCTTAGGCCCTCGGTCACAACAAAATAACAAACAAAAAATAGGTCTCATGTGCACTGCATACGCATACGATGAGTGATCAAATTGTATTAAATGTGAAGTGTGAAATAGGAAGTAAAATATGAAATGTTATGAATGTGAAATATGAGTTATGTGACTGGGTGAGCCATCGATGATGGTCACTCACTGAGTTCACAAAACTCACCCAAAATTTGCAAATATTTTTCAGGACTCTGAAGAATACCCCGTCAGGCAAACAGGAGTATATCTACTGCATGTGAATGAAGGAAGAGGTCGGGATCAATTGCGTCTGCATTTTATATTTGATTATTTTGTACAACTTGTGTATTCTGCAATTTCTATGAAATGGTATTTTGTAATTATAGTGGGCCCAATTGGCTATTGAAATTTGCTTGATTGTAATGTGTTAACTGATGGAAGTGGCCCCATTGGTAATTGATTTCTGCTTATGCTTATAGTGTTACAAAAACAAAATTTTTGGTATACCGACTTTTGAATGTTTGAGTGCTTTAGCATGCCACTTTCGGGGGCACGGACTCGGATATCACCCTCGATGTCGGGTTCGGGTCTTGCGAGAGTGGGGTGCTACAAGATTAGAGCAGGCTCCTTCATCTCAGCAGGAGCTTATGCAACCAAAAATGCCGAGAGAATGGAGAGGTCTTGATACACATCAATATATTCTAGGAGATCCCTATGAAAGTCTAAGAACAAAATCATCATTCAAGAACAACTTTGTTGCTCTCATCTCACAAATAGAAACAAAAACTGTTGAAGAGGCCTTTACTGACGAAAACTGGGTTTCAGTCATGAAAGACGAACTAAATCAGTTTGACAAAAACAAATTTTGAAATATAGTACCTCGTCCTCAAAACAAGTCAATCATTAGGACTCAGTGGATAATTTGAAACAAACTTGATGAAAATAGTAAGGTGGTAAGAAACAAAGCTAGACTTTTAGCTTAAGATTACAATCTATAGGAAGATATTGATTTTGAAGAAACTTATGCAGTTGTCGCTAGATTAGAATCAATTAGAACTTACCTTGCCTTTGCATGCTATAGAAACTTCAAGTTGTTCTAAGCAAATGTTAAAAGTGCATTTCTATATGGTTACATTAACGAAGAAGTATTTGTTAAGCAACCCCCAGGTTTTGAAGATGAAAACCATTCGGATTACGTGATGAAGTTAGCCAAAGCTCTATATAGTTTAAAGCAGGCTTCTCGAGTATGGTATGAGAGGTTAAGTAACTTTATGCTTGAAAATAACTTTGAAAGAGGAAAGGTCGATAAAATCTTATTTATTAAAAGAAAGGAAAATGATTTACTTATAGTGTAAATATATGTTGATAACATAATATTTGGTGCCACTAATCTATCCTTCTGTGGAAAATTCTTAATATTAATGCAGGGGGAGTTTGAAATGAGCATGATAGGAAAATTATCTTTCTTTCTCAGATTACAAATTAGACAAATAGAAAAAGGAATCTTCATTAGCCAAGACAAATATACAAAGGAACTCATCAAGAAATATCATTTTGAGAATGTCAAATCGAAAGGTACTCCCATATACATTAGAACTAAACTTGATAAAAACGAAGAAGGCAAAGCTATAGATGAGACAAAGTATAGAGGAATGATTGAATCACTACTATATCTTACAAGCTCAAGACCAGACATTATGCTCAGTGTGTGTCTTTGCGCACGCTTTCAATCAAATCCAAAAGAAAGTCACCTTCAAGCAGTTAAAAGAATGTTTTGATATCTCCCCAAAACTATCGATTTGGACTATGGTATCCAAAAACTGATTCATTTAACATAATGGGCTATTGTGATGCAGATTATGTAGGTGATAAAGTCAATCGAAATGTCACAAGTGGTCATTGTCAATTTCTTGGAGGATGTCTAGTATCTTGGTCTTGCAAAATGTAAAATTGCACAGCGCTTTTGATGACTGAAGCAGAATACATAGCAACTGCTAATTGTTGTGCTCAAATCTTACAGATGAAGCATTAATTATAGGATTTTCTCTAAATTTTTCTCGTATTCCTATGTTACGTGATAATACTCATGCTATAAATCTTTCTAAAAACCTTCTGCATTATTTTAGAACTAAGCATATAGAAATCAAACACCATTTTCTTAGAAATCATGTTTTAGAAGAAACTATTGATCTTTTGCATGTTAATACTGAGAATCAAGTAGCTGACATCTTGACCAAGCCACTCTCTAAAGATAGATTTTGCGTGTTAAGAAAAGAGCTTGGTATGTGCAAACTCTCTGATATTATTTCTGCATGAATATTCTTTGCTGCTTGTGTTTGCATTTTGTTTAACAAGCTCCTTCTATTCTAATTCCTTAGAAATTCTCTTTTAGTTTCATAGGCTCTTTAGAGTTTAGAAGCCCCCTCTTAGGTTAGTAGGTTTCTTCTAGATTAGAAGGCTCATCTTCTATTTAGAAGACTTCTCTCGGGTTAACATTCTAAGCAACACGTGTCCTAAAAATAAGGAATCATTCATGGTGTCATTTTAGTTGTTTCAAAAACGAGCGCGCAGTTTGACAACTCTATGTACGCGTTTGTCAGAAGATATGCAACTGATTACGCTTCCTCTTCTGGCCTTTCTTCTACAATGACAAGAACAAAATCAAAAGGGCAACAGAAAACCCAACTTCTTCTATTAACCATGATGAAGCTCGTATTATTGAACCATTCTCCTCTAAACCTCAAGAGAAGAAAGTGCCTGAAGTGCACTAGATTACAAATGAAAACGATTCAAATGAAGAATCTACTCAGTTGATTAGATGACCAAAAACCAGAGGAAGTCTTGCAAAACAAACCGAGAAAAGTTCTGAACAAAAAGAAACCATGGATGCTAAAAAGAAAGAGGAAGAAGAAGCTAGAAAAAGAAAAGGGGAAAAAATAAAGAAAGGCAAAGCACCTATAACTAAAGATATTATTAAGGACCCTTTTAATAAAAAAGAGTTGCCTCAAGAAAAGATATTTCCCAAAGAAAAAAGGGAAAAAGAAAACAAATATAGCTATACACAAGCAAGGAAAGACATCAATACCACCAAAAATGTTTGAATCAAGCTGAAGTCCGCTATAAGACACAGTACAAGAAAAGAAAGGTGGTTGCTAAGCGGATCTTGCCTCCTACGATGATTGATGACATAGGTACACCCATCTCTCCTTACTTTGTTGCCACTGGTTGGGAAAATTTTCTAAAATTAGATGAGACAGTAAGTGATGAGCTAGTCAGGATATTCTAAACATACATGAAAAAGGAAGAAATTAATGAAAAGTTATTCATTGTGTCATGGGTGCATAAATGTGAAATTTTAATTTTTGAAGAAATTTTAGGAGATATATTAGAAGCGGCTCCTATAGGGAGAACTAATTTTCTCTATCATAAGTGGGACGTTGATGATTTGGAGTTAGTCGAAGTTGTCAAATCCATTTGCCTTCATGCTCAGAACACCTAAGACGGGAGACCCTAAAAAGACTCCCTTTAATTATGTCTGATATATAAAAGTCACAAGTATCTTTCGAAATCATCTATTTTCTCTTTAAATTTTGAAAAATATATCTATTATTGCTTGTCATTACCAAAAAAGGGGGAGATTGTTAGCTCAAGGTTTATATTTAATGATCTTGATGATAATTATATAATATTTCAAAATTCAAATTGGATTTATTTCTTTGTATAGATAACGATATTTTTAAGGAAATAAAATCATAGAAAATTTACTTCCTGTCTTGCAGAAACTTTCTTAGTAAACTTTCCTTATTAACATCCAGGAGGATCTAACCTTTTTTAATAATTAGTTCCGAAAATGTTTGTTCTGGTAGAGATGATATTGAAAATCCAAAGTCAACTTAGAATTAAGATGAAGCAACGGCTAGTTGAAGAAATTGACTATTTAAAGAAGAGTAACAACACTTGTGAAGCAACGAGCATATGCAGAATTTTGAAACATTTGAGCAGCATCTATCTTCTTGAGAGTCGTATCATTATTATTGTATCTTAGAAAGTGAAATCAGTCTATCAAAAGAGAAATTGTTATTTGAGAACTTACTTTTGATTTTACATTTTATTTTTCTGTGAGCTTTTAGAAGTTTGCTATACACTTCGAGTGTGAAAGATTGGAGAACTTTGAAAAATATGTACTCAAATTTAATACTCAGATTCTTATAGTGAAATACTCAAATTAAATTGTTTTAATAAGAGTTATCATTCAGTAGGCTTCTTTCATTTAAGCAAAGTCCTATCCCACAAAAGCAGTGACGGAGCCAGAAATTTAAGATAAGGGGCCCAAGAATTAATTTTTTTAAATTTTGGGGGCCTCAGTATACCACTGACCCTTAAATAACTCTATCCTTAAATATATATATATATATATTAAAAATAATTTTAAAAAAAACTTGGGGGGCCCTGTGGCCCCCCAAGTCTCTATGTAGCTCCGTCTCTACACAAAAGGCTCCTATCGTGTAACAAACTCCTATCATTTAAAAGGCTTTATCGTCTAACAGACTCCTATTATTTTTATTTGTTGACTAGGATCTATTTATTATACGAATCGAAAGAAATTGCAAATTTTTTTACATACAATTCACCTTCCTTTTGCGTGTGTTTTCTTTTATCATCGTGTCCCCTTTGACCAAAGGTTGTCTGAATTACTCCACAACTTCTATACAATTAAATCAACAAATAGAGTGGAAAAAATGAAGAGCTTGTCTAAGGTTCTTCTTTCACACTTCTCAATTGTTTCAAGAGATCAATGTTATCCGATAATATGTTGTGAAAGCTTGAACACAACTTAATATAGTAGCTTAGTCAAACTTATAGATACTCATAAATGACTCTTAACTTTCTCTTTGTTTTCTTAGAAAACAAAGTATTTTAAGAAAATTCAATAGCTTTTCCAATCTAAAATTCTACAAATTTATATAAAAAATAATTTTTTTTTACTAAAATCAAACAAGAACTAGCATGAATGTCAAAATTATTAGACAAAGATGAGAAAAATGAAACATCAGTATTACCCTGAAAACAAGAACACCACGCTGCCTAGCAATTTCCTAGAGCGGAAGCCTTGGAGCAACTGATAAAAGTTATTCTTTTGTGATCATAAGGGGTTCAAATTATGAAAATAACCTATTTGTAAAAATTACAAAAAATCTGCATATATTAATGACCCTCCTCCAACTCTCGCAAAGCGGGGGTATGTAATTTAATTAATTGATGTGACTTATGTTCACAAATAAAAGTATACATCTTTTATATTAAAATAAGATAAAAGTATATAATACATATATAATGTTTAACAAGTTGTTCATAGAATTACATATAAGAAATTAAGATTTTATTATAACATATTACATATAAAAATTCTATATTTTATTTTCAAAAAAGTCTAAAAGTTATTATATTCTATTTTTAAAATGAAATTTTATTGCATCATAATTAAAAATATATCTCATGTGCACAATAACTTTGCCTCGATTTGCATTCACAATTCCTATAAAATCATTCCACAAATAATAATAATAATAAGAAGAAGTAGAAGAAAATTAATAATAATAATAATAATAATAATAATACAGTTAGTAGGAGTAATGAATATTTTAATCTTTTTATTAGTTATTTCTTTATTATTCTAAATTTATATTTTTAAACTAAATATTAGCATTAGATCATTATAAAAAAAATTTAAAAATAAACTAAACTAAATAATATATTCTATTTTATTCCTAAACAATCAGTATCTAGCCTACTGGTAAGAGTTAAGATACACTTTACGACTGTGTTATATTTGTACAGACATTAACGTTGTGGCTTCTGTCTGTTTCTTCGCTGAATCTTATGTACCTTTTGGATTGCAAATTGCAGTACTCTCATCTCTTAGGTTGTGCTAATTATCAGCAAGTGTGATGCAATATATAACGTCATGATTACGAGTGCTATATATGGACAAAAGGAAGGAGCCTGTGAAGCTGTGGACCAAATACACAATGAGTGCCTGCCATGACTTTGGTTTTTTGCCTTTTTTATTCCATAGTTGTTCTCTTCTTTCTTGTCTTCTTACTGACAGCAGAGGACATGGCCAAGGAACAAATATGTATTGCTATAATGAGTGTTCCTGGAAAAAAACAAAAAACAAATGTACCCTTTAGCCATAAGGTTAGGGAGTGCGAATTATTCTTTGAAAACATTTTCGTACCAATGCTATATTCTTATTCTATTTTTTGTGACATTACAGAGGTTAGAGTTGATATTTTGGTCCAGACCTAACTAGCTCCCAGACGAAGCTAATGGTTAAAGTTTGAGTTGCTTGACTTTTAACTTAAATTTAAAAGGTTACTATCGTCTGACAGGCTCGAGCTTAAACTAGTTTTTAGTTGAAGTCGGATTTATTTAAAAATTTTATAAATCTCGACCTAATTTTGTCAACTCTAATAGAGTTTAATTAGTTCTCTAATTGATTTTAATGATTGAGGTTATGTATTGTTATAGGACTTAATGGTTAACTTAATGTTCTAATCTTCTTTCAATAAAGTTTCTTTGCTTCTTTATAGAATATTGTATATTATATATTCAACCTACCAACAGAGAAGATTATGTTTTTCATTTATAAGTTTATGTTCATATCATTTATTGCTTACTGAATAATTTAAGTAAGAACTTATAATAAATTTAATTAAACTTAAATCACATTGCATAAAAATGTTAGTTTTTTGCTTATTTTTATTGTTTAAGATGAATCCCAATTAATAAGTTGTTCTTATTTCTTAAATTTTAATTAATTAATTTTTAATTTGTAGATTACTTTTTTACTCTTAAAATTTCTAATTTTTTGTTTATCCTAATATTATAAACATTACCAAATAGTCCAAGTATGTATATTTTCTGATTGTCACTAATTTTCTATTTTTTATAAATTTAACACTAATTTGATAGTGAAATTTTTTTAAAAAGAAGAGGATGCAATACAAATTAAGACTGCAAATTGGATATGTAAACCAAATGCTTATACTTGAAAGATGTTAAGTAGGGTTTATCATTCTTCTTCCAACAATAAAAGAGTACTAAAGAATGTCACCTTCTAACTAAACAAACTGTTTTTGAGATGAATAAACTCTAATCAAACCGCGCATACACATGAGGCCCTTAAAATAAGGATACATTATGGAAGAACATGATTGTCTTAGGGATAGAGATGGTACAAGGATTCAGTTTATGGACACTCATTCCAATTCTCTGAAATCTATAGCATCATGAGCAGTCAGCCTTGGATTGCAGCAGATTGACTGCTCATGATGTTATATATCATTCACAGACATTTCCAAGCTCAACATTAATTGTCTTTGTCTGATCAGAACTCTCTGTCCATGGCTGAAGCCCAGTAGTCAGCACCATTTTCACTTCCAACATGTTGGGTACAAGACACAGGAACCAAGCACAACCCTCTACTCCTCAAGTCCTTTGGATTATCTTGGACATGCTGCAAAAAAGTTATAATTTGTTATTAAGAGGAGTACTTTTCTGTTTTCAGTAAGAGCTAAGCAGAAAAAGAAAAGAAGGGTTATATAAAAGTAATATTTTCTTTTTATTTTCATCGTCCCAAACTCTCTTTTTGATTCCAAAATAACCTTTTAAGTAGTCCCAATTTATGTTTTATATCTATTTTCTTTCAGATAAAGGTGCATAAAGCTGTAAACCTTGTTCTATCTCTGCCTACTCTTTATGGATAATATGATAGTTAATTGATGCTTTCTGTACACAAAGCTCTTCCTGAGATTGCTTTTATGGATTGGAGGGTGATGGATCCAATAAAGTATGTGTCTCAAGGGCATACACATCTCCTTTGTCCTAGAACCTAACAAACGTAGTTCTCTACTCTTGCTTTATTTATATTTTCAGTCACAATTATAGGATCTTGGTCTTGCATTGGTAAGTGAAAAGTGGATTTATACATATATATGTGTGTAACTGTGCATGTTTATGTACTTACAGACTGCTGGTTTCCCATTTTTGATGATGGAGTGCCCATGTAAGGGGAACTAAGAGCCTGAGAGGGAAAGGAAAAAAATAAAAGAATATATGTAAGATTTTTATAACTTTCACAACCAAAGAATGATTAGAAAAAACACGAATAATGGAGCACTTTAACTGCATGCTTCTTATCACTGATTGATTCTGAGTAGCATGCAGAGTTCAAAATGTGGAAGAAACATCACCTCAATTTGACCCTGTAGGAATCTGATATACCCAATGGCCTCTAACAAGACAGAAGCTGTGTCAGTCTGCAAAAGGAAGAAGAAGAAAAAAAAAAGGGAAAACACATCAAACACACCCCAAGTTAAGTTATCATTTTAAACTTTGTTCTGCCTTCAAATGTTAGAACGAAGAGCCAAGGGACCAAAGATAAAGGGAAAGAAATAAAAAACAAAAACCTGCCGTATTGCAGAAAACAATGAACTGCTTGCTTCTTAGTGAATCTGTGAGTTTCAATGTATTTATTACCTTTCCAAATGGAGAAACTAGCTGGTGAAGGGCTGTGATTCTATCACCAAGTTTCTCCTTCCTCACCTGGTTCAGTATAGTAACATACAGAAATGAATAGATATCACTAGGTTTTGTTATAACATTATATATATAAAAGAAGAATATATATATATATATAGAGACGGAACATAGCAGAAGAATCACACATGCTCTAAGAAGTAAACAATCAAAAAAGACATTAACCTCCCACAGCCGCAGACAAGGAAGTCAGTAGTCACAACACATAATTTGAGAGAGATGCACAAGAAAAGATGTCACTTACCTTCAAAGGTGGTTGGGTTGAAGATGGCTGAAGAACCCTAGCTTTCTTACAAACTCCACCAGTGGCTGTACTGTCACACTATGGAAAACATAAACCAAAAGAAGAAGATAACAGAAACCCAAATGAAGATATTAGATAGGTTGAAGAAAACTCATGATTCAAAAGAATTCTTATATGCAAATCAGGAAAAGATGGATTCTTTTATTTTTTTGAAAGGAAAGTATCATCGTTTTGTTTTTTTTTTCATTTTTTGGGTTATCATCTGTTCTCACCTCAGATGATTGATCTGGATGTTGATGTTTTCCATCTGCTTTGTTGTTGTAAGAGAAGTCAAGTATATTGTTGCTTAAATTTGTAACACACGACCTAGGGGAAGAGACTAGCATAGTTGCAGGTGACCAACCAGGTCTGCTATTAGGTGCTAGAAACTCTTCATCTACATGAACACCATACAAGTTTCTATACTGTGAAACCTCTTGTTTTACATCACTACCTACAGTAACTCTTGGATTCAATGTTTGGTCTTCCCAGTTCTCCAACTTTTTGGACTGAAACTGACTTAGAGCCAATCTGTCTTCATAACCTGGAAAACCACCCCTGGAAAAACCAATCACAGTAAGGTCTATGGTGTAAGTGATTTAACCATGTCATACAAGAATTCTGATGTGCAAGTTGTTAAGAGGGAGAGTTACATGAGCAGTTGACTCCATGACTGATGAGGAAGTTCTTGGTTATTCTCAGGCAAAGAACTGAAAGGCAGTGAAGAAGATCCAAGCAAATACTGAGGAGGAGGCAAGAAAGATGGAGATGAAGATAACAAAGCAGAAGGTTGCTGAGAAGGTGGATGCATGCTCCACCAACTAGGTTTTCCTCCCATCATTAGTTTACTGATGATGAGCAACACCACCAACCTCTCTCTGCATCAAACTTCAGTTCATAACTTCAAAAACAACCAACTCAAAGAAGAAACCAAAAAAAAAAGAAACTTTTTTTTCTTCTTCCTTTTCCTTTCACTTTCTTTCTTCACTCACTCATATTCCTAGTTTATGCACCCAAACAAGTCCTTTAAGAGTCCTGCAGTCCTGCTTTGCTTTCTCAGATGAGGTTGAAGAAAGTTTGAGACTGTACTCTCTCAAGAAGAGAAAGAAAGAAAGAAACTTTGTTGGAGATGTGGGGTTGGAGAGCTTTGCATATGTTTCCTTCTCTTCCCCTTTTCTTTCATTTACTTAGTTTTTTTTTCTTATTCTCTGCTTTTGCTTTATTATAAAGTGGGGCTAGGAAAAAGATGGTGGGAGTGAGAGGTATACACTACAGGAAAAAAAAAATTCCAATTTTTAGTAATTATTAATAATTATGGTCTATCATAAATAGTAAATTATTAATATTTAATAAAACAATTGGTTTCTTATTTTTAACATTAGTTTGTTTAATATTTTAATCATTTCATGGGTCTCAATAATTCCAACTTATGAACAAACAAAATTTCTGAATCTAAGCACCATCCCCACATTCTGAGTATTCTAATAATAATTTTAAAAAAAAGGTTTGTTGGAAAACACTTGCTAATAAAATCATATCTATAGTACCATTTCATGTACTATATTCCTTTGTTGTATTTGGTGCTGATGTTATGCCTATGTAGGCTGCTAGTTCTGAGTTTGCTGCACATGTTCCCAAAAAATGATTAAAAATCTATTTTTATAAAATAATTTTTTATTTAATAAAAATAATTACTAATAACTATGAAGTAAACCATTGCCAACAAAGATAGATGTTATTATATTAAACTGTAGTATATTTATGAGAAACTACCGATGCAAAAAGGGTTTCTTTGCTCTTTTGTGATCAGAAGGTCATAGATTCGAGTATGTTGATTGTTTAACTCGTGAAATGAAAGTTGTAATTGGAATATATGAGCGTATAGGAGAGAATTTATGATAAGAATAAGTGAAAATAGTTTAATAGTTTTATTAAGATATGAAAATCTTTTGTAATTTAATTAATCTTTTTAAAAATTCTAAATATTTATAATTATTGAACAATTTTGTGTTTTTTAACTTTTAAAACATTCCCCTCTCTTAAATTTTTGCTTAAATTATTAATTTAAGTTATATTTAATTCGTTCAAATCAAAATTAAAAGTTGCACAAGGTTCTCGTATTAATAATATTAATTTTTTACGTATAATATTCCTCTTATGCACGTTTTATTACTTTAGAAAAATTAAAAATACTAAATTATAAAAGTTATAAAAATGACAGTTTTAAAGAATATGAGTTTTTAAAAATATTTTTTAACCTAATCTTTTTATCGGTGAAATAAATTAATAATTTATAATGCAAACATGTAATACACTGTTTCCTTGTTTTGTGATCGCAGTAGGTATGACTTCTTGGGGATGCAAACAGTGAAAAACATAGTACTAACATTCTCTTAGGCTAAAAAAAATCTTACAGCTTCCAACATTAATCAGCTGGCCCACTGTTTTGGGTGAAAATGATGTTTTCTGGAATCCAAACGTAGGAATATAGGACAGAAGATAAACAACAACAACAATCAGTACAGCACCATCTTCATAGTGCCTGCAATTACACATTTAGTTCCTTATCCCATCTCCCTTTCAAATCTATGCCTGTCTACTTAATGATGTTGTTGAATCTAACATAATGATGATAATTAGATTTTGACTATGTAGATATTATCTAAGGCTTACTTATTAAGCCGGATTAAATCTAATTTAAATTTTGATCAGGTTCAAATTTAAGTTTAAATCGACTCTAGTTGATATCATTTTAACTTTTTCTCGAATTTTGGTCTAAAACCCGATCAACTCGTTAATTTCAGACCGAGCTAATTCGAAAAGACTGACAAAGTAACAACACCAAGAGTGAAGAACAAGCCAATTTTCAGGTGAGGACATGAGTTTCATCTCTATTTTCTCCTGCTCCTCAATCGTGTGTTTTGTAATTTAGCATATGGAATGTGAAAACTTGCATCACGCCAAGTACGGATATAACACAAAACGAGGTGATTACTGATTAGGAGACATGAAGATCAACTTTCTGCACATCAAAAGGTACAAACATATGCACACTTAACACATCCTTACTGCTTTATAACAGATGTTGCCATAGATATGGGCCTATCCTGACCTTACATGAACTGAAACATTGCAGAACCTCAATACCCTGTAGGCTCCAGCAACAAGAAAACTTCAAAACGTGGGAAAGTTGGTGGCTACAGTATGATGCAAAGGAAATTCAAATGAGAGAACAAATTCTAAGTCCTTGGTCAATTTTATGCATTAAGAAAAAAGAATTTCGTAGAAGCTGAAAGATGACAAAGAATGATTCCCCATAGAAAATCAAGGGGAATAAATGCTTTATACAGAAAATCAATTATTCTTGAATGATTTAATATTTCTGATTATATTCTTTATGTAGTACTACTACTCTCTTAAATGTTGTTCCTTATGCTATCATTCGTCATTGAATAGGATTTGTATGATTTGCCAAACCACTCTGCCTCTGCATTGCAACCACCAGCTCGTTGCATCTTGTACACCGGAATGATGTTGATGCAGCACATCGTGTTCTCAGGCAATAGTAACAGTACCTGTCAAAAGGGATAACTCAAACTTTAAGTAAAGATCCCTGCAAAACCATCGAGAACAGAAAAAATGTCTTCTATGTGAGGGGATTATTACTATAACAAACTACAACCAAAAGCCATTTTGCAGTAGAACGGGAAGATATAACTTACACGATTCCCCTAATCCCAAGTTAGATTGTAATTTTCATAGGTAGTAGGGTAAATACGTATGAGTAAAAGGGCTCCTTTCAGTAGGAAACAAAATTCATATATGCCCATCATCCAATTTATTTATACAACCTATGAGTAGCATGATGGGAAAGGGCTAGCTTTCAAGCTTCAGATTTACCAATCACTGTACTTCAGAAAGCAGCAGAAAACAAGCTGGACAGTGGATTAGCTACTCACAGTGCAAGAAAAGAGTTCTTAAAATGTCATCCTAGACAAGCCTCAAAGCAGAAGATTCTTCGTCAAAGTAGCATTCAAAAGGAAAGGGAGATGAGGAGAAACTCCGTACCTGTGTTGACAAGGCAGAGCTAGAAATGGAATGGTTGGAGTTGACTGACAGATAGGGCAAGTAACATCTTCTACTTTTGAACTTGAAGACTTATCCTTTGAAAATGGGTTGAGAAAGTTTTTAAACGATGATGAATTAAGAAGAGGAAGAAGCAACAATAACATCTCCTGCATGTCAGCCAACAGCACGAGTTCCAGACAAGTTAGAGCAGATTGCATGTGAATGGCATAGAATCTCAGTCACTTCACACAGAACAGTAGAGAATTCTCAATAATGTTAAGATGTAAATAAGACAAAATGGAAATATAAAATTATAAAAACAATTAGATAAATTTACAAGTAGGTGAAAGAGACAGAAATAAAGTATGCATTCGCATGTAAAGGATTCGGTCAGTATATAGGCAATAGCATGTGAATCTTAATATAAAGAACTTCAAATAACATTATTTATCAAACAAAGCTGGAAAAGAAATGTAATTACCGAGAATTCATTCCACACTAATTGTCGATTCATGTACTCAAAGCTAACAGCACGGTTCATATTTGGACTTCCATAGACAAGTCTTGCTTTTAGTATCCTTTCAACAAGGTTCCTATACCTGCAATGACACAAAATATGGAAATGAAAGTCAAATGAACCTGATACATAAAAAGTACTGCAGCTTCATAATTTAGGGAGCCAGTATTTCTTCAGTCCATGTACAATCTTCACTTAATACAACCAGATAACTTTATAATCACAATTTCACCTCTCAACTACAACAAGTTGTGGAATAGTAAACTCAAGAAAACCATGCTCCCAATATACCTTCCTGTATAAAGAAATATCAGTAGGTTGACAAATGAAGAAGCCTTGTAAAGACCCTCCATGTGCTGTGTTAAAATCCACAACTGTCGTGCGAATGGTCTCTGAAGCATACACAAATAAGTAAGCATCCTTTTCATGGGGAAAATGTTAAAAAATGCACGCATAAAGTGTGACAACATTAGCACCTGCTCAGAATCACCCCATCGACGAAATGCTGAGAAAGACTGTAAACGAGCCCAGATGTAGTGACCACCAACAGTGGCAATGCAATACCATAGTTTCTGTGCAACAGTAAGGCCAGGTCCTTCCAATCCTGTTCTAACTGTAGGAACAAAAATTGACGGGTGGAAATTAATATAAGTTGATTGTATAGGTCACATTGATGACAAATATAGAGCATAAGTACTGATCTTATGAAGAAATATTAGAAAACTACTATACAAGCATCTCAACTAGAACTATTCAGTGAAACATGGGCCATGCTCAAGTAGAATTCAAGTGTATATTCAATCCTTGAGCATGTTCCTCTTTTTCCATTCCAAAAAGAGAATAATTTTACTTCAGGTGCACAGAACAAATAAGTCTACATTTTGAAACTCGGCAGCAAACCATAGAATTCAAAAGTCAATAAAGTTTACTGTTTGAGAATTCATGGCACCTTGGAAAATGCAACATGTAAGAAAAAGGAAACGCAATTAGAAAAAATATATAAAAACCTACTTCAGTAACAAGCAATTGAGGAAGCTACACATGTAAAAGGGCATATCCTTTATTCAACCAAGAAAAGCAATTATCAAATTTGGACAGCATTAAACATTTACAGATCCAGAGACATTTACAGATCCAATACCAGCTCAACAACATGAACAGAAAATTTACGGAAGTACATGGCCTGAATGCTTTTCTACCTGATGCAATATATGTTAAGATTTGGCAAGTCAGAGACCTATAATTCAAGCAACCTACACCCTACATACATTAATCAACTCGAAAATAATAATAAGACCTTAACAGTCTGTGATCATCAGTTAATAGGAGGACTAGAAGTGATAAAAATACTTGTGTATTCCCCTCAAAAAATATGTATTAACAATAAATCTGAACTTTACCAAATGCAGAGACGTAAAGTAAATGTACAATGAGAAACAGCAAGAAGTGCTTACCTTTTGCTCTTGGATGCACCGCACGTTCATCCCTATACCTCAAATTCATCAGGGAATTCCCTGGAGTTGGCTTATCTACCCAAATAGAGAATCTCCAAATGAGAAACTCGAGGAAAGCATCAAGTTCGGGCTCATATTGAAATAACATTCCTGGCTAACCCCAAAAAGTTGGATGAAAAGATTAATCCTTGCCCGGGATATATCAGATCTATGCATAGGCCACAAAACTAACGGCATAAACAAGCAGATATACCTTCATTAAAGAGAAGACTTTAACCAATTGTTCCTTTAACATTGCGGACATTTCAATATCCAATCTTGCCGCATCAAATTGATTAACTCTAGATATGGAAATCGGTATACTTGACTGCAATTATAGTCGAGATATTAGAAATAGAAAGGGTTAAAAAAAGAAACTTTTCACTCTTTCCTCTACAAAATTAGAACGCACATAACCAAATTCTTAAACTGTAATCCGAATCCAAAAAAGAAAACCCTTTTGGCATTCAAATAGAGCCAGCGGCTCAAAGCAAACAACAAGCAACGAGGATGAACTGGTTCAAGCAATCAATAATTTTAAAAACTCCGCTTATCAAAAAGCACTCGATAAAAACATTAGGTAGTGAACCACAAATAAAAACATAAAACAGCGTTTCAATAATCTGAAGTAACCACATTTCCGATACCCTTCTAACATGAACCAACTATCAATTTAAGTCAAAATTAAGTAAAATGAGGTCAAGCATGAAGCATTAATAAGAATTCAAAGAAAGGCTCCAACTTTTTCACATGACTTGGAAAGAAAGTTGAAAGGGAATAATTGGAAGCAAAATTAAATGTCCACAAAGGTAAGATACCTGGTGGGATAGAGCCATAGATTGCCACTGAGGAAACAACTTTTGGTATGAGCGAAGCCATGCATCTTCCGGTGGTGGAATTTGTTGTGGCGGTGAGGGAGGAGGAGGAGAGAGACTTGTAGCATCCATTTCTGTAAATGATTACGATGATGAAGATGATAATGATGAAAGTACCCAATTGGGGTTGCTAGGGTTTTCTCTGGTAGATTGAGAGAAAAAGTAGGGGTCTTGAAGGATTTTACAAGTAGCACCACATGGTGATGTCAAATTATGGGGTTGGGAGAGTCTATTTCCTCTGTATTTGGGTTGATGTTTGTGCCCTAAATCACATAATCAAAATCTTTTACAATTGCATTCCCATTTCACAAGCAGCTTCATTTGTTTTTTTTCCCCTTAAATAAAATAAATATTTCTATTTTTTGTTATTGTTGGATGATAATTATGGATGAAAAAACTATTTCTTAGCCTTTAAATTTTGTTGAATTTTTATAATTTGGCATATTTTCTTGATTTTTAAAATAATTTTTATAATTTTAAATTTTTATTGTGAATTATAATTACAAACTTTAAAACAATAACAACATCACCAG
>JAOQMR010000005.1:2976240-2986439 GCA_027563865.1 Erythroxylum pelleterianum
GGATGAGGCTGTGGTATTGCAAAATTTGCAAGTTGAAAGCAATAAAATGCATGTTAATATTTAAATCAAAATATAAAATTTTCTTATTAGTTTATAAATAAAAAATAAAATGTATGTAAATATTTAGATAAAAGATACAAATTTCTGATAAGAGTTTATTTACGTTAAGAAATGGTTTAATTATTTTTAAAATTTCACAATAATAGATTTTTAAAATAATAAATAGTTGTTAAAATCACGTCAAAACAATTCTAAAGCTGTCACATTTGTAATAATTATATAATCAATTTGATTAAAAATTTCTAAAACTTTTTAATAATATAAATAATTTGAGTAATTTAAAAGATAAAAAAAGAAATATTATCTTTTACGTTAATTTTTTTTGATAATTTTTACAAAATTTTAAATAAATTACAACAGTAACTATAATTTAGTCGAAGTTTTTGATTTGACCCTGTTGCAAGTTTTACTTGAAAAATCTCATGTTTATTTTTCATGTAATTTTTTAAGATACGACAATAATAACATTCAGTATAAATCTCGATGATAATCGGAGCAATTTTTAAACAGAAAAAAGCTTAAATCAACCTATTGAAAAAATGATTTGACAAAAAAAAAAGAAAACAATAAATATTTTTAATTTTCTATATTTAGATGAATATTATATTAGATCAAAAAGGTGGATTAGTTCTTGGAAGTTGAAACAGACATTTGATTTAACAACTGTAAAAAAAAAATTATGAACTTGGATAAGTTCATCTTCTCAAATCACAAACCACAAACCACACCAACTTCTTTCATTTCTGTGGTTTGTTTATTGTAAAAAGGTGGTTAAATCAAAAGGCTTTGCATTGAAAAAAAGTGGGGATTAGAGTGTTTTTTTTCTTTGAGATTTAAGCAAAAAAAATTTAATACATAAAAGGGAGAAAGAAGCAAAGTGTAGCTACAGAAAGGCCAAAGAAGCTTCTTTTCTGCATCAAGCCATTAACAATAACCAGCTCTTGCAGAGTTAAACCAGACTGACTGTTCTTCTTTCTGCTTTCTTTTTCCTCTAAAAGACACCAACTTTCTTCTTGCTACAAGCTTCTCAACCTTTGCTCTGTGATAAAATTTCCAACTTGCTTCATTTTGTGGCCAACTTTGATGTCTAGACCAAAAGAACATGATTACATAGGCTTATCAGAGACCCCTTCAATGGAGATCTCTGATAAGCTATCTTCTTCTTCTTCAGCTTCTACTCTCTCCACTGATGAGAAGAACAAGAGCAATACTTCCCTGAACTTGAAAGAAACTGAGCTAAGGCTTGGCTTGCCTGGTTCTCAGTCACCAGGAAGAAAACCACAACTTGGGGCTGGGGTGTCTCTTTTTGGCAAAGATATTGACACCAACACTAAAGTGTGTCCCATAAGCCCCCTAAAGAATTTAGTTTCTGGGGCTAAGAGAGGTTTCTCTGATGCCATTGACGGGTCTTCAGGGAATTGGGTTTTCCCTGTGAACAATGGATCTGAAGTTGATTTGGGTACTATTTTGTTCTCTCCCAGAGGTGAAAATGGTTCCGCCCAGAAATGTTGTCTGCCTGTTCCTGCCAAGAAGGAGGTTGTTGGTGCTGTTGCTCAATCTCCAAAACCATTTCAGGAGAAGAATAATCAAGTGTCTAGTGGAAACGAGAACACTAACCCCCCTGCTGCAAAGTAAGCTTACTATTCCTTCCTGATCAATGTCGGTAGTGCGTACAAAGTTCTTCAAAAACAATTGAAATGTGGTCAAACTATTACATCCTTGAACATAATCCGGTCCTGAGTAAATCAGTTTACTTGTTTTTTATGTTTGTGTCTGCTTTGGTTTATGCAAAGAAAGAGGGAGTATGAACCTCAATTTTGGTAATGGTTGCAGATAGGCCTATTGAGCATATATATATATTTTTCCTGACTGGAGAGTTAAAGACCAAAGAAATTCCTTTTCTTTTCCTTTTCACATGTTCATTTATTCTATGTATATGACCTTGCCATAGTTCTCTTGAAACAAGGACTTTTTATTTTTCTCCCCTTGTAGTTGAAGATCAGATTTTGCTGTGTCTTATGTTTTTCTATGCACAACCATTTGTTGTTGATTGTTTATTGTTAACAGTTAGCTTTCTGTTTGGATTATAATTTTCTCCCGTGAGGTTTACAATTCAGAATAAGCTAGTGGTGTTCTTGAAAGCATTCAAGCCTGCGCAATGACAAAACAGAAACATAGCAATTTTAGACCTTTTCTTTTGCTAATTGAAAATTCCTATTACAGGGCACAGGTAGTAGGATGGCCACCAATTCGATCATTCAGGAAAAATACCATGGCCTCCAGTATGACAAAGAACAGTGATGATGCTGAAGGAAAGTCAGGATTTGGGTGTCTTTACGTTAAAGTGAGCATGGAAGGTGCTCCATACTTGAGGAAGGTTGACCTTAAAACCTATAGCAACTATGTGGAACTCTCTTCTGCTCTTGAAAAGATGTTCAGCTGCTTTACCATTGGTACTCTTGCTTTCTTCCTCTATCCTAGCAAGCACATGTAAAGTTTCTGCAACTTGTTTATGTGTGAAAAAGTTACCTTAGTTTTTTTTCCCTCTAAGGAAGGGGTAAATACCTTTTGTTTTGATGAGTTTTGTCTTTTTTCATTCACCTTAATGTTGTTTTGTGATATGTGAGAATAGATTGTTGACTTTTGTTTCATGAATGAATCTAATTCAGGACAGTGCAGCTCTCATGGTCTTCCGGGAAAAGATGGCCTCAATGAGACCCATCTAAATGATCTTCTCCATAGTTCTGAATATGTTCTTACATATGAAGACAAGGATGGTGATTGGATGCTGGTTGGAGATGTCCCTTGGGAGTAAGTGTCATTCCTGTGAACTATAGCTTCAAAATCCTGAGTTTTAGATTCTTTTTTTTATCAAATAAATGTCCATGATTTGTTCTGTGACGTATGAGGTTGATGGAATTGCTACCCCAAGTTGGAAACTCGGGAAGACAGAAACATAATTGACCAGAATGGTTTCGAAGATGAAATATTCCCCATTGTATCATCAGAAGTTGCTTTGGCATCTGCTGACATGCAATTTGAAGCAATTTCATAGGATGTCTCATTCTTGATCTAATTCTTCTGATCTCATGTATCTTAGTTCTTCTTCTATTATTAGCTACAACAACTGAATTTGTTTCCTTCCACTACAGGATGTTTACTGACTCGTGCAGAAGACTCAGAATCATGAAAGGTTCAGAAGCTATTGGTCTTGGTATGTCCTTAAATTTATTAGCTACCTCTTTGATGTTCTTAATGTTTATAAATGGCTTCAACACGGTTTGGTCTATCGTCTTACCATTTGCAGCTCCAAGGTCCGTGGAGAAATGCAAGAACCGTAACTAGCATAAAATTCATGAAGCTCCAAAGGAGAGATGTTTTCTGAAGTTCCCAGTAAGTGTTGAAGGTTGTTGAATTGAGTGCTCTGTTCATGACCGCTATAGATTTCCAAATGTCTTAAGAATATGATGTATTTCGTGCATTTGAGTAAAAAACTTCCACTAGACAGGATATCATGGGAGACATATCCAGAATATCTATGTTTGTATTAGTGCACTTTGTCTGTTGGACTCCATATTCCCATGGGTTTGTGATATTATTGTGTAAATGTATGGCTTGCTGGTTATGAATCTCTGGCTCTCTGTCTAGCTTATTAGTGGGTTTTTTCTTCAAGACATTTGTTGGAAGCTCCCAAATACCCTAAGTTACAGTAACCTATGTATTTTCCTGGTAATTTGATTAGAATTGGACGCTTGGAACAAAATAACTCTACTCAAAAATCACTTCAGGTCGATGGGATACTTGGTCAAAACTTGCAAGGATGAGTGCCTTAACTTTAAAACTTGGCCATCATAAAGCAGATGACTCAGCTGTACCTGTCAATCTAATGTTTCAACGATTGGATTATTTACTTTTCCTGTAATCATTGATCAGGAAAACTCTGTTTGCAACTATCATCAGCATTTAGCCACAGCTTATTGAGTGATTGTAACAGAACCAGGAACATTTATACGATTGTGCAAATATACAAGAGTTGAAAAGTATTTCGTTCTCATCACAGGATTACAAATTTCAGGAGGTAAAGTTGAGAACGGATGCATGATATGAAATGATGGAAATATGCAACTAAACGTGATAAAACAAAATAATAACTTTTTGGAGTTAACTCAGAAAGTTGATGAACTAAACAACAACAAAGAAGAAAAAAGAAAAAAAGAATGGAGAGTGATTAGCAACAGTGAAATCTAAACAACTATGAAGAAAATGTATATGGTATTAACTCTGGTGCTTTAGTATGGGGCAAAACTAAAACTGGCGGTGTCAATCAGTGCTTGAAAGCTTTTAAGATCCTGGTTGTGAGATTTGAAGATACACCATCTGGGTATAACCATTAAACACGGAAGTCTCAAGTCTACCTAAACCCAGCCGCTGGAATAAGCCATATCGACCATCTTCAACAATAGGACTAACAGCACGGGCGGGATCATATCGTGTTTGATGAGTGAGGGAAGGACCAGCCGCAGGGGGAAGCTCCCAGTAAACATCAAGGATTGATTCAACAAACCGACTGTTCTGAAAATGTTCCTCATAAGAGATTGGTTTATTACTGTGGTTGAAGTTATCCCGCATCCAGCCTCTAACTCCCCACCAAGCTTCATTTGGTCCACATAAACCATCTATATCGACCGCCTTTTCCCAGAAAATCTTTCTTTTCAATCTAATCCTGGCTTCATCACTGTCTACAAAGCAGCTGTGACCCCCTCCTACACTTGATTAAGAAAGAGAAAAATGATTTGCCGATCTGGTGAACGAAAAAAGAACTGCTATGGTAAATTCAACGTGCATAAAGTCACTAACCAGTTATGGATAAAAATCTTATTGATCTATGCTTTATAAAACTTAACTCCACAGGAATAACAGGAAGTTCCTCGAGGCCAGGGATGAGAACTTTTTCCATTTCAAATGTATGTCAAGACCAATAATTATAGATTCACAGAGTTATAAAACCAGGAAAATCATTAAAACAGAAGGGATAGACCATGAACCTCTTATATAAGACTGGTCACATATCTGCCTCAGAGAGTAGTGATCTCCAGTCCCAGTATCATAGTTATCCTCAAAAACCAGATGCTGAAACCCAGCATCAAGTGCCTGTTTTACCCTGCACAAGGAACCACTAACTAAGAAAAACAGGCTTCCAGAAATCTTAGCAAACTAAGATGCGTAAATAGATGGTTACTGACCTTTTTAACTCATTTTGATGATCATCAAAAAATATGAGAACTCTGCTCAAATCAGTGATACCATGCTTTCTCATCACAGCATTCCAGTTAACACTTCCAAAATCTAAAAAATCCTTTCCAGCAAAATAAGTACAATTTCCATCAACATAAGCTGGCCCCTTCTTCAAATATTTCTCTGGATGCCTCGGTGAAAGCGAAATAATAGGAGTGTCAGGCATAGCTTGCCGCAGCACCCAAGTGGAATGCCCCTTAAAAGCACCACTTTCGATCATAAGATCTGGCTTAAGCCACCGTGCAAGGAACCAAAGCCCAAAGCTATGGTCAAAACCCATTCCATACATGTTGTTTTTGATTGGTCGAGTTTCATATATTGGTACAAACTCTTCCAAGCCCTTGATTAAATCCTTCGAGGTCCACTCCACTGTTTTTCCATATTTCGATCTGCCTATGCCAAGGACAATAATTAAATGGGGGGAGAAGAGAATAAGAACAATAACTCAGATTCAAACTCCGAAACTAATGAAACATACAAAACTTTCATTATCATAAAGGTCGATCAGTAAGAGAACAAACAAAGCAAGGGTAGCATGGAACAAAGGTACCCTAAATCCAAAAAAATATTCTGTAAGCATACACCAAACGGGTAACAACTAGAACAGATAGGCAGCTGCAAAAGCAGAGATTGAAAATTAAAAATGACCAGCAACGCAGCTACAAACTAAACGAGCCCTATACCTAATGGCCAATTAAGCGTGATTTGAACCAAAACAGTTGAATGGTTTGGGAACAAAAAGTCCACAAGTACAGTAAAATATTTTACACTTGTTAACTCAAGCTACCAAAATGTTTAAGATTTCAATTCCATTTACTGCAATGTCAATTACAAGAAAGCCTTCTCATTTAGTCGTTCGCATCACAAGACCAGAACTAACAACCCATCGACATCTGCTATGAATTGAAAATTACAGTAATACACTAAAGTTCAAACTCAGTAAACCAACATCCAAAACGAAACACATACTGAAATCTAGGTCAAAAAAGATTCAAACTTTCCGATCCACAATCACAAAAAGACCAAAACCAGATCTTAATCAATCCCATTTAACCATAAAACATAAAACATAAGCAAACAGATACTTACACCAGGGAACACCGAGAGATCCGAAATCCGACTCAAGTCCATCAAGCCCAAAGAACCCAACACGAGACTTCAGATCAAACGGCGAGATACAAACGAAGTTCCGAGAGTGGAAGAACAGAGAAGCAACCGATACGAACACTAAGACAAGGCAGAGTACGAGGCACGCAGTCGGGGCCGTACACTGACAGCAAAAGTGCGAAAAACGAGACAAGTAATTTGAGGTTAACAGGTAGAGCTTCTGTCTCTTGGTCTTGGATTCGTCAGTGCCGAGGACGGAGTCGTCGTCTTCGTCGGAGTGAGAAGCGGTGCGTCGCGAAGAGACCACGCGTTCGAGCATCTTGGTGGATGTGGAGGTGGTTGTCACTGTCGTCGGACCGTTCGGTGTGAGTGCATCTGTGCCGCTTTAGTTTGTTTAGTAAAGGCCTGGGAGTGAGTGTCGTGTGATTTTTTTGTTTTCTAATTATTAATTATATTTATTTCTCAAAATATAAAAAATGTGAATACATTTTGGGCTTTTGGCCTATTATCTCTTTTATTATTTTTCATAGTAATTTCAAGATAATTTTCTTTGCGAAAAATAAAAAATTTAGTTCAACATACATACCTTCTTGGTACAGCAACTTTTTTTGGGAATGGAGAAATTTGCAGTCATTATTTTTTTAATGGTAAACCTCTGAATTGGCACAATAGTCTACAAATCACACTAATTAGATACTCCGCACTAGACAAAATTTAAAAAGAAAAAAAAACAAAGTTCACTTATAAAGTAGATTATGTGATGTTCAAAGTTGTGGAATATATGCTTTATTACTAGAAAGAAATAAAAGAGGATTATGAAAAAAACTAACTTTTCTAGTTTTGTTTTGAAATTTGATTCATATGTTTTATTGACGGTAAAAACCACCTTCCGAAGTGAACGGGACTAAACACGAACAAGAGGCATCGGTCTAAGAATCCAACAAAATCGACGAAATTGAAGAGAAATAAATGATCAAAAAGAAGAAAAAAATTAAGGTCTTAGGCAATTAATGTAAGTGGTGTTCATCATGTTAAGCAAAGGAGGAGAGTTTTAATCAAAGCTAAGCTAAATTGTGTCCCAATAATATATAAGCAAAAGGGATAATTTCATAAACAAATTACACTTAGGGCAGTTTCTTACAACAGAAATGGAAAATACTAACCATAAAAGCAGACTGATCATTAACCATAAAAGCAGACAAGAGATAACTAGTGTGTGATAGGTTCTAATGTGGACAAAAAGTAGTAGCATCTTCTGATATCACAAACTTGGTCTCTTCCAGAGGTCTTCCTTGGCAAATCCACTGCAGATGGCTTGTATGCTCCATTTGCACTTCCAAATCACCAACTGGTTCTTGGTGGCGGCGTGGCGGCGGAGACGGGGGCGACTCTTCCCTTAACAGTCGATAAATGGAATAACAAAGTACTCGTAAACAAATAATAATGGCTATGATCACTAAAGCTGTTAGGACATAGTCCTTGACAGTACGAGAATGGTCGCATCCAAATATAATTCCTAGACACACCATTGTCCAGAGTTAAAATCTCAAGCAAATGAGAAATATAGAAATATAAATGCCTACTTTTGGATTCCTTCTCTTTCAAGTTTGGTATTGGGAATGTTGATGCAAAGAATCTATTGAAGAATGAAGATGAATCCCTCTTAGCAGAAAGAAATGATCTTGACTATTCAAGACTCAAGCTTTAATCCAGTAAGACTATTATAAGTAGTGACGAGACTAGGTTTGATGGGTTGTGTATTTCATCAGAAGTAAAATCAAAGCATTAACCTTCAAAAGATTGATACTTTCAGGCTTCAGTTTCATTGTTTTTAACAAAATCTACCCCAAGACGCACTTTTTATCTGAAACTTTAGTTTCCTCTGATGTAGCTTTGCCTTTTGGTTTCTGAACTTGCAGCAGATTCTTATTTCACGTGAGACCCAGTTGTCCTTTTCTCAAAAAGGTTACGGATTGCATAAGAGTATCTTTCTGCCAAGGAATTCTGTTTATACCTAAACCAGAATCAAAGCAAGCCTTTTGCTTGTTGGATACTAAAATATGGGAGTCCTCAATCCTTTTATTTGTATCTTTTCCAGGTTCATGCTCTACACAAACTAATAGCCTACTAGAGCATAGTGATTGAAGAAAATTCTGAGAAATGGGACCAAAAGAAATGACCTCTTAGCAGGAATTGGCCTGAAAGCTTTTGTAGAAAGTTAGCAGACATGTTAAACGGCTCAAGAGCATTCAGAGATACAAAATGAGGACATGGAATAACTGGTCTAGGCTTTGTGGGCCTTTACTGCAAACCCGAAAAGAATTGATTTTTATGTCATATAAAATATTTATAATATAAGATATTCTCCAACGTATGTAAAAGGTGGGGTTTTTTAGTGGTAAACTAAAAATTGTATGATTTCTAGTTTAAAAACAATTTATTGTCACTTTAGGATAGTGAAATAGGTAGTTAATTTAGGTTGTTGGTATTGATTTTTGTTGGCCTGCTGTGTTTGCAGAGCCGATAATTTGACGAAATTGATCACTTCTAGTTCTCATGCAAAAGCCGAGCCGCTTAATTGCTTTCAGGTTTTTAACTTTTTGGGCCATTTTTGTTGTTGATGTTCTTGAGGAATGACTGTAAGCTGGAAAAAGTATACAGCTTTTGCTCCAAGTGATGTAGCGTACTGAAGATATCTAATTGTTTGGTAGAATTTGGGGAAAAGAGAAAGAAGTTGTTTATTCCATCTTCAATTTTCTATCAGTTACGCTAACAGAAATGGAAAACGAAGAAACAACCTCCATTTTCTGCTCGTTTCTTCTACTTGTTTTGTTCTTTTAAACTCATTAACCTCCAGGTTTCCAAGTCTATTAGCAGAAACAAGACGAAAAATGAAACTAAAAGGCTTTGCCTGATTTCTTCTTCTTCCTTTTTTTCCTTTTTGAAGAATTTAAAGCTTGGTGCGTGAATATCATGAGATTTAAGTGTAATCTTATTTCTTTGGGCCATGGCTTTGTTCTTCCAAGACCTCAAATGGACGTTTGTGCTATTTTCTTGTGGCACTACTTGATTTGGCCATTTATTTGATGCTAAAACTGAGCTTTTGAGTTTATAATTTTCAGTTCTTTGTATGTTATGTTAATATAAATCATATGGCAGAGATATTGCTCTTATCACACTTTGAGGGTTAACAAAAAGAAGGGTGGCACTGAATATCTGCTTGCGGACATGGATGGGATCAAAAAGCGAAAAACAGTTTCTCATTTCTGGAGACCAGTCTCTTCTGTAGTAGAAGGTTTGTTTTGTTTGTAGCAGGCTTTCTAATGTTAGAACTGCTTTGGTGGTCAATTGAATTGTTTACTATTGTTACTCTTGAACTAGTATGCTTCATTTCTGGAATATGTGCATAACAGGTGTAGCATGTTAATTACCATTACAATTTACAGGTGAAGAACCTTATTATGATTCTGACTTCTTGTTTGACCTATAAATATAAATAGTGAGTGCAAGCTACTATGGGAGAAAAAAAATATTTCTAATGCAGGAGCTGCTAACAATAATCAATGGCCAAACTTTTGTTACCTCTGTTCCTCTGTTCCTATCATTTCTTTTCTGTTCTTCTGCTGAATTCTTGTTAGTAGGACTTCTCCTACATCAGCTTGCCTTGCAATTTGACTATTCTTTGTTGTTACATTTAATCTTTTTCAGCATGTGGTAATTTCAGAACCATTGTATTG